>CM050433.1:21073297-21673297 GCA_027564155.1 Gymnocypris eckloni scoliostomus
TATTATTATTTTGAATTTTTCAATGTAATTTAAATTTTAATTAAAGTTTTAGTAATTTTGTCATGTGTTCTTGTCATTTTTTAATCACTGTTTGTTTTTAAAATGTTTATTTATATTGTGTCGATAAATTGTTCATCTAAATTTTAATTTTAGTTAATTTACTACAAGTTCAATTAAATGCAAATAAAAAATGTTGTCTTAGCAACTAGCTGATTTTTTTTATTTTATTTTTTTTAGTATTATTTATTTAAAATATTTTTATTTTAAGCATTTTATTTACTTAAATTTGTCAAAAAATGACCTTAAAAATACTAAACGGTGCAACAAATGCTCCTTTATTTAAATAAGAAATAATCTTACTGGGAAACGGCGTTTGGCCCTAAAGGCCGCCACTCTCTTCAGTTCGTCCTCGGTGACGTTTGAAGGCAGAACCAGCAGAGCGGGATACGTCTCGCACAGCTCATAACTGCTGTTGACTTTACTGATGACCCAGCTCTCGTTCGGAAGACCCTGTTACCGTCCACATCATCAACACAGGTGCACTACTGCTAACACACACACTTTACATACGGTGAGAGATGATGACAGTTCTTACCTGCCTCTTATACTCCGCGACTGGGTCGTAGATCTTCCAGCCATCTTCTGGAAACGTCTCCCGGTACTTAAAGGCAAAGAGAGGCTGAGGGAAGAGAGGGAACGTGTATCATTAAACACACTGAAACACCTTCAGCTAGTGCACACATCTGGGTGTTTTCATAAAGTCGTACCAGGTTGTGGGAGAGAGGGAATGCGTACTTTGACAGTGTTTTAAACACCTCCAAATTGCTCTGTCCCTCCTTCTTGTACGCAAACCGGGGGTTTCTCAAGTCCTGTGGAAAAACAGGAATTAATATTTAAAAGGTGTGCGCAAGAGAATAAATAGAAGCAAAGACAGGAAAAGGAAGAGGAGAGCCAATGAAGAGAAGAAAAAGACTGATGTGCCCTTTGCCTTGCAAACTATCTCAAGTCCTTGCGTGTTGTCTCCGTGACTCTGAACGGCGATAGACTCCAGTCTGCTAACGGCTCCAAGATTCACATCCAGCACAAACGGAGGATCCTTTCCCAAACACAAAAACAACGTTATCAACCAACCAAAACATTTGCGCTCGCTGAGATTTGAGAAGACACTTTAGAATTACTTTAGAGTTCTGTATCAATCTACTGAGCCAGAAACTGTATTTTATAGAGATAATGGTTGTGTCTCAATTTGCATAACTTTGGTGTGTAATAGATTTATGCACTTTGGAGGTCAAAGGAAAGTCTACACTTCTGAGTATGTAGAAAAAGCATATGCCAATATTAGGGCAAAAGCTAGAGCATACTTTGGTTTTTAAGGTTGTGACACACCAAACCAACTAGAACTACTGGTGATGAAAGCTGCCTCGCATCACCTGGGTCTGAGACAAGAAGTTGTACTTGAACACACTGCAAAAAGTACAGCAAACGGCCAGCTAGCACAAAAGTTCTGCCGCTGCCTGAGAGGAAATAACTCTCCATAACAGCAGGTGGCAGTAGTCTGTATTCAATATTCAAAAAAGAAAACCAGAACTAGGACTGTGTCTATACAAACTTTAAACAAAGCAGCGCTTGCTTTAGGTGTGCTGTGTTAATCATCAGCAATATCGTAATTGTTGTTATCATAATTGTTTACCGATATGCAAGCTAACATTATTAAGCATGTCATTCACTTAGCAAAAAACTAATAAAAACACATCTTGAGCGTCCGATAGCATTAACAGCGTGATGAAACCTTAATAATTCCCCTATAATTCTAGTTATGAAAGCTAAATAAAAAATATCCCTACATGGGTTTTTGTTTTTTATAATTCTAAGATATGATATATAGTGAAGTAATATCACAAAAGCAAAACTGCCTTTTTCCTGAATATTAGTGTTTTATCATGATTAAAAATGTGATGTTTATGTTCAAACTGTTCATTTTATACAACAGTTAAAAAACTAAGCTAATTTTAAACAAGTTGTCTGTTTTCTTTCTGTTTCGCCAATGAAAATAGTTTCAAACAAAAATGGAAGGGGTGTTTTGTTCCTAAGTGAACGTGTTTTTGAACAAACAATTTGAGTCAATGACTCAAAGATAATTTCATAAAGACAGCCGCTTGCTTCATTTTTAAACGAATTAGCCGTGTGGAACGAATTGTTTGAATAAATGATTCAATGAATCGCTCATTAACACAGGGACTGGTGGTTTTAGAGTCATATTTATTTTTCAAAAGTGAAAATAGCAATAGCAAAAAGTGAGCAGACAAGACACTGACCGACGGCAAGAAAGCGCAGCTAGTATCTGTGTATTCATACTGAGATAAATTAGTATTAAAACAGTTTCAAATATTTCAGCACTGATAAGTACAGAAAAATCTATATTTTTTACTATAAACTCCATTGCCGATAACTCTTTGAAGTACATTGCTCAGAACTTTAACGTGAAGTGACACCATAGTCAGCGTTCAATAGTGTTAGTTCAGTGATGTCAGTTTGGTATTCCACTGCCTTTAGATGCTGTGAAAAGAAATAGAAAGGTGTATTTACCCGCATCAGGCTTTTAAAGAAGAGCTTGTAGTCAGTGACGGTTAGAGTCCCCCTCACGACCCCAGAGAACGGACAAATATACATGACATCTTTGACTGTAAAAAACACCACAGCATACAATGGTTATCTACCACGGACATAAACATCATGTGTGGAAACCTGTAAACTATACGGTCTAATAGGGACGACAGCCGTTAGCCCTGTACACTGACCTTGTGAACATATATTAACTTATTTCTTATTATGGTTGGCTTGCTATGCTTCATGATGGTTCTTTATTAATACATTACATAAAAAGAGCTCAATTATAAAGCTCCTTACCAATAGCTTTAATGGATTCTCCAGGCACACGCGGTGCCTCTTCCATTTGAGCCTGTTTATTTCCTTCTCTGAGTGCCTGTCACACAGTGAAACAAACACAGTTTGATACGATTACATCACTTTCTGATTAAGGTCTATATTCTGGATACACATTTCCAGGTCCCTTTTGGAATATTCCAGTATCATTTAATCATGTCGTTTTAGACATTCTGCATGGATATTCTTAATAAGGTATTTAAATGATACATAATTCTGATTAATACAAGCATATGCCAGCTGTCTAATCCAGATTTAAAGATCCCAGAATGTTGGCATTATGTTTTTTTGTAGCTTACCTTCACAAGTGCCACTGATACTAAACTATTCAGAAACCTCAAACAAAATACACATACCGAAAAAAAAAGAAAAGTATAAAAATACAACTCGATGTCAGAAAGATTCTCTGTATGTGGTTTCCTTTGCTACCAATCCCAAACTTTAAGTTCTCCTCCGCCTGAAGCAAATACAGTCCAACGTTTGAGGTTGTAAACTAAACACGGAAGGCAAGGCTGTAATTTAGGACACAGAGAGAGAGAGAGAAAAGATGGTATAATAAGCAAGCTGCTGATGATGCAAATTCAACAAGAGCAAAATATTTGAGATTTATATTTTTGGATTGGCTAGAATACACCTCAACAACCACACTGCAACATTCTGGAAACCATCTACTGTACACGACTCCAGCATCTTGATAGTAAATTTAGCACAAGTAACTAGTAAAAATCTCATCTATATGCAGTATGAACGCAGTACGATTCCTCTTTTCAGATCCCATGAGCCACTAGTTAATGTTTGGCCACAAAAGTTCATTTTCTGTCAGCACACTGTTGACACCGCGTAGGGAGCTCAGCAGGATGAGATGGGGGCTCATGGGTCTGCTCCACCCACAGTGACACAACTGTTTGGCAGCTTCACGGACACAGAGAAGTCAGTCTTTCTCTTACAGTCCAGCTGCAGGACAACGACGGCACTGTAGAGTTCAACAGGCTTGACCTTCACCAACACAAAAGATCTATGGAGATCTGTTCAGCATTATGCTAATAAAGCCCTGAAACGATGGCACGATGGCCTATGAGTCAAAACATCTGTATTTTCCCCCTCATACATTCAGTGATCTACTGCATCAATAATGTAGAATACAACAAGGCATACGGGAGATTCAAATACAAATCATGCTCTTTCGACGGTGTACAAACAAACAAAAATGTCCAACAATTAGTTACATGGACATGCTGGTGATGATCAAAAACAGTTCATTATAATGACCAGACAATACGAGAAATCCACATTTACATAGTTTTTCCAAATGTTTTTGATTCAAAACAGACAGACAGACTGCTGTTTTGATAGATAAACAGACAGATAGACAGATGAAACTCTTGATAGATAAACAGACAGACAGATGAAACTCTCTGAAATTCAGTCTGTTAGTAAGTTAATTATGTCAAATAGTTAACAGAGTCACACTTAGACACAGACACACACACACACACACACACACACACACACACACACACACACACACACACACACACACACACACACACACACACACACACACACACACACACACACACACAGAGACTTGCCGAAGAGGGGGCAGTCTGCTGAGGGTCACTGTCCAAGAGAAATCCTTTAACTTCCACATCACAGTCCTGCACCAAAGAAACATCACAACACCACAGAAAAACAAAGAGATGAGGAAAGAGAAAGAAGAAAGAGCAGAAACATCACAGTGCATGTCATCACACCAGAAAGATTGTGGAAGTGTAAATCACCTCAAGAAACTAGAAGAACTTCAAGCATCCGTGCAGATGTAATGAAGTCAAAAGGGGTCATATACATTTGATCACTTTCCCAGATCGTAGATGTTTTCTGCTTTAAAAACTCTGATAGTGACTCTGTTCTTGAGGAAATCAACATGCCTGTCTTAGTTGACTATCTATTAACCTGACAAATAAAATATTCCCCCTAAAAAAGTATATACAATATATATATAAAAATAAACTGTTTATTGAACCTTTAGATACATTTTATTTGACAAAATATTCTAAAAACGCATGTGTTTTTGTTCATTATCCTTTTCATCATAAGGCATTTATGGCTCCTATATTGAGAAGAATATGGAGCTCATACTGGAAGGATAAAAACACCTCAAATTCCCCAAACTGAGCAAAATAGACAATTTGGTGCAGTTTCTGATATTTATATGAGGAACTAATGATCATTTCTTATACTCACACAAAATGCATATACATATCACATGCCACCATCTCCCAATAATAGTTCTTAATCTCCTTAATAAGGTAATATTAAATGCGTATTTTTTTAATAAAAGCTGTAGTTTATATTGTGGCGGGCAAAACATATCTTGTAATGTAATGCTGATGTTTGAGAGATGCACAAATAAACATTCAAAAGCATTTTGGATAATTTTTTAAAACATCTTAACATGCTTTTTCTAAAAACTTATGCATGAAGTAAATCTAAGTTGCATCTTGAAACATTACAATATAAAATGTATTCTTACGTTTGTGATATCAGTATATTCCACAACTTAAAGCCATGATCACGACCTGAATGTGGATAATTCTACAACTACACTAAAAGCCTTTTACTTGCTAAAAGAATCAAATATGAATCAGATGACAGAAGCGATGCAGTAGGTTGTTTTTATCATCCAAACATTGAAAACACACTAAACATTTATGTTCAGTACAGGTTATGTTCGGGGTGGGGGACTTCTGAGTTCTGAAAGTTACCATTTCTAATCAGACTGTATTTCTAAAGGTTAAGTAAAACTTCATTTGTTGTTATATGACCCCTTGAAGAACAGAAGCAGTGTGAAAATCAGAAGTTCCCTATCGATACTCCACTCGTACTGCGCCTTGTAAAGACGCATATGGGAAAATGCCTTTTTCTCCTGAACTGAAGTCTTATTTAATCACGCAGTGAAACTGCACGACTATTGGTTCGTGCAGGTGTGAAAAACGAACCAATGGGTCGGCGGGAGCTGCGAACCTATGGCGACGATCTGGCGCCAATATTCCCCGAAACAGGCGGGGCATCTGCTATATAGCGGTCGTTTCGCCATAGGATCCTCAGATTTTTCTCCTTCAGCGACGACGACTTCGTCTACGCTGATCCAGAAAGCCTACTGCGCCGTTGACACGCCTGCGCAGTAGGACCCAGCGACCTCGATCTGCTCGGCTGATCCGCCTTCAACGCGCCCCAGCATCGCAGCAGTTCGGTCCGTTCGCTGCCGCTATCCGGCGATCACGTAAGTTTTCTAAAAGAGCAAATCGGCGTTCTAATGCCGGCGCCGTTACTGCGGCTCGTGCAGAGACCTGCGCCGATGACGGTCACAGCGAGTGTGTTTCCTGCCTGGGGAAAGCCCATGCAGATGCCGCTCGCTGGTTCTGATTGCTCTCACTGCGAGAAGTCATCGCCTCTCTGCGCCGCGCGCCGCTTTCTTTTCAGAGAGCGATCCGCCTCGCCCTCCGTTTCTTCCTCTCAGGGACCTGTGAGGAAAAACAGCGGGCAGAGGTTTTCAGCGCCTGGTTGAAAGCGAGCTCACGCCGGCTCAGATCCCGCGCGTGCCTCGTTTTCACCACACAGAGAGCTTTCTCCGTCCTTTTATCCAACCTGACCAGCGTCCCTCCGCAAGCGTGAGCGATCTGGTCTCGTTTGGGGAAGTGACGATGAGCTGGCCGATGACAGCATGTCACTGGTAGCTTCAGATGCTGAGGAGCTGTGTGGCTCAGTGACTGACCCGCCCCTCAGGTTTGCCCGCGCCCAGCGCCAAAGCCGGGATGGATGCCGAACTTTTCCGTGTCCTCTCCAAAGCGGTTGAAGAGCTGGGTTTGGAGTGGTCTCCACCAGAGGAGCCCTCTCGCAGCCGTCTGGATGAGTGGTTTCTGCCGGGCGCCGTCAGGCCCTCAACAACGACCATCGCCGTTCTTCCTGAAGTACATGACGAGCTCACGAGATCTTGGCGCTCTCCTTACTCTGCCCGCCTCCGTACTTCCGCTTCATCTGCCTTCACTACGGTTGATGGCGCTGAAGAAAAGGGATATGAGAGGATGCCTCAACTGGATGAGTCAGTGGCTGCACATCTCTGCCCACCCACTGCCATCGGCTGGAAGCGAAAGCCAGTCACCCGTCCAAGCCATGCAGGACCACTTCAGCGCTCGCTGGGCGCTCCCTACGCTTCAGCTGGACAGGCGGCCGCGCTCCACTCTATGGCGGTTTTACAGGTCTATCAGGCCAAGCTCCTCTCTGCCATAGACGAGTCTGAGCCTGATCCTGCGACTCTCAGGGAGCTGAGAAGCGCAACAGACCTAGCTGCGAGCCACCAAGACTACCGCCCAAGCCATAGGAAGGTCTATGGCCAGCCTGGTAGTGCTCGAGCGCCACCTGTGGCTCACGCTGACGGAGATCAAGGATGCGGACAGGGTCTCCTTCCTTGATGCTCCAATTTCCCCAGCGGCCTCTTTGGACCTGCGGTGAAAGGATTCGCTGAGCGCTTCACAGAAGCACAGAAGGCGCCACAGGCTGCGCGACACTTCCTGCCCAAGCGCTCCAGCCCAGCAGCTGCTCAGAGTCGCCCCAGGACTGCGCCGACTCAGCAGTCTGCGAAACCTGCACCTGCCGTTCGCCCCTCAGCCTGCTAGAACTCAGCAGCCGCGAGGGCGCTCACGCCAGGCGCCACCCCCCTCCGACACGCCCAGGGCCCCCGACTCAAGATAGCGTTGGACCCTGTGCGCCCGGCGTCCTCCTGATCTGCAGGACAGGAAGAAAACAAGACCTGTTTTGAGTTAGTGAGCATTTACCCGTGAAGATTTGCTTCAATACACAGTCTTCTACCTCTACAAATGACCAAACTGTGATGAAATATAAGTGAAAACATGAATAAATCAGGGTGCATACGTGTCATAAATATCCACATAGCAAATGAAAGCAGACATGCCTTTTGTAAAATAATCTATTTTGTGCATCAATAGAAATCATGTTTTATGTATATACACACACCCGTACGCTCGTACCTTGTACTCTCTGGAAATCATCTCGGAGCTGATGGGTCCAGAGATCTGACTTGACATTGTGGCAGCAATCAGTTGTTTGCACCATTCAACATGAGCCCCTGTGGGACTATAATGTAAAAGTGTTAGTGAGTTACATATATGTCTGGCAGTAAGATAATTGGAAGAGCACGGTTTCTGTTTAAGTTCAGCTGACTCTTATTTCACCAACAACATTCATCATTCTGAACTATGCTGCCAGACAGTTATGTTGCATCTGTGCTTTAGATGGACTACATTTTTATACATTATAAAACATCTTGAGTACTGGCTGAAAGTTGTTTTAGCCCGTTTCCGTCATTAATAAAAAATGTAGAAAACTAAAAGGTAATTGTGACTTTTTATCTTACAATTCCAACTTTTTTTTTGTTGCAGAATTATGAGATACAAATTGTAAGTAAAAATTCAGGGATATAAACGTACAATTCTGACTTTTTTTCTCGCAATTATGAGTTTATATTTTGCAATTCTGACTTCTTTTCTCAGAATTTTTAATTTCGAAATTCAGATTCCCCCCCACCCCCCAATTCTGACTTATTTTCACAATTGAGTTATAAAGTCAAATTTTTGAATTTCTAATTTTACTTTATAACACTTAACTGCTACTTGAAAACTTTATAAAATGTATCGTGCAATTCAGAGAAAAAAAAATTCAGATTTGTGAAAACTCTGTGAAACTATTTGTGAAAAAATACTAAATTGTGAGACCATTTTTTTCTCGTAATTACCTTTTTATTTAATTATTTATTTAGTGGAGGAAACAGGCTTCCGTTGCAAGCAGACTTATTAAAATCGTTTTAATTTGGACAATTACACGACACGGCTTGGTCATGTGATATCAACAAAGCGGCGCTCGTGAGGGGTCGACCCGCTCCACGTATAACAAAACAGATTAATATGTCTGCACTATACATATCTCTCGCGAGCGTTCATGATTTTTAGTGTTTTCAAAAACGCTGTTTAATCGGTTGGATGCTATTCTTAATAAAGAATAGCATCCAATAATTTATTACGAAGGTCCTCGGTATAGCTCAGGTTGATTAAATGCTTTCTTATCTGCATGTCTGGTTTAATATGAAATCTCATTCAAACAAAGTCAGCTCAAGTATTTTGTTTGCATCAAGTCACTCAGTAACTAGAAGGCAGTAAAACACACCTTCATGACACTCTAGCTCTACAACGCGACAAGAACGCATTTAACGCGACAAGAACGCATTTAATCCACTAGCAGCAGTGTAGATGGGGGGGTTCAGTCATATAACGTTACCATAAAATAAGTGTTATTGGCACTGACCTGTCTGGAGTTTCAGCGTTTGACTGTGCTGAGGTCGGTCGCTTATCCATTCTCTACTGTATGCTTACAGAAACACAAAACAACGCTATGCAGCATATCCAACGCTCATCGTGTCTGGATCTACAAACGCTGTCCTCTGAAACTTTGCGACTCGCAATCAGGAATCCTACTACGTCAAAGGGAATCACTCATGAATACTAATTAGGTCTGTGCTGCACAACCTACCAATAGTGATGGTTTGCTCCTGAATATTAATTACGCTGCGCCAATAGTTTCCATTGGCAAAGACTCCGCTCATGAATATTAAAACCGCAGTCTTCAACACAGTAGGATTCGTAAACTCGTTTTCCGCACCGCCACGCCAGCGATAACAAATATCCACAAACTACGTTACCCAAAATGCAACCACGTGACAATGCGGATTAAAAAAAATATATAATAATAATTACATTTAATTAAAAAAATTATAATTGAGAAAAAAGAGAACATGTTTATTCCTCCAAATCCGAATCCTGACTTCTCAGCGATGGCCAGGTTCTGAGGGAAACAGAAATAAGATGTCCTTACAACTGTTCTTAATGTTACATGTATTGCGTTTAAGTGTTGAATCCTCACTTTACATGAAACAACTAACCTGTTTGTGTACTATTTTAATGTTACAAAAGCCCTGTTACCCATTATAAATAAACAATATATATAAGCATTTGACGGCATCACATTTTTGTGCAGTGATCATTGCTGGAGCTTTTATCACGGTATTCGTTATTATCACAATATTGAAATAAATTGCAATAAAAGTGTGTTCATAATACAGTATATCGTGTTTAATAACTTTTTTCTTCTAACGAAAAGAACTGAACATTTAAATACAATAAAGTAATACACAAAAAAACATATAGCCTAAAGTGAACAAATGCGTCTAACAGATTACAGAAGAAAATAATTATAAGAAACAACAGGTAACACCTTACAATAAGATCTCACTAGCCATAGTTAACACTAACATTAACAATGAGCAATACTATGTGTTACAGAAGTTATTATTCTTTGTTAAAACATACAAATTAAGAGTTTATTTGCAAAAACAAATAACCTTTTTTTTTCTTATGTATCTTTTAACCCAGTCAAAATGACCCAACTGCAGTTTGATTGAAATTAATGGGAATGCACATTGAAAAAACATGAGTTTTTGCAAATGAACTCTTCAAATATTAGTTCATATTAGCTCATGTCCATTCAATAAAACATTGACGTAGCTTAAAGCACTGTTGGGCATTTTTACCAGTTGATGGGAAAAGCATTCTTAAAATGCATAAAAAAATCTGTACAAATATTATTCACGGTATTTTGAAGTGCCTACCATAACAATATCAAGCATGTTCATTATCGTGATATTTTGTTTATAAACCAGCACATATATATACATGTAACTAATGCATTTTTATATTTAATGTTGAAAAAACAACCGGCACACAAATCTCCAGGGAGGCACATCTCAGCGTCTCAGACACAAATACACTTCTGAATACTTTGTTTCACTGTTACGGATGAGAAGGAGCCGAGGGCAGGAGGTGAACTGGGATGTGCACCGTCCACACGTCTTTATGGCCCCTGGAATACATCGGTTCATTCAGCCACCGGGGGTTTGAGAGTCTGGTAAGGTATTTCATTTTGAGTTCAGTCAAGCAAGCTGCTGTTTCCAGCTCTCTCATCTCTTCACCGGGAATATCCTCAGGACAACACCACGTCTCCCCAACATCCACAAGACCTGAACATATGGTAAAGCAACAAGCAGTTCAGTAGCACATAAAACATACACAAATAATAACGTCAGAAAGCGGAGGAACAGCTTGATGAGGAGATACATAGACAATTTCAATACTTGAACATGTTGCAGTATCTATCTATCTATCAGGGCTGCACAATAATTCAATATAAAAATATATCGCATCATATTTATTTGGACTTTGTTGAATAAACATGAGCAGATTGAACACGGCACGTTTCAAAATCAAATGGCAAAGCGGGTGTTTTATATGAATGCATCTTTGAAGGGAACCGATTGTCTTCAGAAATGTTGAAGATATTATAATTGATAAGGTGAGTCAGAGAGTCGTTTATTTGACCGTGATTTCTCATGTCTTGTTTGTAAAAGGCTAAATACAAATAAGGTGAATATTAATTTATTTGTAGGCGTAAAATTTTATTTCTAAAATAATATAGCCTAGTTTTAAAGGTGGTTTCATAATAGGCTTCTTGGCAAAGGACATTTTTTCAGAAGTTGGTTGGTACAGACGTCCATTGTGGGTGTTCTTAGCAGTTTTCCTGAGGCTTTTTTTAAATATATAAATTGTTCATATCGATATCCGAATTATATCGGGTCAAAATTAAGAGATATATCGTGATATAAAATAACTATCGGGTCAAAATTAAGAGATATATCGTGATATAAAATAACTATCGTCCACCCTCTCTTTCCACACACACACACGCACACGCACACACACACACACACACGCGAAATATAGCTGAATAATATTAATATCTACACCATAGTTTAATTGATTTATTAATAAATGTACATACATTGATTATGCACATTATAACTCCTTATATTATACAAACATTAAAATGATTATTATCATCAAACCAGTGTAGATTTCACCTGCTATAACACCACGGCCGAACCTTTCTCCGGACTCCAGCAGTTCCTCGGTTTGCACGGCAGTCATTCCCAGTCTTTCGGTGAGGATGAGTCTCCAGTCCTCTTCTTCCCAGCTCTTTTGAGCGATGTGAACCGCTAGCGTGCAGTTCCGCAGCTCTGCCAGCAGAGGCCGCCAGCGGCTCTCTAGCGCCTTCACACCATTCAACACAAGAGTAGCGTACGGCTGGCGGAAGGACAAGCAAGCCACCTCTAGACTCATAGCGAGGAAACTATATTCACCTCTTCATCCACAGAAAGGTAGACTAACACGTTTTAAAAGGGGAGCGTTGCAAATACAGCGCATTCCCACCAGATGCTAAGTACTTTATCAGATAGGTATAAGGCTAACACTGCTGTAGCTACTTTCCGCGTCGTGTTGAACGATTGGGTAAAGCGCTTCCTGTTTTTAAAACCTCTCTCTCTACAAGACAAGACAAGACACTTCAAAAAACGAAGAACTGACGAAAGAACCAGCGCCCGCTAGCGCTGAGATTTACAACGACCACTGCTGGCAACACGTAAAACCAGGCAGTGCAAGTCACATCACAACACAACAGGAATATACTATTCATCAAACTATCCTTGTCGTTTACATTTATTTACTTCACATTTAGGGTTTTTTACAGTACAATGGTTTACACAATTCTATCAACTAATTTACTGGCCAATGGAAGATCTTTTTTAAACCACTGCACCAAAACATGAAATACAACAGACTGTCTATTATTAAATATAACATATCTATTATTTAGTCACTGACCCATAACAGCCTTTTCCACAAGTTATTTCAAACCTAGTATAGGTCTAATATGCAAGTCCACTGGTCACTTTCCCTCATGGTTGATCCTCGTCCCCCCTGTCCTCAAAGGCTCAAACTGTATGTGACTCCATCAGGCTTTCCTCTGTTCCTGAAGCTTTTTGGGCCTGATGACTACCCTTTCAGTAGGGAAGGGAGGACTATCAACCTCTGTAGTGTTTCCAGCTATCTCTGAACATCCTCAGCGTCTCAGTCCCATCAGTAGCTGCTTTCATGCCCCGTGAGGATGTACAGGTTGCTCATAGCAGACGGATCATCCGTAGGAGTACTTTGCAAGATAATATCCCTGTAGTAATATTAAATGATTAGTATATGCTTCCATTTGTCTATTACCAGACATGTTGCTAAACTACAGTGGGAAAACATACCTAGTTGTTCCCAAAACCTGAAAAACTCGACTTCTGTCTGTGATCTCCTGGGTAACCTGTGGTAAACAGCATAATATTCCATCATTTCTTCCTTCCTCATACATCAGGGAAGACATCATTGTTGTAGACGTCAGGTTTACCTCATTGGTTTGTAAACTCCTTCCTTTCAGACCATGTTTCCAGAAGGCAAGAACGCTGTCCTGTAGACACACTGCAAAGACAACCGCATTAGCACCAGATTTAACAGAAAGAGGTCTGATTGTTATTAGACATAGCAAACATGATGGCGATCTAATAGCTGTGACACACCAAGCTGAAATCAAATAATCAGCAGCGTTGAAAGCCGGCTGTGTTATTGCCTCGTGTCAGTTTCATCTGGACTAAAACGCTGTGCTTCAACACAACACCTTGTGCTCTTGACTTCAGTTGTGTTTTCTTCTCACATACTGGTTCTTAGCTGATTTGGGGAAAGGTATTTTTTTTAAAGTAATGCATTACAATATTGCATTACTTAGTTACTTTTTATGGAAAGTATTATGTGCTGGGCTTAATTGTTTGTTTTGAATATAAAAAAGTTATATTTTTGTCAAATTCATGATTTCACTCAACATGGGGACAGGAGAATAAATCAGTCAGTATATGGGAGAACAAAGTAACTGGTATTACTTATTCAAAAAAATAACTCAGATATTTTTTCATAAATTAAAAATTAATAAATTACATATTTCAAATAACTAGTAAAGTAATGCAAGTGTATAACTCGCATTACTTGTAATGCATTATCCTAAAACTTCTCAATCTAAAGCTGCGGACAGTTCTCCAACTCGTGACAATGGTGCAGACAGACTGTAAAACTAGGCTGAGAGATGCTCAAAGACGGCCTGGCATTGACTGATGGCACAACGTCAGCTTGATGTGTCACATCCTTAGCAGGACTTACCCAGCGTCTGAATGGGAAACTCAAATGCAAGTTCAGAAGTCTTCTGATGGCTCACACATCCCTGCAGATTCACAACCTTCACTGTGTCTGAAACAAAACAGGTTGTTAAAGGATTGGAGTAGAGGAATAAAAAACACGGTATAGAGATGTGTTTTTAACAGTTGACCATTGCACTTTTATATCATGCTGTGTCATGTATGAGACTCTGCAAAATAGCCGAGGCGTGAGCACAACAGTCAAACAAGTTTAACTCGAGACGAAGGGTAATGGAATGAAAACAAAAGCAAGGGCAAGAAATGCATTTTTACAAAGGCTCATATGTCATGTAGTATGAAGTCATGTGGTGCAACCAACATGCAGAAAAAAAACATGATTATGGACATTACAGCAATTACAGAGACAGAAGACATTACAGAGAGGACCTCAGAAGACCTCGTTGACTCTGTCAACTGGCACACCACTTAAAAACATGATATTTATGCATTAATGATTCATACATTTGTCAAAAACAAATACGTTGAAGAACATATTTAAAAACCTTTTTTGTATACTCAGGTTGTATTCATAGTGTAAGACTTATTTGTATTTATTTTTTTGCACCGCATGAAAATTACAAGTTTCTCAAACCACATGAATACACAGAATTCATTTCTCAAACCTTGGCTAGAGGTGTTTTTTTCCTTGTTTCTATTTTAGAGACTTTTATTTTGTCATTAATTTAAACAGTAAATTAAGGATGAAACTGGAATAACATGATACACGAACACAAGGGACATTAAACATGACCTTCAAAACCAGTTTGAGCATTAAGGGGGATATTTATTCTGTACGGTAATATCGTAATCATTGTTTTAACGATGTGTGAGCTGACATTATGAGCCTTATGTGCTGTGTGGTGAAGCAGTAAATGTCTCTATAATGCAAGGTATTAAAGCAAGAAATATCCCTGTATGGGGTTTTGCTTTTATAAGATATGTATGTGACTAATATCACACAAGCAGAGTGCCATTTCCTGAATATAAGTGAGTGAGCACAATCAGAAATGTGATTTCATAAAACAGTTCAACAAATAAGAAGTTCATATTGAGTGAGTTATTGTCTGTTTTTTCCGTTACACCTACGGAAAGAGATCCTGGACATTTGAGCATCTCAGAGCAACACTGCTGTATTTCATTCCTGAATGAATCGGTTTTTGAACCATCAGAATCAGTCAAGATCCTTTCATAAAGACAGCCGCTTGCTTTGTTTATAAATTAATCTGCCATTTTGAAGGAATTGTTTGAATGAGTCAGTAGCTATTTTCCATCAAAAGATTCGAATGTAACTTCTGCACAAAACTGGAATATCGTATAAAACATATGCGAATAAAGCCCCGTTTCCATCCAACGAGTCAGAGAGAACAAAATCATCACTTCCTGGTAAACTGTGGCACTAAATATCACTAAGAATATAAGAGAAGCCACTGAATATAATCATTTTCATATGATATCAATTACTTGCACCTCAGAGCGAGCCGACATAACACAATAAATGCTGTCACTGCGTTCGGAGGCGGATGCCGGCTGTTTGGGAACACAGTCGTGGAAGACAATTATACAGAAATACTTTGATGACAGACTTTCCTCAGGCTTTTCAGAATGACCATAACAACATATAGATGCTGTGAACAAGTTCGGTCCGCTGCTAGTCAAGTTATCCCGTCCCAAAGCGCAAAGTCACATTACTTTTTGATGCGCATGGAGGAATTTATTCGGTAAATGTGTTTCCATCATAGTTTATGCGATTTTTTTCTTACCGGATAAAAAGTTTATCCTACTCAAATATGCGCATACGTTTTTTATGCGCATTTTTTAATTTATGCACATCTTACCATTTTCATCCGGAGATTTTTTATGCGATATTCTAAAATGCACATAAAATAGGTGGATGGAAACGCAGCTACTTGTCGCCACCTACTGGCGGTTTTAGTGTCATATTTATTTTTCCATGACAGGCCTAAACCAGCCAAGGTAGCAGCACAAAAACCACACTCAGCTAAATTATTGCATTAATTATCGTTGTTGAAAAAATACCCAAAATATAGACATATAATCTTTGGTCAGTATCAGACACCCCTATTGAGCATACATACAAAGCACTTCAAATGGCTTAGTGATTTCTTACTTTTCAGTGCAATGAGAACCGTGTCTCTGTCGAGCTGAATCACCTGCTTGACCTCCAGAGACTCACCATCTGTGAAGTCACATAACTCAGTCAAGCAAACACACTACTGTCACTGTGGCAATGCAAAGCATATAGTTCACTTAAAATATTCTTCATATAAAGAATTGATTTAGTAAAAAGCAGTGTTTTGTGTGTGATTGTTACTGTATCCACACATGTGCAGGACCTGGCAGACTTTGTGGCGTGTCATCCAGGTGGATGATGTCAAAGTGCATCTGTCCAGTGTTGTCTTTTTGGCAGGGACGGCTTCTCACCCCCACACAGACCTGTGGCAGCTCTTCTGTTTCATTTACGAGCAGCTCAAAGATGGGCAGAGACTCTGGCAGGTTCAGAGCAATGTGCTGCGAGAGAAAGAGAGGAAAATTACGCAACAGTGCGGATATTTGAACATTTCCATCACTCTTATCTCTCATTTCTCACCTTGAGCTGCATGAACTTCTGCAGAGGTTCATACCACAACAGAAGAACCAAACCAGTGGGAACAGCAGCACAAAGGAAAACGCTGTCAGTGTAGGGGTTTCGAACTAGAAGCACAGAAACAGACATTAAAACGTGCACGAAATGCCTAGAGAACGATTCACACTCCTACAGAGGTCACTGGTCCTCACCCACACTGCATCTTCTACAGCCCTTGGTGTCTGGGATCTTCACGGACATGGCGTACTTCCTGGAGAAAGATAAGATTAGCACAACCTTAAATCCAAAGGAACTGACTAAAGATACAATTGTAATTAAAAAAAAATATAAGATAATAAATATGTATGTCATATAAACCAACTAAACGAAGTAAAAATAAGAAATATAACAATTAAAAATATATATTTTCTATTTGAATATATTTTAAAAACTAATTTACTCTCGTGATGGAACAGCTGAATTTTCTGCATCATTACATCAAGAGACATTTATTACTATTATTAATGCTGAAAACAGTTCTGCTGCTTCATATTTCTTTGGAAACCATGATACATTTATTCTAGATTTTTTGATGAATAAAAAGTTATAACAAAAAATAACAAAAAAAACTTTTTTCTATAACTTTTAACATTATACGTGGTTTTACTGTCACTTTTGAAGAGAAGAAGCGTATTTCAATCATGACAACTCTCAGAAAAGATTAGCATGGTGATGTATATGACAGTGTTCATGTATTTGGTCTTGGCTGAATAGATCTGCTACACTGCTGCTGCTGTTGGTTATTGCTGTAGTTGTAGATTATTGCTGCTTCTGCAAGTAAGTACAGGAACCTGCTACCGCCAATGCATATGGCGTTACAGTGCTAAGAGTATATAAGACATACTGCTGCTGCACAATAGCATATAAGATAACGTAGCAGATCTATACAGGTGGAGCTGGGGAAGGTGGAGGGCTTCAGAGAACTCTAAAAGCAATCTGCAAGAATCTTAAGTGAATACTGCCAGCCCTATAAATGCAAGGTTTTAAGCTCATTGGCTGCATGTCCAGCATGAACCAATCAGCTTGTGCCACGTCGTTTAACTCTTTGAACAACATCAGTTACGTTAACAACCCGTCAGTTTGCACCATCTAGAGATTCATGACTGAACTATTTATTCATTCTTTAAAAAAGTTCCCAATGACCCCAAACTTTTAATAGGTAGTTAGTTAATATGTTGCACATCACCTTAAAAAAATATTTTAATGAATACTGATGAATGCCTCATCTCCAAAGTAGACACAGCAAAATCTCAGCCACTGGACTTTTTTGACCAAAAAAATTAAAAGGACTAAAAATGATTTCTTAAAACAGTTATTAAATTATTAAAACAGTAGCTTGTTTATAAACAGTTTTAGAGTCTACATTATTGTAAAATCAGACCAACTGAAGGAAGCATGTAGTTTAAATGATCAAAATGTAGTTCTTTTAAACCCAGTGTGTCTTGAGCATTCACAGAGAAACTGTGCGTTTGATTCTACAAACCTTGCACTTATCTTTGTGCTCAAGCGGTGTGCATTAATGGCGAGATGCCCCTGTCTACGCTGCATATTCCTGCGGTTCTCAAAGAGTGCTGGCAGACTATGAGAAGTCAACTGTGATGACTTTCCTGTGGACAGAGGACAGCAGAGAGTTAGTCAAGACATCAGATCTTAGTGGTACATTAAATTCAGTCATATTAATAACATTGCACATGCCTGAGACGGACATAAGGACATTGTTCATCACGCACAACCAACTGCATCTCTGAGGAAGCAACTGGAAAAGAAAGAAAATCTCACACTTTCATGGGATATTTGCTCCAGTAAATTATGGAAGCAAGTTTCCGCAGAATAAAACATGACAAACTGTGATATATAACATTATGTAACTTTGTATTTTGTAATGGTCCCTTTTATATCTCATAATGTGACATTATTTTTCTTTTCTTTTTTACTCTGAAACAATTAAAGACAAGTAAATAGAGAAAATACAGCATGGCTACCTTTTCCATGGTGTCCTCATGGAGCTCGTTGAGGTTGAGAGTGTAGATGCCCTCCTCAGCACCCAGCACAAGGTACTGATCTATGGGGAAATATCAGCATATCCTGTTATAGCCAAAGTCAAGATAGACACAGTTGCAAATGAAATGAATAGAAATGAGTTTATACATATATTGGTAAAATATTTTTTTCAAGATGGACGGGGAAGTGGCTGAAGCAGTTGTGAAGCACAACAAAAATAAGAGCGGGGTGTCCATCAACTGTCATTTCATCCAAAAATATAAACCTGAGAGATTTCGGTTCCTCCATTAAAGTTCCACCAAAACTTTCATGCTTTAAAACATTCATAAAGACATTCTAAAAGTAACTCATATTAATAGAGCAGTTTAATCCAAGTCTTGTGGAGTGATATGATCACTTTATGTGATTAACAGATTTAATTAAGGCTTTTATTCACATAACAAAAGCGCTTCTCAATGCACATACAAACATCACATCAATATCGATGTTTATATGTGAACAAACGCCTAAACTAAATCTGTTCATTGCTAGGGGGGGGAATCTTTAGGCATCATATGATCTGATCCGATTACCATTCTGGGAATCAAGATCCGATTTTAAAATGATTCGTAATCTACATTTTTTTCTTATTAAAGGGGTCATGAACTGAGAAACCAAAATTCCCTTGATCTTTTGACATATAAGAGGTCATTGTACTATAAAACATCCTGTTAAGCTTCAAAACGCAAAACTTCTCGTTAGTCTGAATACAGCTTACAGTATATTGAAGCCAGTCTCCCAAAAGACAGTTTGTGGAATGTGCCACTTAATAACATAATAGTGTGGCTAAACACCACCTCCGCAGACAGGGCAGTCGCTAGGAATTCTGGGCCCTGTGCACAGAATTTGGTATGGGTCCCCTTGAAATCACGTTCAGTGGGGGTGGGGGACATCGTAAAATGTTAATAGCGTTTGTGGTGATGTTTTTGTCACATAGAAGGGAGAGGGAGGTCACTTCGGGGAGGCCGATCTGATCACTAATCGAATGCAGGTGCCCCGGTGGCCAGGCGACCGTGGGCCCTCCAGACCTCTGGGCCCTATGCACTCTGTCCTTTTCCCCCCACTAGCGACGCCCCTGTACACAGAAGATCAACGCCTGTTTCTACATCGCTGCCTGTTTAGCCCCGCCCACCGTATCACCACGTACGCAGTGCTTACGAGAGAGGTAAACGCGCAGCTTGTCTATCTTCAAAGAAGCAGATGGTTTTCATTCTGTTGAATGCCTTCATTTGCTTTGCCTTCCTCCTGATCCCAATGTTAGGCAAGAGTGGATGAACTTTATATTTAATGAAGTTCCACACTGTGTCAGTAAGAACTGTGTCTTTTGTTCACCGCAGATTAATTTACAAACAAGGCACAATTTGACGTGGGATTTTCAGAAAGATTGAAACTGAAAGACGATGCTGTGCCGACTACATTGGATCTGACAGTAATGTCACAACACACAAGTGTGAGTAACTGTTTCAATACACGATCGCTATTTCCTTGTCTGTTAAACAGATCGTTTGATAAGATTATTTTTAACATAAATCACAGCAGAGTCCATCTATGAAGGATGTAGTCTGTCAAACACACACACAAGTGTTAGTCAATCATAGCAGTGTGTGTTTCCTTCAGAGTCTACAATCCACCAGATCTACTCAAACACGGCGTGCTGATGAGGGGTGAAATACAGGACAGAAAATAGCCTATTACTTCTCAATTATACTGTTTCTTGATTATAACATTATAAGTGGACCTCAGAGAAAAAATGAATAAAAAAAACAGAGTTTACTTACAGCTGTATGTTTATTACTGATGACATAACAGACAGCAGCAGGTCTAATAGGCTGCATTCACACTAATACACACATCTATTTTAATAGACCAGCTATTCTGTCCTGCTACTGACCATGTTTTTAGCTTTAACCACAAAACCATATGGCAGTTTTTATACTTGTTTGTGTGTAATTGGCAGCAAGCAGAATACGGCTGTCTCTAGTGCTCACAATTCTATTAGCAAACTTCACCTCTGGTCTTTGGTAGAACCCATGTAACAGCACATTGAGTCTTTAATGGACAGCCGTTGAATACTTTAGAGAAGCAGGCCCCCATCTGGAAGACAATTTATGATTCATTACAGAACAATAAGCATTAGGGCACACAATAGAATTAGAATAATGTAATTCTCTGTACTTACATGTACTTGTGGTGTAGGTGGCAGTCCATGGACAACTTTCTGGAATCAATGAAAACAGAATGAAGTAAGTGACCAGTGAAAGACTGCATTTTGCAAAGACTGGCCCCTTTCTTTTGTGATGTGGCATGGTGGGCCAAAGCAAAGGTCATCACGGGCAACTTTGGCCCACAGGCCTTGGAGACTGTGTCCCAAATCACTATACACTTTTTATTTTTGGAATTTTCAGTGTGAACACACTACTTGCACTATTTATTCTACAAAACATTACAGAATAGTAAGTATGCGATTTGGGACGCACCATTTAGAACAAAGTTCAAATATGGTTTGACCGATGTAATCTACTCACTGAGTCGTCTGGTTTCCTCCTGAGAGTACTCCATTCTGGGGAGAGAGGGGGGTCATGTGATGGGAAATGACTGGTTCCTCCTGGGTCTGGAGCAACAGAGCTCTCAGCTATCAAACCTGTTCAACACAGCGGCTGCATCAGTGTTTGGATTTGAAGCAGGTATTATTTGTGTTCTCTTTATACATATAACACTGGGTGGCGTGGCCTAACAGGTCAAAATCTGGGATTCAAACCAAAAGGCTTTAGATTTAAACCATGAAAGAGCTTTGCAGTTGCTAATGGGATCTGACTGGTTTTAAGTATGTTGTTGCTTGGTTTTTGAGGGATTTTGTGGGGTCTTAAGCATTTTTGGTTGTATAAAAGGACAAAGGTGGTATATTCCACTCAAACATATGAATTATCACATTATTTACATACCTAATGCCTCCCCAGATCTATATGACTATTTCTTTGAATAACCACAAACAACAATGAATTTATAGAACAATAATCCACTCTATGACTCCATGTAATGCAAATGTAAAGGACCTCCAAAGTTGACACTTCAAAAACCCAAAATTGGACATAATGGTAATCCACATGATCACATCAAATCTATAGGGGTGCTTGTAAAAAAAATACACTATAAACCATAGTTTAAAGTGAGTAAAGTGAGTGCCGTGACATACGGCCAAGGATACAGCGTCTTCTCGAGATAATGTTAACCACACGGAAATTTTACTGTGTTTGTGTACGGGCAAGTTGTTCATGAACGTGGGCGGACATTATGCAAATGTGTTACTTCGTGATGTAGAGCCGTAACAGAATAAGATTTGAATTCCTGACGACTCGTTTAGGTGATTTTGAGCCGACTCTTTTTTTTTTTGATAGACGATATTCGGCTTCACAACTTTGCAGATAGTTTATGTTCACATACAGCTACATGACACACTGCATGAAGGGTAATATTCGAAAAGGCATAATAGGGGCACTTTAACATTTCTAAAACGGAGGTATTCTACTTTAAAAGTGTGGTCATTAGTATGTACTCATGAATTGATGTATATCTCACCTTCAGTTGGTGTTGAGCAAAGGGAACCTAGACTGGTGGAATGAAGGAGGAAGGAGGAGTCTGTGAAGAGGGAGGAGTTTGTGAGGAGTGACAGGTCAGACAGTGTTGAACCAATCAGCAGAGCGGATTCATTGAGTAGGGCGGGGTTAGTGTCAGGGCCCTTCAGAGGCGTGCAGCCAATAAGAGGCGAGGAGAGTGAACAGGGAGTGGGAGCTTTTCTCTCTTGATTGGTGACTGTTGTTGACTGGGGAGAAGAGACCACTCTCTTCACCGTCCCATATTTATCCTCTTCATCCTGTGAGTGCAGTGGATTAAACACACATCAATTATCATATTCTAATTGACATTTGACTTTTTACCCTTCTGTTTTATTCTTCCCCTACCTCAGCTGAAGAGCCTCTCTTTATAGTCAAACTCCTGTAAAAGAGGAAGCAAAATGTTCGTTATGCGTTAACCTTCTCATATTATTAATGATAAAAGGATCTGTTTTTACAAATTGTTTAGGTACATTAACATTTTGCTGCAAATTTGAAGCTAAAAATATGTAATTAGCTAAAATTAAGGGACATTTCTCTGATAAGCAAAAGTGTAAGGTATTAACAAGGTGGCAAATTCTGGCAATCAAATATATTTGGGACCAAAGGGTAAAGTTAAAAACAATAAGCTTAAACAAAACAATAAATATACTATAGCATTTAATATTTTACATTTAAAATACATTTAATAGGCTTTCCACGTGTTTCATTAACCACAAAGTTATTAAGATATATATTTGCATTCTAGTGAACAGAAATCCCATTTGATTGAGGAGAAAACCATAGAAGCAATCTCATTATAAAAAATAAACAGATCACCTTTCCATCAAGGCCTCTTCCACACACTGTAACAAACTCCTGCAAAATAAATAGTAAAAAAAGCAATGCAACCCTTAGAAAACTCGTAGAAACGCATGTTTCTGAGAAGGATAAAGAATAATTAGTGCTTCTTAACAGCTTAATTTAACAATAAATGTATCAAATTCGACTTTGATCAGTGATTGGAGGATGTCAAACCACTCAGCCAATCAATAGCTTTGAATGACCTCCATGCATTAGCAGATCAGACACAACATTTACTACGGTCACCAGTATTTTAGACGAGCAAGAGTGAAATATAACCCACGGTGAGTCCTTGTTTTCACTGATAGCGCTCCAGTCATCATACGCCGCCTAATGAAGAACAGAAAAGCAGTATGTAAATCCAGAAGAATGTTTTTTTTCTTCATTTATTTCTTTTGTGGAACAAACGTTTTCAAGTTTGGTGCTTTTGTGTTCATATTGTGATTGTATGGGAATGAGTGATCTGTACATTTTAGAAACTTCTTTTGTGTTTCACAGAAGAAAGGCGTCACACAGAATCAGAAACTGGTTACACCTTATTTTAAGGTGCCCTCGTTACAGTGTAATCAAGTACTTGGTAATAAATAAACTACATGTACTATATGATTGAGGTTTAGTGTTACTTGCATCTAATTATGCATAATTCATTGTTATTATAATAGCAAGTACATGTAACGTGTAACAAGGACACCTTAAAATAGAGTGTTACCAAAACTATATGAGGGTGAGAACATCAGGACAGAATTTTCATAAATAACTTGATACACTGGATAAAGTCATTTCTATTTCATTAAAATGTTTAATCTCACCAGATCAGGACAGGGATCTGTCTCCTTTCTCATGGGTGGTCCAAACCTCACATGATCAACTAGAAAACAGAAAAAGTGATAGTCACAAGCAGAACAGAATCACTGTATTCAACTGCTGCACGCTTCCCCTTTCACATACAATCGTGTGGTAGGAGTAGAACGCGCCACTTTTTATACGTAGTATTGTCTGCGTAACATTATAGCATGCAGATTTGGATGCATGCTCAGGCATTCATGCAAATAGACATGAACCTAAAGACACACTCAGAAACACACACAATAGGTCCTTTCATAGCTTCTCAATGACAATAGCAGCTGTTGTCCAGCTAACCTTGGGTTGTGGCCGTGGCTTGCTGTAATCTACCAAACCACAACAATGACACTCACTGACACATTCTTTCTCAGTCACTCCTGATTTAGCGTTTGCTACTCGTGAGGTGAGGTCATAACGGTCGTATTACTCTACAGTTCTGTCATTACACTGTTGGAGATGACATTATGAGTCACAGCAAATATTAGAAGGATATGCAACTTTAAAGGGGTCTTAATGTAAAAAGAGTTTTAATGTAAATTGTTCACTATCTGATGAGAACAATTCCTGAACCGAATTGAGCTGATGACGACATTGTGTTCAGTGGAGCTGCTTTATAGCTGAATCAGATTAGTTTCATAATTGTCCAATTCTGCAATGAATCAAAATGAAGGCCCTTCTTTTCAGGTTCTCAAGAAATGTATTCATGTGGTGTTTCTCATCAAATTTAAATCTGAGATTCATTTAATCGGCTATTTGGATGCAATAACATACTGCTAAGATAACTAATATAAAACATATGTGTATTATAAACTGTGTATTAGAGTGTGAACTTGACTCACATTGCTCTTCAGACTGAGTTCTCTGAATGGGACGTTTCGCTAGAGAATGAATCTTATCAGGCAGGACACTGCACGTCTGTAAACACACAAACATGGACATAAACTCACATAAAGACCTTTTACCTGCTGGGGACCCACTGTCCTGCAGAGTTCAACCTGAATCAAGCTCTTCATCACCTAGAAAAACACAGGCAGGTGTGCTGAAGCAGGCTGGAAATAAACTTTGCAGGACAGTGGGTCCCCAGGAGCAGGGTTGAAGACCTCTGCCTTACAGTAAACAACCACAGTACAGAGAAGTAATGTTAAAAAATGTCATGTCAGTTAAAGCTGCAGTCCGTAAGTTTTGGCGGTCTAGAAGTTATTAAACAGAGCTTTGTGCGTCTTGCGGAAGGACATTGTAGCCGGAGCTCCTTCTCTCTGTTATGTCTATGACAAATCACACAGGTACCGGCTACACTGCAGTGGTTCCTACAAGAACCAGTCTAAAATAGTCTGAATATAAAAACATATTAAAGGTGTACTTTAGTGATTTAGGATAAGCCAAAAACACGGTTTGGAAAATGGATTTGTGATTTACTCTCTTATTATCTTTGTAAATTTTGAACAAAAGAATCTATGAACTATTCTCATGGTTTACAATTGAACCCGTGATGTTACATGGATTATTTTATCAATCTCCTTGCTTCGCTTTCTGGACATGGGAACATTTGAGTTGTGTTGCTGTCTACGGAGGGTCTGAGAGCTCTTCATTTGTGTTCCGATGATGAACTGAGGTCTTACGGGTCTGGAACGACATCAGGGTGAGTACTTAATGACATCATTTTCGTTTTTGGGTGAACTAACCCTTTAAAAGAGAAGTGTTTATTTTTTGTACCATTTGTGGCACCAAACTAAGCAGCAAAAATAATGATTCCTGGGTCAATGACAAATGAGTTTAAAAAAATGTAAGCTTTGCATTCATGTTGATTTCATATAGTTTTTATATGTTTTTTCAATAATTCATAAATACATAAATAATTAAGTTATAACTTCTGCTTTATAATCAATTAAAATATTTAATCTCGATTAATCGCATGATCGCCATGAGTTAACTCGCGATTAATCGTACATTTTTATTTGTTCTAAATGTACCTTAAATTAATACTTTTCAAGTTTTTAATACTCTAATCAACATGGGCATGGAGAAATATGGACGCTTTATGCAAAAATGTATGTTTATTATTATAGAAACCATACTCAACATAGAGCATGAAGACTTGACATGTTTCAAAGGTCATAGATGCAAAGACTTGTTCATGTCTATTAGACTCATGAAAAAAGAAATCCAAGGTTCTCATTACTTCTCTTTCTTTGCACTGATTAATTTACTGACACAAACCTGTTTACATTTTTGCAGGACAGCGCAGCTCTTCTTCTGAACATGCAAAACAGACATACTGTATATATTTATTAATTACATTTTTTTCCCTCTCTGTGCCCACATACTGTATTTTGATGCAGCTAAATTCTCAATAAAACTGTTTTCATTTATATATTTGACTGTTTCTGTTGTCAGACAATGGAATGAATATGAAACAGTGATTGAAACGTGACCCATTAAGACTACATAACCAGCTCTCCCTTCCAAGATGTTAATCTGCACAAAAATCCTGATAATCAAGCGTCGTCTGATGAAATCAAACGCTGTGCTGTGATTTCGGCTATACTTGCATGTAAAATTAGAGAAGCAGCACAATATCTTGTTTGACAGAGAGTGCTGCACCTCTGAGCGCTGAACTGAGCTGATGTACAGCGAGAGAGAGGTGTGTGTGCGCTGGGACAGCAAGACCTCGTGCGGCAGTACCTGCGATTCTCAGAAATTAAATAAGGTTTGGGCACTTTTTTGAAGGGAAAGAAATCACTAAAGAGGTCTGCAATGTTGCTGGCAACACTGTGCATATCCCTTTCTCCACCTACGGGTTGGGCCACGGGTCAAACAGAAAATACGCCCAGCGTTAACCACGCATTAATAAAATTAGTGCCGTTAAAATTTAATTTGTGTTAATGCGTTATTACCACATTAACTTTGACAGCACTAATATTTTTATATTATAAATGTATATTTTCCAGCTAAAAAGCATTGTTTATTTTTTTTTACAGCAAATCACACATTTATTTGATGATTTTATATGTATTAATAATAAAAATCATTATTTTAACATCATTACATTATTTTCAAAACATCTTATTATAATTATTTATTATTATACATTTTTTCAAGAAATTAAACTTTTTTCAGGTTTTTTTTTCTTCATTTTGATATCAGGATCGTTGCGTGACATTTCACGCTGATGACCCCCAAAATACTTCCAAAAGTAATTATATTTTTGAATAAATTAATAGATCTGGATAAACAAATGAGAATTTTGTCACTGATCCTGTTTCCAACAGGTTTTCTAAATATGATGGAGATGTTCGACCGCTCAAACAAACACACTCTGTGGCCACAGGTTTGACACTTTTCACAAAATCAGCCTAGTTTCACACCGAAGTGGAATTGGGAGAATGTATTTTAACATTAAAAACATTACACACTTCAGCTTTAATCTAGAGTGTTTTGAAATGAAATATTTTGCCCATTTTATCCTTGCACTCAATTCACCTCCAGGTCACTCTCATCCATAGTGTGTGTCTGTTGCAGATCAGGGTTATTGACCGTGTCCAGCAGCTCTATAACAAGGTTACGCGTGAGGAGCTGCGTGACAAAAGCATGCTGAAAAGACAAAGAAGCAAAAATATGTCATTCCAGTAATAAGAACAGCATTGAGACACCCTACATTATATTACAGATAAACCACAAGGATCTCACATGAGTAAGATGATTTTTAACACACATATGGTTAACACACCTGTAGGAGTTTTTCTGCTGTCGGCCTTTTCCGAGGATTCTTCGTGAGCGCCATTTTGATGAAGTTGTGGAATTCTGTGGACCTGATAAACAAACATACTTTTATTGAATTTGCAAACTACATAATACTTTGTTATTTATGCAAATATCAACAGTTACATTTCATGCATATTACCATTTGTTCTTGTCTTTGAGTTTGGGAGGCTGAAAACTGCTCTTGGACATCAGCATCAAAGCTCTGAGGGCACAACAACAGAAAGGTTTTTGTTCTCTGCCGCCCAACACAAAATCATTTCAACCTTTCAACCTAAAGGACAATGTCTATGAAACGTTGCATCTTTTTGTTTGCGTGTTCTGCTAGACAAGCTTGCATCACTCTTTGCAGCAATATGAAAACATTATTCATTAGTAAGCAATGTTCTTTTTTTGGAATAGCATGTTTCGCGTTTGCCAAGGGGTCAAGGTTTGACTGGTTCAGACTGTGTAGACTGAGAGCACAAACAGCACCCGTAACAAAGGGGCATGTATTTAATCTACTCTGAAAGGGTGCCAGTACTTTTGAAAGCATCTCTGCATATGTATATATTCGAGTGTGTGTGGGTGTGTGTTCACACCTCATGGGGTGTAGGTCAAACAGAGGCGGCTGCAGCTCTGCTAGTTCAATAGCTGTGATACCCACTGCCCAGATGTCACACAGCTGGTTATAACCCCCTTTCCTTTCCACTGCCGCAACCTCTGGGGCCATCCTGAGGAAAAATCATCACAGTAAAATAGAAAAGAAGCAAATAACAAAGCAATACCGGATGAGATTTTAATATGACTCATTATGCAATTATCCTGCTTTACTTTTTTACACAAAATGGTCATAAATAAATGTATTTCCAAGATTAAAAACTGGATTATGCTCTCTGAATTAACTTTCATTTGACACACTACTATTTGACAGGTTTTGTATACTGTCTCATAAACTATTTTAGTATTATTATTTGAATAACAGTATACTACTACTAATATATATACACATATATATATATATATACAAATCTGTATAATTAGTAACTTTTTTTCTGCACGACCATTCCAATTTGATGTAGATGGGGTATTGTTTGGAATAAATTTATATTTTTATTCAGAAAATATTATTAAATTGATCACAAGTGAGAGTAAAGACATTTAAAATGTCAACAAAAAAATAATTCTGGAAAATATGCATCACTGTTTCCACAAACATATTAAGCAGCACCACCATTTTCAACTGTGATAATAATCAGAAATGTTTCTTTGAGCACCAAATCAGCATAATAGAATATTTTCTGTATGGTCATGTGACACTGAAGAATGATATTGACATTTTTTAAATGCAAAGTAGAAACATGCATTTTAAATGGTTATATTTGATAATATTATTGTTTCTACTATATTTTTGGTCAAAATAAATGACTCCAATATTTTTACTGTTGCTGTAAAAAAACAATAGCAGTGTTTAGAAAAGTATAATATCTTGGTGTCTCACCAGTATGGCGTCCCGATAAAGGACTTTCTCTTAGCAACAGATGCGTTGATCTCAGCTGCCACTCCAAAATCCGCTGCCAGACAGAGGGGAGACAAAAGCCCATATTTAAGAGATTTATGGTGTATTAGTTAATACATGCATATGTGTGTTTACATGTGAGGGTCTGAGACGGGGTTAAACCCAGACTGACCTAGTTTGACATCTCCTCGCTCCGTCAAAAGGATGTTGGCACCCTGTGAACAACCAAGATCGACACAATGAGCACATCCACACTATCATCATCTCACATGCGCTATTGTGCTGTGAAGAAACTCACTCATATACAGATGAACTCTACTAATGAATATCAAACACACTGCATGGCAACATGGTTATAGCAATTACTTTTATGTCTCTGTGCATTTTCCTGTTTCATGGAGATGATGCAGTCCCTGTAAACAAGCAGAAAACACTTGTAAGAAATATGGCATAAATGGAAATTGTTAACCTGCAAAATGTAATTAAAATTAAAAACAATACATATATATATAGTGACTTTCTAAATACTACTTAACACTAATGACTATAACATCTTAATGACTATAACATCTTAATGACTATAATGACTATAACATCCCTCAGATGCAGGAACTAAACACAGCATGTCTTGGTGTCTCACCAGTATGGCCCCGATAAAGGACTTTCTTAGCAACAGATGCGTTGATCTCAGCTGCCACTCCAAAATCCGCTGCCAGACAGAGGGGAGACAAAAGCCCATATTTAAGAGATTTATGGTGTATTAGTTAATACATGCATATGTGTGTTTACATGTGAGGGTCTGAGACGGGGTTAAACCCAGACTGACCTAGTTTGACATCTCCTCGCTCTGTCAAAAGGATGTTGGCACCCTGTGAGCAACCAAGATCGACACAATGAGCACATCCACACTATCATCATCTCACATGCGCTATTGTGCTGTGAAGAAACTCACTCATATACAGATGAACTCTACTAATGAATATCAAACACACTGCATGGCAACATGGTTATAGCAATTACTTTTATGTCTCTGTGCATTTTTCCTGTTTCATGGAGATGATGCAGTCCCTGTAAACAAGCAGAAAACACTTGTAAGAAATATGGCATAAATGGGCTTTATATGAAATTGTTAACCTGCAAAAATTTAATTAAAATTAAAAACAATACATATATATATATTGTGACTTTCTAAATACTACTTAACACTTAATGACTATAACATCTTAAATGACTATATTTTATATTGCATATTATATGTGATGTGGATATTTACTAGATAAATATAGCCCTACATAATTAAGTTGATAACACTGGCTGGACAATACAGCATGCATGCAATGAGCATTCACCCTTTTTAGAAATGTCATAACATAAATCAAATCATCATGGCTATAACTGATGCACTTGCCTTTACTATTTGATATCTTTAACTGTTTCCCTCAGATGCAGGAACTAAACACAGCATGTGGACATTTCTGTGACTGTACATTAATATTTAACGAGGAGAGCAATGTTTAGTTTATGATTCATTGTCTTTTGCTAAACAACTCGGCACACAATTCTAGCACCATACTGTTGTAACAGCGTACACCTTTGGCACCGCATTTCAGTGTTAGTGCTGCTTTTAGCCCTCTGTGGAAAAACCATAGGAACCAAACAACATCGGAGTCTACTGACCTCCAACAAAACACAGAGATATTTCTCAAGACAGAAAGAAACCATTTTCAGTTTCAGGTGAACTGTCCCTTTAAAAAGAGTCAAGCATAATGTGAAATGCTTTAATGGGATAATTCACCACAAAAAATATGATTGTAACTAAATCGTTTCTGGTTCCCATTTGACTTCCATTGCATTTTCCCCATACTTTGGGGACTCATTGAGGACATTAGGTCCCCCACATTCTTCAAAATATCTTCTTTTGTGTTTAGCAGGAGAAAGACATTCATACAGGTTTGGAACAACATGAGGGTGAGTAAACGAAACTGTGCCTTTAAGGAAAGACTACAACAAAGAAATGACCAGGATAATTAAAAAATAACATAACTGAAATCCCTTCTGATTATCTCATGAACCTCAAGTGAAGAAGAAAAGATGTAAGATGTGAACGCATCCTCACCTGAAGCGTCTCTCTGCTCACATACGCTATCTGTCTCTCTTTCAGAGGACCAGTGACTGCAGAAACACAATGACCTCATTTAGACTCACAAAACACCATATGAGCATTAATCCTCTATCAGGCATAATAACTAACAACAGAAACCCCTTCATACAGAAACTACATATAGAACGGTGTGTTCTGAAACCATTAAACATCACAACTTCAGCTTTTTAAACCAAGAAATGAAGCAAAATAAAATTGATTAATTCATATATTTTCAGCAACATCTATATACAGTAATTGAAATGATATACAGTAATGTAACATTGTATTACATTAGATACATGTCAATTGTACCGTGATAAACATCCTGCAATGATCCTCCTCCACAGAATTCCATGCAGATCCATAACTTGTTATTTCTGTGCAATATGAAGAAGTGAATTGTTAGTTTTACTTCAGTTTTCTGTAAACTGTAGTATTCGTTTATAGTGGGACTGACCTGAGGTAGCTGCCGAAATAGGCCACGATGTTTTTATGAGTGCAATCCTTCATCATGGTTATTTCATGTTGAATGCTTAAGATGTCATCACCTGACAGAAAAAGAAACAGGGCTCTCGTCTGTAATCGTCTTGGATTCTTATATCTTTTTATATGAATTATAGGAATAAAGTTGCTGCAGTGAACAATTCAGCATTAAACTGAATTTACAGCATAAATTATGATATTCTGGGTATCTTCAGATATATTCAAAATATATAAACGTTGCAACTACAGGCCTTTCTCAATCATTTTAAGTTTTAAAATCTAAATATAGTGTTTAGAAGTTCAGAAGCTTAGACAGCAATGAACTAATTAAACACACAATTAGTATCAGCCAATAACCGTAAATGCCAATTTACATGAGGTGTTGTCTTGACTTAATTTGACCTCTTGTCTGCAACCCAAATTCTGGAAATGTTGGGACGTTAATTAAATTTGAATAAAATGAAAACTAAAAGACTTTCAAATCACATGAGCCAATATTTTATTTACAATAGATCATAGATAACACAACAAATGTTTAAACAGAGACATTTTAAAATGTTATACACAAAATGAGCTCATTTCTAATTTGATGCCTGCTACAGGTCTCAGAATAGCTGGGACGGGGCATGTTTACTGAGACTAGACATGCAAACGCCCCTTATACAATGACAGAGACGCACATTTTGAAAGACAAGACAGCTAACTTAGCCTACAGGATGTCCGTAGTCCTCAAATAACATTTTAGTCCCGTCTCGTTAACGATGACGCGACATGAATTTCATCGTAATTTTTATCATCAGATATCAGTTTTAGCTCGTCAACGTCTCGTCTTAGTCACAGGAAAAAGGTTCGTTGATGAATATTTATCGTTGTCGTCGACGAAATTAACACTGCACTACAGAACATCTTTTAAGGAACAGGAGATTCACTTTTTTTAAATGTGTTCTGAAATGAAGTGTGACACTGTAAGAAACTGTTAGTATGGCTGTAAGAAAAAAACTGTATATCTAACATCATGTTAAAACTTGCTAGGTAAAGAAGGTTTTATTCAAACCCTAAATATTGCATAGAACAGACCTGGGCATTGTACGGCCCCCAGGCCACATCCGGCCCTCTGGCTATTCTTGACCGACACGCATGAGGTAATTCATTAATTAAAAGTCAATCGCAAATAGATGTAATTAGGTTTAGGCAAGGCATCTGCTTTGTTTCCTGATAATGAAACAACTTAAAATCAGTTCAAAACTGATTCTATTTCCGCAAACTCATAAAAACAACAAAACGTTGTTCTTGTAAAATAATGAAAGCATCTCTGCCATCTCTGAAGCTGGAGCGCATCAGAAAAAAGAACCGAAACTCAGGTACGGCTTTCACACATGTGAAATAGGCTATATATATAGAACGTTTACTTTTAATCTTTCACACATGTGAAATAGGCTATATCTATAGAACGTTTACTTTTAATCTTTCACACATGTGAAATAGGCTATATCTACTTTTAAAGGAACCAATTCAAAGACAAATATTTCCTGATTATTGTAATCTGTATGAAGGTTGCATTTCTGTCTAAAGGCGCGTCCAGTAGGCTACTCTGGAGATGAGAGAGAATTAATAAATGATTAAAATATCTCCTTTTTTCCAACACATTCATAATTATTAGGCGACTTTTGACTGTGCTCGGTGGCAACCTTTATAGGCTACGTGTGCTTGAGCGTGGAATATAGACCTATTGAAGCTCACTGGATTATAAGCTTTAATAAACATGCGATTAGTTAGCTAATAATGGCTTAAATGAACGACTAGCTAAGTTGTTGGGGGCAGCCCTATTAAATAGCCTTCCAGCTCGACGTCTCTGTTAAAGACTTTTAGCTACGCATTTCCATTGTCGGATAAATTCTGCTTTCAGAACTGTCCCGTCAGTAACGGAGAGATGTCCGTCCTTAACAATGATTTTTCCTCTGAAACACAAAAATGAATTTATTTAAATAAAAGTAAAGCCTATGTAGGCTATATTTGAAGTTGTGAATAGCCAACCCTTTCCATCCGGCAGATATTGTTGCTTCAGGGCTGTGCATTGTAAAGCACAGAAAGTCTACAGTAGGCCGTTGTCTCCCAAAAACTCAGGTCTTTTTTTGTCCCGTCCGTAACGCACGTGTCTCCTATTTTCCTCATCGTTTATAGACTGATACTTTACTGATGTCTGGACTCTATTTTCAGTGGTTAAGAAAAATATAAAGAGATGGTCCAATAAAGCTATTAGTACTAAATACATTCTATGAGAATGTGTGTTTAAGATTTTGACTGCGAATGTCACATGACTCACGTCCATAATCTTTGAAAAACTAGATTTTTTGTTCAAAATTGTGATGGTTTCAGTTTTTAAAACACTGAAAAAAAAATCCACATTTTCAGAACTGTTTTTGTAAATGTTCATTAGCTACTGGTATAATTGTGTGCTCCAAATGTTCGTTGTATGATTGTAATGTTCCATTTATAGAGAGATATACAATATATTGGGCAGAACTGAGTAAAGTGCATTGGTCCGGCCCTCTGCAACCACCAAAATTTCTCATGTGGCCCCTTGGGAAAATTAATTGCCCACCCCTGGCATAGAACATAATTTCATCAACTTTGTTTACATCTCATAAAATGTAATTGTATTTTACTTTTGTGACATCATTTCAACCTCTTTAGATAACACTACCCACATCTGCTGAAAAGGTCAATACATTGTGTGCATCATATCAGTAATATGCAAATGAGAAAATGTTATTAAAAATGGTTTATGACCTTACCAGGGTCCAGTTTGACAACTTTAATTGCTGCGATGACTGAGGTCTTAATGCTACGGGCCTATAACGACAGAAAAACACATTAGTGGTTATGCAGATCAAATGCTTCTACAAATGTGATGCTTCAGTTACAAAACATTATTACTTGCCTATAAGTAGAGATCGACCGATATATCGGTTTACTGATATTTTTCCCAATATTTAAGCATTTTACCATAATCGGTAACAAAAAATAAATAAATACAATTATTTGTCACATACACAGTTATACAGAGTATAACCAGCAGTGAAATGTGTTCTCTGCATTTGACCCATCCAAGTATACACACACCTGGAGCAGTGGACACACACACACACACCTGGAGCAGTGGGCACACACACACACACACACACCTGGAGCAGTGGGCACACACACACACACACCTGGGCAGTGGGCACACACACACACACACACACACTGGAGCAGTGGACACACACACACACACACACCTGAGCAGTGGACACACACACACACACACACACACACACCTGGAGCAGTGGACACACACACACACACACACACACACTGGAGCAGTGGACACACACACACACACACACACACACACACACACTGGAGCAGTGGGCACACACACACACACACACCTGGAGCAGTGGACACACACACACACACACACACACACACACACACTGGAGCAGTGGACACACACACACACACACACACACACACACACACACACACACACTGGAGCAGTGGACACACACACGCACACACACACACACACACACACCTGGAGCAGTGGACACACACACACACCTGAAGCAGTGGACACACACACACACACACACACACACACTGGAGCAGTGGACACACACACACACTGAAGCAGTGGACACACACACACACACACACACCTGGAGCAGTGGACACACACACACACCTGAAGCAGTGGACACACACACACACACACACACCTGGAGCAGTGGACACACACACACACCTGAAGCAGTGGACACACACACACACACACACACACACACCTGAAGCAGTGGACACACACACACACACACACTTACAGCAGTGGGCAGTGTTCACTCAGGAGAAGCTCCAGCACGACCACCGCATGTAACTTTATACAAGATTCACTTGTTTGAAACACGCTAAATTATATTAACATTTACTATAGAACCATTATTTCACCAATAAACATCTAAATAAATACATCTCTATCTAAATTAATTATGTATTATCTCCGCAAGCGATCGCAGTTTGAGTTTAGTTCTGTGTAAATAGATAAACCGCGCTGTCAGCAGTTTTCATAATCTAGAATGACAAAAACATTTTAATAATTCTGATAAAACATGCCAGTTGAGAAATGCAATAAAATACGATGTTTTGTTTGTTATAGCTTATTTCAATATTCCAGAGAATATTATTCAGTGAATTATTATTCACTCTTTAGTCTATTAAACAGCTTATAAACCTAAAACTGTAGTTTAAAATGAAGTTGATATGACTTCTGTCCTTTATTTTCTCCATTTGAATAAATTAGACATTATTTTGCTTATTGTTAATATCAGTGTTGCTGATGATGCTTTTTATAAATAAAATGTTTTTATTGTTGTAATTTGAAGATACAATTTACATGAATGTTAATTTTCAACAGTTGTTTGTTGTTGTTAAGATGACTGAAAGGAGGAAAAACCAAAGTGAAGAATGGACTTACTTCACGCAGTTATTTATTTACTTTATAACAGTAAATAAATATCGGTTATCGGGTACATAAACGTACAAATAATCGGTATCGTTATAAAAAAATCTATATCGGTCGATCACTACCTATAAGGCCCTAAATGATTTAGCTCCTGCGTACCTAACTAGTCTTCTATCACGCTACAATCCAACCCGCTCCCTAAGGTCACAAAACTCGTGGTAGTACCTAGGATAGCAAAGTCCACTAAAGGAGGTAGACTTTTTCATATTTGGCTCCCAAACTCTGGAATAGCCTTCCTGATAATGTTCGGGGTTCAGACAAACTCTCTCTGTTTAAATCTAGATTAAATCACATCTCTTTAACCAAGCATTCATATAATGCATCTCACAATCTTGTACTGCAGGTATATCTGATCAAACGCACATTATTATGCTTTAGCTTGAGTTGAACAGATCATTTTTGTCTGGATGGAACAACTGCTACGCTAATTGTCTTTATTTATTTCTCTGTTTCTGGATTAACATCCCGTGGTAACTAGGAATCACACAAGCTTCAGTCTGGATCCATCCCTTAAATGATCTGAGATGACCGAACACCTGAGAAGAGACGATGATAACCCCTCGGAGGACCTCAGAGGAAGCCAACCCTCAGACAATATACAGAATTAACCAAATTTGGCCGGAAGTTAATTATATTGAGTTTCTACAATATAAATCTATTTTAGAAACTTAATTTCCTGTGAAGTTGCTTTGCAACGATTTTATCGTAAAACGCGCTATACAAATAATCTTAATCTAAATCTAAATAAGCAATACATGTTGACATCAGACCTTTGCATCAGTCATTTACTGACAAAATTCCTCCTGGTTCTTTTGAAAGATCGCTCGTATCGAGCCACCACATTTATTGTGTCACGCCACTTTCAAGTTCCAGTGCTTCAAGTTTTACATTGTTTTTGCTTTTGTCCATGATCATAAAAAACCAGTGCATAAAGAGTCACAAGTATTTTGATACACTGACAAATACACGCTACCTCTTTCAAATCTGACCTGGTTTCAGTTATACCTATTATAGGCCTTATACTATTCCAATGAAAGAAATGTGATTCTCTAATTCACAACATCACAAGTTCGAGCGCTCTGCCTCTGCTCAAAACCTCATATGATTTGTGAGGCACATTATGTGCCAGTGTGGTCTGCGAAAGACAGAAAAATGAAGCTGTCTGTCAGTAACCATGGTAACCAGCAGCCAATAGTGGATCAGCAGACACTGGAAAGGTGAAGTAGAGATAAAAAAAGTAGCAGTGCTCATTTCCTGTTTTCTTTCCTGCTGAACCAAATCGCATCCTGTAATGTGTCTTTCTCCGTTATCAAGGCCATGATTCATGTTTGTTCAGGCAGGGTGATATAAATGGACAATCCACCCAATTAGGGCACAGGGCCACCATTGGATACTCTATACAAACATTTCAGAGAGACAAAATGTGCATACCGAGTTTGCAAATCTTTTTATTACTCGCTTCCTTGTATGCAAAAAAAAATAGTTTTACGCCCTGTTATTTCTGTTGCACGGTATGCCACCATGACCAGTTCGGTTCATAGAAAGTAACAAATTCCATGTGCAAGGAAAATTCAAGTTTAGTATAATGGTTTCGTTTTTATGAGGAAACAATCCACAACGCATACATGCACAGTCGCATGTTTTTATGGTGTTAAACATGCCAGAGCCACATGGGCGTTACTGAACATCAAAGTCAATGGGGTGTGAAAACTGAAATCATAGTAGAGTAACATGCTCAGGCAGTCAGCACACACATCACTCAAACTGTGAAATGAGTAGTTAATACATGTTCATTCAACAGGTTAATGCAACTGCATAACATGCTACACAGTATGATGTGATATTCAAGTACAATCAACACTGTTGCAGCTATAACTAAGACACAAGATACTAAGATGCAGCATTTGTGTCATGAAACTATAACAACTGGAACAAGATGTGAATTTGCTGATGGACTATTGTGCACCAACAACAAACCAGCTATGTCCCAAAACACAGAGTGTGCAGCAAGACATGATTACATCACTTTTACCATGTTAACATAGTTAAGCCCAAAACTAAACTGTGGTAACTTGACGTATTAGCCACTATTGTCATGCAACACACACACACACACACACACACACACACACACACACAGAGAGAGAGAGAGATACATGAATGAATGAATGAATATAGACAATGTCAGAAAGATTAGAATGCTTCTTATACTGAGGTATGTGGTTTTGGGATGGAAAATTTAGTTATGAATTTTTTGCAACATATTTTACACAACTGGCACAAACACAAGAGCCTTATTTGCAATACACATTCACGGAAATCGTTTTTTGACATTTTCTGTCGTTTTCCTACCTTAAACACATCTCCATATGTCCCGCTGCCTATGCGGTGTATCAGCTCATAGTCATCGAGCGGATCCGTGTGCGATACTCCGATCGCGTCCATAGCAGCGCGGCATTTGACTCGTTTTCTCACGGTATTAAGTCAAGAGCGGATGATACTCATCCAAGAGCCAGTAACCACCACTTCCTCAACATCCGCGTAACAAGTGCACTAGAGTGAACATGGGCATGGCAGCGATAACACAAACGCATCTCTCTGACAGCTAGGGGCGTGACGCACAACGCCTGGGTCTCGAGACGCGTTTTGTTTAAGTTCGACTGTTTCATTTGTCAGGAAGTCTTTAACAACGCGACATAAAAAACATCGATAAACAATTATAAAAATAGCGCAGACGGAAGGCCCACAATAACGCGTCCTGAACATCACAGGGAGAGTTTAGATTAAGACATTTACATTCAATTAAATACGGAGGACAAAAGGCACTGTACTATTGTAATTGTAGATTCATATTTGGCTGTAATCAGATATAGTATGCTAACTGTGTTATACGAGGCATACAACTTTTTGACATAAAAAAAACATTTTGAACGAGAATTCTTGTACGACATTTCCATTACAAACCTTAAAACAATGGACATGGGAACATGGACAACAATAAATTATGTGATATCTGACATCAACATTAGGCTATATAAAGTTATGATAGATATTGAATAAAGTAATTTATCGAAAATATAAAATATCAATCCTTTCCTTTAAATTGAACAATTATTTATTAAAATTATACAATTGTTTATTTTACAATTCATCAGATAACACTACTATAATATTATAGTAGGCTATATTATTAGAGGCTACTTGTTTGAAACTGTACCGTGTGCGAGTGCCATCTACTGGTTCTTCCGCGTCAGAACAACATAAACATCCTTAAGACATTACTGTGGGTGACTTAAGAACTTCCTGTTTATTCACCTTCCTATTTTTTATTTACAAGATATTTATCAAATTTAGTCTCTGGTAATCCACATAATATGTGCGATGTCTGATTACATGTAAGGATCCTGCATTAAGTATAAATGCAGAGTTTAAAACACTACACTATTTACTTGTCAACTTATAGAGAAAGCAAATTTACGAGTCTTTGGCTTATTAATTTTAATTACGTCACTAGTCTGTCTCCAGGAAGATTACGTAAAACGTCAACATTGACTAATTAATATTCATGATCTAGTCAAATCCCTAGAAGTGTAACTGAGGACCCTGCACTCACCTTGAAGCTTTCGCGGAAGAATCAGATCCGAATTCTGTCCTCGAATATTTTCACTCTCTCCTTAGTAACTGTTTGTCACATTTCTACTGTATTTGCCAATAAAACTATTGATTGTAGCCAAGCCTTCGCCATAGTAGAATTGCTGTCAGACAAGTTCCACCTAGTGGCTAAATTTTCCGTTACTCAGACTTGCGCATGCGCAGTGCGCATTCAAACGGTGTGTGTAATGGCTGCCTGATGGAGTAAGTGAATTGGGATGCTTCGTCTCTTCTGCTTTTAATTTGACCATAACAACCGAATAACATCGAGACGTCTGAGCTAAAATGGTTTATACTCAGCTAGAGATGCAGCCTAAGACGAAATCTAACAGCGTGAAGTGATTAACCAACGTGTAAGTCTATTTTATTATATTTATCGAAGCGTTTGTTAGGGAATAACGTTAACGGGCACAGTTCTGTAACTTAATGCTACTGTTAGCTGGGCATTTTAAAATAATGTAACTCTAACGTTACGTATGTAACACATTTACCTCAAAAACATTATTTGTTAGTGTTTTAAGACCTCTGAAGCGGTTAAATATAAAGTTTGCATAATTATTAGCTTTAAGACGATAAGTTACCCTTTAGTCAGCACAAACTCCCCACAGCCAGTGAAAGTCAATCATTATTGTTCTAGTTCAAGTTTAAACCTGTGTTCTGTAATGTTTGTCTGTATAAGGTTTATCTTTTCAATATTTCACAGGCGTCCTGTTTTTAAACTCTGTGACTGCTGATGTCTCGGGGTTACTAGAGTTCAAACACGTTTAACACGACACGCGTGACAATAACTAGTCCACGTGAGTTTAAATACGACATTTACAACGCTATATTTTCTTCCCAGCACAATTATGTGACATGTATTGTTGACTGAAGCTGTATGGTTATGTATGTGTAGTGTTTTTTCCATCCAGTGGTAATAAGAGAAGTGACCTTAGGTGTGTCGGTCTTCCACTTCCGAAAAGTACCTTGGTAATTCCCATGGCTTCTTAAAGATAGGATTGGCCATTACTTTAGTTTTGGAGATGTATTATGATTTTGTTTGGAGATAATGTTGTATTCAGACATTTGTATTGTGTGTTTTATATGTTTGCAAATAAACATTTAAAATGCACACGCATAATCAACACTCAACTAAAACCTCTGAGTTGTAAGTGTGTGTGTGTGTGTATATGTATAATATGTATTATTATTATTATGCTTATTTTTTATTTAGTCAGATTTCAGGTTGAAATATAAACTTCTGAGTGTCTTGATTTAGTTCCTCAAAGATTACAAAACTGTGTGGTTTGAATAGGATTGCACTGTTCTCTATTTTAACATCATGTTTGTCTCTGTTTAGTTTGAGGCCTGTTCGGTGCCCTGCTGGTCATGGCGATGAAGGCCCGTGTGGGGGCGGTTCTGAACGTGGGTCTGCGGATCCCCAGCATCATGCTGCTAGAGGTGCTGTACCGCTGGGACGTCAGCTCCTTCTTCCAGAAGGTCCAGAGGAGCAGTCTCAACAATAACCCTCTCTTTCAGTACAAATATATTGCCCTGTACCTGCATTATGTTGGTAGGTCCAAACACAACAAGCAACCTACTCCCTCTATACAACAAGCACTGAATGACATTGAACTGGAAATGCTCTTCAAAAGAACTCCTTAAAGTCTTAGTTTTCTTAATTTTGGGCATTACTAATGGGGGGAAAGCATGAATGATGTTGTTTATTAGTTTTTTGCTTATATTTATAAAGTCTAATCTAGAATTGGCGGTGGGCTTTTTTACTTGGACCAGTAAAATACCACCCATAATACCATAGCTGCAACAATTAAAGGCATTTCCACACTGAGCATGAAAAAGCTAAACGAATTTCGCACATGACACGCTGGAATAAAACAATAGCTTCCTATGGATGCTTTCACATAGACCGTGAACATTCGCACACCGAAAATGAGAATGTTTTTTTTCCGTCCAGTCTGACGAATCTTTTGAGTTTTGCAAAGCGAAAACATGAATAAGATTTGAGCATTACATCACATGACCAGAGAAACTGCTGTTACCCAAAAGGACGACGCGGTGGCACTAAAAGCTCGGACTGTATTGAGCATGAGCGTAAACACCGAAGTACAGGTACATCAAAAAAAAAAAAAGTAGAATATCAAGGTCAATATTTTGTCACTCCTTTCAGAAAGTGAAACCCATATATTGTATAGATTCAAAATCATTACACAGAGTGAAATATTTCAAGCCTTTATTTCTTGAAATTGATGATTATGGCTTACAGATAATGTCATTTCAAGACTGTCACTGTACTACTGCAATGCTCTTTTAGCTGGAATTCCATCTTGCACAATCAAACCTTTACAGATGATTCAGAATGCAGCGGCACGACTGGTCTTCAGCGGACCGAAAAGGGCCCATGTCACACCTCTCTTTATCTCCCTGCACTGGCTCCCGGTTGCAGCTTGCATCAAGTTCAAGACACTGATGCTTGCATATAGAACAGCCACAGGCTCAGCACCCTCATACTTCCACTCGCTTATAACAATCTACATCCCCTCCTGAAGTCTGAGATCTGCCAGCGAGCCTCGCCTCGTGGTACCATCACAGAGAGCTACAAAATCACTCTACAGAACGTTTTCATTCACCGTTCCAAGCTGTTGGAATGAACTTCCTACCCCAATCCGGAATGCTGAATCCCTGACAATTTTCAAGCGACACCTGAAAACTCATCTCTTCCGTCATCACTTGACTTCATCTTAAAAAAACAAAAACTCACTCTCTTTCCTTAACTTTGCTCTCTTTCCCTTAACCTAGAAATGTGTATTACAAGCACTTCATGTGTCTGTTTGCCCCTTTATAATGTATCGCTTATTGTATTCCTCAATTGCAAGTTGCTTTTTACACTTTTTTTTTGCGTCTGCTAAATGAATAAATGTAAGTAAAACCCAAAATTTAGTGTCTCAGAAAATTAGACTATTACAGAAGATCAATAAAAAAAAGGATATTTTAAACAAAATTGTCAGTCTTCTGAAAAGTGTTAATTTCTATGTACTCAATACTTGGTTGGGCCTCTTTTTGCTTTAATTTACTTCATCAATGCGGTGTGGCATGGAGGCAATCAGCCTGTGGCACTGCTGAGGTATAATAGAAGCCCAGGTTGCTTTGATAGCGGCCTTCAGGTCATCTGCATTGTTGGGTCTGGTGTCTCATCTTCCTCTTGACAATACCCCATAGATTCTCTATTTGGTTCAGGTCAGGCGAGTTTGCTGGCCAATCAAGCACAGTAACACCATGGTCATTGAACCAGCTTTTGGTACCTTTGGCAGTGTGGGCAGGTGCCAAGTCCTGCTGGAAAATTAAATCAGCATCTCCATAAAGCTTGTCACCAGAGGGAAGCATGAAGTGCTCTAAAATTTCCTGGTAGATGGCTGCATTGACTGTGGACTTCAGAAAACACAGTTGACCAACACCAGCAGATGACATGGCAGCCAAAATCATCACTGACTGTGGAAACTTCACACGGGACTTCAAGCAACATGGATTCTGTGCCTCTCCACACTTCCTCCAGACTATGGGACCTTGATTTCCAAATGAAATGTAATATTTGCTTTCATCTGAAAAGAGGACTTTGGACCACTGAGCACCAGTCCTGTTCTTTTTCTCCTTAGCCCAGGTAAGATGCTTCTGACGATGTTTCTGTTTCAGAAGTGGCTTCGTAGCCCTTTTCCTGAAGACGTCTGAGCGTGGTGACTCTTGATGCACTGACTCCAGCTTCAGTTCACTCCTTGCGAAGCTCTCCCAAGTGTTTGAATCGGCTCTCCTTGACAGTATTCTCAAGCTTGCGGTCATCCCTGTTGCTTGTGCACATTTTCCTACCCAATTTCTTCCTTCCAGTCAACATTGCATTTAATATGGTTTGATACAGCACTCATTGAACAGCCACTCCTTTCAGTAATGACCCTCTGTGACTTACTCTCTTTGTGGAGGGTGTCAATGATCGTCTTCTGGACCATTGCCAAGTCAGCAGTGTTCCCCATTATTGTGGTTTCAAAGAACAACAGGACTTTTCCCACGAGAGAAAAGAGAATGCGGAGTTCTTGTTAGTATTAAATAACAGACTGTTCTCACATGTTCTTTATACAGAATAACATTTCTATTAATTCTCCACTGAATTATGTGATCTGACAAGCACCGTCCTTTTTCTTCCATGAGCGCAAGTGTTCATGAGTCAGAACTCGTTCACTTCAGACATGTCAATCATGTAATCATATCTCTTGCCCTTCTGTGTATACAAAAGAGAGAAATAGTTTTCTACACATGGAATATGAAAGCAAATAGACCTATAATTATGAAGATAGGTTTTCTGTATTTGTTTTTATGCAGCTCATGGTATTTTTATTTTACAATAAAGGATGTTTATGACACATGACAAGCAGGTTTCGATCAGTCCATTATAAAACATACAAAGAGTGCATGTCTGCCTATTATAGAATCAAAGTCCATTTTAGATCTCAATCGGAAGTTATTACAAGCACTCTGATGATTTAAAGTGGGTTTTGAGCAAAAACATTAATAATTTACAAATGTAGCTTGATGCTAATTGTATCTCTAATTATTTCAGATGTATTGTAATTTCAGATGCATTTTTTGTTTCTGATGAAGAAACAAGTTATTAATTTAATGCTGTATGTTGAGTAGCGTACGATGTAAACAACACGAGATGCATACGCTACATGAAGAAAAATGCATCGTTGTTCATCGCTACCTAGCGTGAATTAGCAGAAGGCAAACATTAGTTTTGCTCGGTGTGAAAGCAACATTCGCGGGCAATTCGCCTCACTTTTTCGCACTGCGCTCCGTGTGGAAAGTCCTTAAGTTGCACTTATTTTCTTCACCAAATGTAAAACATACACTTTAATATTGTATCTACATGGCTAGTTTTAAATTTGTGGTGCTCATGATGATGTTCCACATGCACTAACGTCTTTTGTGTGTGTGTGGGGGTGTGTGTGCTTGTTTTCTTAGCTGTCTCTGCTCCCTGTTTAAGAAAAGCTAAGTGCTAGTGTTTCCACGCTGGCTGGAGTCCTCTTGTAATTGGCCAGTGGAAATGCCGAGTCAGGACTTGGGAAGATTATGATGGGAACAGTCTAGGTTGTTAGCTATTAAAGCAGTAATTAGACCATAGAGCTGCAAGCTGTAATTAAGGCCTGTTTTGTTTGTGTCAAAGTAAACATGGAAACAGAGAAAAGCTGTGCATCTACAAATGATAAGGAAAGAGTTTGATTTGTTCTTATTCTTTATGGACAGAATAAAGCATATAGAGTCAAGCTTTGCACTATGGTCTTCTCTCAGCTGTCCTCACGAGATGCACCCTGGGTGGCGTTGTCACGATAGTTTAACACAGTACCTTGTAGGGCTGGGTGGAAAATTAGATTATCATTTTTATATTGATTCTAAAGTCCAAAGAATTGGTGTGTGCTGTTTTCAGTTGATGAACAGAACTTGAAACATTATTTGTGGTGTGTGTCCCATCTAATAAATCACAGTAGGCTTTGCTTGTTGCTTCTGATGTGAAACATCAGACTCGGCTTTCAGATTCTGTCAATTTTAATCACAAAATTTAAACAATAAATATGTAATGCCTCAGTACAACCAGGAACACACCATCCTCTTTACTACAGTTACTGCATGAAATGAACATGAATGAGCATCAGATGGTATGCCTAAAGAAATGGAACAACTTACTGAAATGTCTCTGGTCTCAGTCAGTGTTTCAACCACGGAAAGGCATCAAATGAAAAAGCTTGTGAACAGTGTCACGTAAGACATTTACTGTCCATGAACCCGGTACTTAGCTAGAAAAATTAACCTTAAAAACTAGTTTGTTAATTGGATTTACTTTATTACATATACTCAGGTTTAAATAAATCCATCACGAAAAAAAGGATGATATCTGCTCTTTAAATGTTTATTTCAACCGCATACTAGTAGACACTAGGGCTGCAACGAACGGTTATTTTGATAATCTATTAGTTGGCAGATTATTTTTCGATTCATCCGATAAGAGCCCAATAAAAAAAGATATATATTGACAAAGACATTCTTCCCAATGCCCACATAGTAAGAAATGGCTGTAAAAACAATAGAAGTGAAACAAGTAGTAGGAAAGAGGAGAAATACAAAGCGATACTTATATTCTTTGCCAGTGTCCCTGTCCGGTGGAGTTGCGATGGTCTTTACACTCTTCGGTCTTAACATGAGGAGGCCTTCACGCGATGGCTGCCATGGTAAACTAAGCTTTTTTTTATACCCGTCTGCTCTAAGAAAGAAAGAAAGGTTGTTTTTCAGTAAAAAAAAATTGAATTAACAGCCTTGCCCGATTTACAAGAGCAACACTTGACAAACGTACCAAAAAAGGATCGAATCCGCGCTACTCGTTTGGGCTACAGACCGTTTATCTGCTCGGGCCGGAGCCGCGGGCTTTCTCTCGATCACGCAACACCGTTATACACAGTGAGTGTATACATATGTAGGAGTTTCCCTTTTAGGCCCAAAATGTGTGGGAGGAGAGTATTTAAATGAATCATGCAACATAATTTATTAAGGTTTGCAGTTGTGAATTTATTGGTATTTGCGCCATTAGTTACTGCCCCCCATAAAGCATGTCTTAAACCAGCCAGTTTGCACTGCTCTTGATAGATTGCGCTGCTCATTATGAAAATGATCCATTTGTGTCTGTTCTTTAATGTGCACAATATTTTGTTATTCTACAATAGTAAAATTATGGCTGCTTATCCAACTATATCAAATAATTTTCTGTGCTCCCATTGGTATCTGGCATTGCTTTTGTGCTTATTTACGTGAAGTTATTGTCTCAATCATCAAACAATAGCAGAATTATTTTTTTATATGAATGATTGATTGTAGGGCTGCATTGATAATGTCAATTAATCTGTATAAAAATAATATTTCACTGATTGTTTAGTACATTTGACCGTTACCTTTGCATTGCAAATACTACTTTGACTACTCCATTTATCCAGCACCCTATCTCTGAGTGTACATGCCTGAAACGACTGCTACATATCCAGTGACGGGTGCGTGTTCTTAATTATAGTTAAACATGCACATCCATCATTTAAACATTTTCTTAGCTGCCTGGAAATAAACAGTCATGCAATACATTTTGTGAGCTTAAGTCAAAGGCTTCCTTTGTGTTAGTTTATTATTCTTCATTAAATGTTGTTGACACTGACAGTGATTTGCAGTATCAATGCCGACCATACATTTAGGGACCTATGAAATAAGTTGAATTTTTTTCCCCCATTTCTGTTTTTCTCTTTCTAAATAGTTTTTCAGTTTTCTGGATTCCGTTTTTTCCATTTTTATTTTTCTGGACTCCTTTTTAATGGTCAAATTACATTTTATTAATAAAAAAATCATGTCTAATTAAAGTCATGAAACTTAAACAATTTAATATTAATTTATTAAAAGTATAAAAAATTACATCTAGGGCCGCATGAAATGTTACATATTTTTTCTCCCCTTATGTATATATTACTGTTACCAAATTCTGTGTTTTAGCATGTCTAATTATTTGAATGCATACAATCAATTTTTATTTATTCTCACAGTAGCCTTATGAAAGTACCCCCCCAGTACCCCTCAGAAATTATGTGTTGTGTATTTAAATTTAACTGGTTATCAGATGAAGGCATAAAACATTTATTTAATTTATATTTTAATGAATGAAAATTAAACATTTACGGTTTTGGCAAATAAATGCGATTTAAACATTTTGTGATTATTTCTTAAAAAAATTAAGTTTTATTATTTTTAAACAGTAGTAGTAATATTTCGAACATTCTATTACATAATAGTAATATAGCATTTTTCTAGTGCAGTGCTTCTCAAATCTTAAGATCCCTGAGACTGATGGCTAACTTCATGAGGTAACATTATCTGTTTGCGCTGTTTCGTACACTGATAATGACTGATAAAACTATGGTTTTACTAGCGAACAACTGCAGTGGCTACCTGTAACATTCTTTAAATTTACTTGACGATGTTGTGTGCTCAAAATGTCTTAGACTCAAATGCAGCCAAGTTTGTGGTTCCAAATCACACCCACGAGCAATGCGTGTGACGTGCGGATGTCAATGCGGGAGAGGTACTGTTAACGTAACATTATTCAAGTTAACGGTTCTAAATACAAATACATAAGTGGTAACAGCACATGACATCATGAAAATAGGGTGACATATTAATATTTAGCGAAACATCTTCAGAAAAATATAACTGTCACTGGACTAACCTGGCTGCCTTCTCATTAGACCATCTGCTTTGCAGCACAGTTAATTATATTATATGCTATATATATATATATATATATATATATATATATGTAAAGATCCCTTAACGTGATTTGTTATTGAATTTTGTTATTGAAAAAAGGGCTATTTCAAACCGCTTTTCAGAGATTGCAATTGGGAAACTACAGTTTTAAGTATGTGTGTGCGATACTGCAAATTTTGGTATCGATCCGATACAGAGTAAATACAGGGCCAGTATCGCTGATACTGATAACGATACTTGTCATTTAAAAAAAAAAACATACATTTAAATGACCAACAATAACTAATGTTGATATAACTAATATTATATTCACCTTAAAGCTATGTGGATATTCTTTGCATTTCTAAAAGGACTTTGTAGGCAGAGGAGTCAAAGCAATGCACAGTTTTCTTAATTAAGTATTTTCCTTCCATAGAAAATGACGTGGCTTAGTAAATTAAGAACTTAATATTAAGACTACTCTGTATACATCTTATTAATGTTGCAAACTAGATATACAAGTAAGCAGATGTGCCCAGAATATAAAAGCAATGCACAAAGTTTTCACATTATGCATTTTCCTTCCATAGAAAACCATTATAAAGAAAAGTTTAACGTAAGCGGCTTATTGAATGAAGACAGTGATATGAAAAATAACTATTAAACCACAACTTGTTTATTATTGAATGGATTTTCGTATGTTATGTACATACAGTATTTTTTTTTAACTTACTGTAATATTTGTTGTTATTGCAATAAAAAACTGATATGAAAAGGCCAAATTCGGTTTAGTTTTTAAAATATATACTATGTATGTACAGGTAAGCAGATGAACCCAGAACATGAATGCAACATGCTGAATTTAATATCCTCTCATTGATAACCAGTATAAAAACATTAATATGGTGTAATGGAAGAAGACTATATATAAAGTATATAAATACATAATGTGTATAAAGACTAAATTCAGTATACAGTTTAATCAAATATAATATGTGGCAAGCAGCTGAGCCCAGGATATATATGCAAAAATGCTAAATTACATTTTAAGCATTTTACTCCCATAGAAAACCATTATAATGTAAACATTTAAAGTGGCTTAATGCATTAAGAAAGTAATGTTAAAAGGCCAATCTCAGTATACACCTTACAGTGATACTGCAGATAAAGGACAAATGCGGTGTACAGTTATATACAATATGCACTGTGAAGGATTTCCTCCCCTTTTCATTTCTTTTGTAGCTCAGTTCCGTCTCTCACTGTATCCTCTTGCGCTTGGAGCTGCTGAGTCACGTGATGAATTACAACAAAACACAGCGTAGCAGGGCAGGAGCAGCAATGTTTGCATACGAGATGTGAAAAGAGCGGGATATACACCCACAGACATGTCTACACTTTGTTAAATGTATTTTTAAACAATGTATTAAGTGTATAGAAGAGAAAATTAAAAAGTATCAATATTATCAGGCTAATATCGATCCGATATCAATACCAACATTGGTATCGATGCTAGCGATATTAGGATCGATCCGCCCACCCCTAGTTTTAAGAAAATACTCTGCAATGGTGTTGATTAATGGATTGGCACTTGGTTTGTCTAAAAGCATATTAAAAACACCACACCGACAAATAAACATAGACTTGATTTTCACCACAGGTGGACTTAACATGGTTTCACACTCCTCGACCACACCTTTCTTTCCTCCCTTTCTCTCTCTTTATGAATACCGAGCATGTTTCAGTGATGCTGATTTATGCCACATAAAGTCGATAGGCAAGATGTAACAGACACTGAATGATGACAGAAACTATAGCACTAAACCCACTTCAGATCAGAGACATTCATTCATGCTTTGGCAAATATTGGCATGCATTGTATCTTTTAAACCTACTGTGACGTCTACAATGTGTTGAGTGTTTATCAAAGGATAAAATGATTCATTTAGGCAAATAATGTTTTGTTTAATAGAATATTTAAAAATGAACCATTTTTAATGTAAGTTAATTATAGAAATAGATGTTAAAAAAGTTATATTTACTTGCATAGTTTAGTATAGCCTACTTTATATTTAGCTTTAATTGAAAGGATAAAAAAAGTATATAATTTGGATATCTGATTTAACTATTGCATACGCATAATCGTTGTTCAGTAGTCCGTATGGAGAGAACAGCTTCACTTTGCTTCTAACACACACACACACACACACACTTACAGACTAATGTCTAATTCTACCTGGAATTATTTAAGCATCAGCAAATGCTTTATAGATGATCACTTGCAAGCTAGATCCTTACCCAGCTGTCCAGGGCAGTGTATTAGATTTACTTTTATTTGAATATGCTGAATTCTCTCTAAACGACCACAACAAGAGCAATTTTTTGCAAGCCAGAGACAAATGAGTTTTTGCTTATGGCAGAATCTTTCCCAGACCTGCTCATCCAGCTAAAGAGATCTGCAGCGGAGAGCGGTCCTAGTGGACATGCATAGGTGTAGCTTGAGGTTTGAGCTTGGGGGTGCGATACCAAGCCTGTCGATTTGGTCAGTCAAACTTTTAAATACATTTTAGCATTTCTGTAATACACATACAAAGTCACAATCCATGTACCATTAAAAGCGGATTTACTATGATTAGAGCAGCAGCAAGCTGGTGAGGTTGTGTCCTAAAACCAGATACATTACACGCTAATTACTTTTAAAGGCTACGCTGTCTATTTCTGCTTCACTAGCAATAATAAACCATAAACATGTTTGCCAACAGGATCGCAAAGTAGATTTTATTTTGCTTTAAAACAGATATCTGTTGGACATTATTCAAGTTAAATGCGCAGGCAAACAAAAACACATTTAGTAACGTTAAATCTTACTGAAAATTGCAGATTGAGCAGTTTATATTCTGAAAAATATTTCTAAGTTTTGTTCTGTGTGCATTAAATTACAGTTGGATGTAAATGGTCCTTTTCCTGACATAAATATAAAACACTGAGGTGCTAACGGAGCATCCAGTGGGTCACCTTCATGAGGCTGTCCGGGTCTGGATTCGGGCATCTAGCTTCATCTGTCTTTATTTTGGTTAAGTTCAGAGTCCTCTGCAGTTGTTGTAATTGTGTATATAAAAAAAAAACCTCTAAATATCCATTCATGTCATGCAACCGCATGTAATAGGCTATTATTCGCCAAAATGCAGATAAGATTGGAAACGCCTATTAGTGAAATATAATAACTCACTGTGTGAGGTATAATAAAATAACTACATTATGTGCATATTTACTTTAGAGTGGAAAACATGATTAATTAACAAATATTTAGTAAAATCTTTCAATCGTTAGGGGGGGGCATGGCCTATGTGGAAATGTGCAGGCCTGTCTAGGATCATCAGGTGTTTGATGTAACTTCCTGTCGGCCTGAACAGTCTTTTAGGTTTAGTGTGGCTTACAGATACTGCTGACATGGTTAAACAGGCAGGGTGGATCTCACACTACTGCTACAATAAAGTTCTCACCGATAATGTCATTTTTATGATCGCCAGCGTTAGTTCATTTGGTTAAATATATCTTAACACAGAGCTCGTCTTGTATTGTTGTTTATCAGAATCACATTTCAAAATAAAGCTTACCTTAAAATGTATTTACTTTAAAACAATGAAAACATAGTTTGGCATAATATATTTGTTATTATTTCTTAGTTTTTACACTAAGTGCTATTTATACTTGTAGTTATTTGTATCTCATTGTGCAAATAGCTAGTCAGTACAAGTAGTGATGAAAAAATTGTCTGCAGCTAATTTTGAACAAAAATATGCATCAAATTGTCTAACAACAGAAATAATGTAATAGATGGAAATTGACATGTCTTATTTTTTAGTCTTTGACAAACTACAGAGTTGAGGATTTCTGTTTGTGCATGAATATAGTTTTCTTCATGGTGTCAGTTTGACACATAATGCTAAAGTTTTTGAACACAACAGGAAGGTTAAGATGTACGTTCACATGCATTCAAGTTGAGGGAAAGTGTTATTTCTATAATGTTATTGGTTAGTCCTCATGACATTTTAGAGACATTAAATGAAACCTTTTTCTTTTAAACCTTTGGCATATGCTTTTTAACGGCATTTTTAAAACATTTTCCTTTATTGTGGGGGCTGTTATTTGTTATTGACACTTATGTATAATTTAAAACCAAAATGTTAGTGTTAGTTTATTTAATAGAATGTATATCAGTATTCCTGTCAGTAATTGAGACTCTTTTCTTCAGGCTACATCCTCAGTCTGGTGTTGTTGACTTTACCCCGGCAGCATCTGGTGCAGCTCTACCTCTATGTGCTCACAGCTCTTCTGCTCTTTGCTGGACACCAGCTCTCCAGGTCTGTACTTACAGCACCCCATGCACATTGGTTTTGAAGTGCTGACACGTAACATTAAAGTGAAAGTTCCCCCAAAAATGACAATTGTCACTTACTTGGCCTCAAGTAATTCCAAACCTGTATGAATTTCTTTGTTATGCTGAACACAAAGGAAGATATTTTGAAGAAAGTTTGTATCCAGGCTGTTTTGGGACACCATTGACTTCCATAGTAGGAAAAAAAATACGATGGAAGTCAATGGTGCCCCAGAACTGCTCTGTTTCCCACATTCTTCAGAATATCTTCCTTTGTGTTCAGCAGAACAAAGACATTCATACAGCTTTGGAACAACTTGAGGGAGAGTAAATGATGACACAATTTTCTTTTTTTGGGTGAACTATCCCTTTAACAGACATTTTGACATTAATGCAACTGTTTAGTAGTTATAATACATGCTGTGTTCCTGCAGGGATTACGTATGTGGAGAGCTGGACTCGGGTTTCGAGGGACCCCTCTACCTGGAGCCACTGTCCATGAACCGCTTTACCACAGCACTCATCGGTACGTCCTGCATCATCAGCTCCAAAACATGATTTTGTTCTCTTTACAGCTGCATTTGTTCCTGAAGCAATATAAGGGATGAGTTACTCTCAGCTGGTGTTGTGTTACTGAACTTCGGTTCCCACCCATGATGGAGAAGATACCTGACTGTTGAACTGTATCACAGAATCTGAAAGAGTAGAAACCAGATCTCAGTGTGCTCAATTTGCTAATGAATAGGCCCTGTGAAAAACGTCCAGTTTTACTAATGAGGCATTTAGGAATGGAAGGGCATGTAACCAGACCTTTCCATGACAAACGGCCTTGAATATATTTCTAACTTATTTAATGAGTGAAACCTCATCCCAAGGTAGTAAAACCCAAGTCATTGTCACCTAATCAGCTTTTATCCACATATGTAATAAAGGTGGCATTAGGGCTGGGCGATTTGGCCAAAAAAACAACACAATATTTTTTTCATGTCAGTCGATATCGATAATTATCACGATAAATGTCAAATCATTATTTATTTTAAGTGTTAAGCCATATTTTTTCTCCAGAGTGCAAGTTGTAGAAACCAGTCCATTCATTTTCCTTAAAATAAATAGGCAAAAAAAAAAAAATGTTTTTAAAAAATGAAAATAATATATATATATAATTCGTTTTTTCTTTTTTTTCTGAATGTTCTATGAGCCTACTGTTTCAAATCAAGAAACAGGTTGAGGTTGCCTGATAATAATAATAATAATATCACTTTTTTTTGTCTCTTAGAAATTACAAATCGCAATTTGCGCTATGCAACAAAGTTGAAAAGAAAAGGCATTCAGTCATTCATTTGAAATTAAACTTTTTTAAAACAATGATTTGATCCTTTATATCTAAATACAAAAGTTTAATCCCTTCAGAGGAAATAGAGTAAACTGATAGACACAACTTCAGTAGTTAACCCTTTGTTTGTTTTGTTTGATTGGAGTCAAATTGAGCAGGTGTCTTTTATTTGCCCTGTCAACATGGCAAAGAGGATTGTGGGCACTCCCACTGGGCAAGTTTTAAGCATCTTTTTAAAGGAAACATTGATGTGTGTTAGTGTGATGTATTTCTGTTCAGTGCGTCTGTAAGTTAGTGTTTGTTCAGAAAGACTATCCTCTCCCTCAGGTCAGGTCGTGGTGTGTACGCTGTGTTCGTGCGTCATGCAGACCAAACAGATCTGGCTGTTTTCTGCACACCTGCTCCCCCTAGTGGCTAGACTGTGCCTCGTGCCCCTGGAGACCATCGTCTTCATCAACCGCTTCTCTATGATCTTCACTGGTCTGGAGGTGCTCTACTTCATCGTCTCCAACCTGCTGGTGCCGTACAATCTGGCCAAAACTGCCTACAGAGAGCTGGTGCAGGTATGAGTGTCATGTTTTACTGTCACTTATCAACCCTCGTCGGACACCTTGGCAATTGAATCGCCATTGGCTAGTACATTTTTAGTTTACTCTCCATACTGATAATACTAGGCATATATGTATATATGATTAAGGATTAATGAGTTGCTGGATTCATGAATATTAATCAGTTTTTGTGCTCTAACTTATTCGTTGGAATCAAAACAGGGACAATGATAGGTGAGCACCAGCCAGTGAGATTGCCGTTTGCGCATTAGTTTCGCCCACGATCGGAAAACCCGGCAGTTCTTAAAAGCTGAAAAAATAACTTTAACAGGAAATTCAACAGAATATCGTTTACATGTAGCGCGTCAATTCTGCATGTAAGACTCTCTCTGCTCTCACCAAAGCGATGGCGAGTTGTGCGCCGTTACACTAAAGTTCACGGTACGTCAAACACCGGTGCGCTGCGCATCCATTCAGATGAACTGAAAAATATCACAGAGAGAGAAACTCTGAAGCGCTCAGTCAGTGTGTTCAGCGAGTAAATGTATACCTGTGCTAAATGTATACTTGGTCTCCAACTCACACTGATGAATAAAATCAGAGAATTGATTAGCCATTGGCTAATATTAGAAATCATTTAATCGCTCAGAGGGAAGATTAGTAGCATGTGCGATTGTTTTACTCTCAATGTAGAGGGTTGCTTAAGTATTTTATGTCCTATTGCGTGTAATTAGTTTCTAATTACACTGTTTAATTGCCTTCTGTGAGTTTGATGTTTTTTTTTTTACTTTCATTATTAGGCTTGCATTAGTGTTTTTGTGATGTTGAAATTGATGAGAATTATGAAATTTCAAGTATTTGACAAAAATAACTATGATATATGTATGCGTGTGTGTATATAAGAGTTATTGTGAAGTAAAATTGATCAAATTGTGATATAAGACTTTGGTCATACCGCCCACCCCAAATCTTTGAATATTAAACTTGGTTTGTGAATAAGTTGAGTAAAATAAAATGTTTTTGCTCATGCTACCAGCCAGTCTTTGAACCCTAGGTAACATCCCCTGTCTTCTGTGTTGTTCTGTAGGTGGTAGAGGTGTATGGTTTACTGGCTCTGGGCATGTCTCTGTGGAATCAGCTGGTTCTGCCGGTTCTCTTCATGTGCTTTTGGCTGGTGCTGTTTGCACTGCAGATCTACACCTACTTCAGCACACGGGACCAGCCGCCCTCCCGAGAGAGGCTGCTCTTCCTGTTCCTCACCAGGTCTGACTGCTGCAACATATAGTCCACTGTTTTTAATCAGCATGAAGGCTAGCGTCTTGATTATGGATGCTAATGATTAATCGACAATCACAAACATATAGATTATGGATTCAGCGCAGTGTGTTCATGCACAAAACATGCAGCAGACACAAGAAAAAAAGAAACGGGCCCTTCGGGCTGTGACAGTGATGGGCTGGATCTCTTACGCGAATAATTCATAATGTACAAAATATGCTTTTGATGTGATCCAAATTTTAAAAGTGCGTTAAATAGAAACTAGATAAATAATAAAATGTTTTCTCACGATATTCCAAAGCAACTGACACGTTGTAAATGGTCAGAAAAGTCTTCCGCATGTGAAATACTCCTACTACGGAGTGACATGCTGAAAAAATGGGTATAAAAGTAAGTATATATTAATATTTATTAGTTCCTACCACTTATTAATTTGTGACCACAGTCCACATTTAATTAATTTGGTTAAATTAAATCTAAGGTACCGTACAACATGGCCATGGTTGAATTAAAATGAGGGAACAAAGTAAGTTGTGGGAACAAATTCTTAATTTGTGGAAATTCAAATGACCAACCGAACCCGCAAAACAACACAAAGCTTCATTTAAATGTATGGGCTCATATACCTCTCTCATTCAGCTTGAATCCAAATGTTTCCATGGTGGCAATGTAACATTTGCCTTCTAACCAATGATTTATCTTGTGAACAAAGCTTTGTACTTCACGTGTCATAATGTTCATGTAAAATGGTGTTTCGTGTGGGCAAAAACATGTTTTGTCGTATCATTTTCATTTTACAATCTTGCTTAATAGCCTTTTAGTTTTTGCACATCCTGTAATGCTGGTGATTAAATGCCACTGCGGTAGAAGCATATTGAATTATTAGGTTAATGATTAATTGATCTTTCATTTAATTGGGGAATATTTGTAAATTGACATACCTAGGCTAGATATAAACCAGAATGCATTGCAACAAGGATTTGGAACAGCAGAAAGTAGGGCATTAATCACTGTTTAACAATATGTAACACACAGTATGTAAATGTTTTGTTGGTTGTGTGTGTTCTCTGCAGTATGGCTGAGTGCTGTAGTACTCCTTACTCTCTGCTGGGGCTGGTCTTCACTGTGTCTTTTGTGGCGCTGGGCGTCCTCTCCCTCTGCAAGTTCTACCTACAGGGTTACAGAGCTTTCATGAATGACAACGCCATGCACAGGTGAGGAACGGCCAGCCCAAATGTGCTTACAGTGCTCCATTTCAAAACCACTTTTTGTAGGGACTTGTATGTAGATAAGAGTGTATTCTCATCTGGTTTTCAGGGGCATGACGGAGGGTATCACTCTGCTGATCTTGGCTGTTCAGACTGGGCTCATTGAGCTGCAGGTCATTCACAGAGCTTTCCTCCTCAGCATCATCCTCTTCGTCGTGGTGGCTTCCATCCTGCAGTCCATGCTGGAGATTGCTGACCCCATAGTTCTGGCTCTGGGGGCCTCCAGAGACAAGTAAGAGCCTCAAAGCAACTTGCATACGCCTGATCAGAATACAGCTTTCCTGCAACTTTCAGACAAGACACATGGACATTATTTACAAGAGGTTTTATTTTTGAAACAGGTTTTTTTTCTGGAAGCTTTTTGACATTTTCTGAATGGTTGGAACATTTTATTTTATTTTGTATTATTTTAATTTCATTTCGAAATTGAACTAGCTTCCAAAAAAGTATTGTGACAGTGTGATAAAACAGAGTAAATGTTAAGAGATGTGCACCATGGGCATGTTATATTTGAATTGTTATTACTTTAAAAAATTGAAGTAGACATCTTAATGCAAAAGAAATGCATGCAAAAAATGAGCTTGTTTTGATTGGCCTTTTAATCAGGAAATAAATGTGTTCGAACACTGAAGAGTACTATCTAGGTTGATAAGTGTGCTTTTCTATCTGAGGACCTGTATGTTGACCTGTATTCTTCGGTCTTTGGTTTTTGCAGGAGTCTGTGGAAGCACTTCCGAGCAGTGAGTCTATGTCTTTTCCTGCTGGTCTTCCCTGCTTACATGGCTTACATGATCTGCCAGTTCTTCCGTATGGACTTCTGGCTGCTCATAATCATCTCCTCCAGCATCCTCACGTCACTGCAGGTACACACCTTACACAGTAATACAAATGAACAGTCACTATCACAGCACATAGACACTCCTGCAGTGTCAAGTTTTGTTAATAGATGAAGTGGTATAGTATTAAATATCATCATTATATGATTATATTACAAATATCATTTTATGGTGACTAGGGATGCACATTATTCACTATCGGTAAGCTTTTTAATGTTTTTTTAAAGAATTCTCTTCTGCTCAGCAAGCCTGCATTTATTTGATCAAAAATACAGCAAAAGCAATAATGTTGTGAAGTATTTAGAATTTCTGTAATTAGAAGTTATAGAAATTAACTTTTATTTAGCAAGTATGTTTTAAGTTGATCAAAAGACAGATAATAAAGACATTTATATTATAAAAGATTTCTATTTCAGATAAATGCTGTTCTTCTTTCTTTTTATCAAAGAAACCTGAAAAATTCTTCTTTCAAATAGAGATCGACCGATATATAGGTTTACCGATATTTTTCCCGATATTTAAGCATTTTACCATAATCGGATAACGGTTTTGGAAAAAAAACGATAACCGATTTTTTTATTTTTTTTATTAGTCACATACACAATTATACAGAGTATAACCAGCAGTGAAATGTGTTCTCTGTATTTGACCCATCCAAGTACACACACACCTGGAGCAGTGGACACGCACACACACACACACACACACACACCTGGAGCAGTGGACACACGCACACACACACACACACACACACACACACACACACTTGGAGCAGTGGACACACACACACTTGGAGCAGTGGACACACACACCTGGAGCAGTGGACACACACACCTGGAACAGTGGACACACACACACACACACACACACACACACACCTGGAGCAGTGGGGACACACACACACACACACCTGGAGCAGTGGACACTGTTCACTCAGGAGAAGCTCCAGCACGACCACCGCATGTAACTTTATACAAGATTCACTTGTTTGAAACACGCTAAACTATATTAACATTTACTATAGAACCATTATGTCACCAATAAACATCTAAATAAATACATCTCTATCTAAATTAATTATTTATTATCTCAACAAGCGATCGCAGTTTGAGTATAGTTCTGTGTAAATAGATAAACCACGCTGTCAGCAGTTTTCATAATCTTGAATGACAAAAACTTTATTCTTTAACTTCTCTAATCTTTTTGTATTCTATCTATTTATTTTCTTTGTATTTATTATACAATTAACAAAAGCAAAAAAGGCCTCTAACACTCTAGGCCTCTAGCTTGCTCTATTCTTTTTCTATTCAGTTTTCTTTTTATTTATTATATAATAATATAAAAAACCCTGCTACATGTACTGTGCAATGCTCTTTTGTTGATTTTGATTTATTCTATTATCCTCATTTGTAAGTCTCTCTGGATAAAACATCTGCTGAATGACTAAATGTAAATGTTTACCGTTATTTTTGCACGGTTTCCTTTCCGTGAACTTGTTTGCAGATCGTCGCGCATCACATCTGTTTTATATCTGTTAATTATTTATGTCAGATATATATTGCATTATAACATATCTATATAGATTATGATTGTATTTTATTTTTATGGAATCAAATTTAGTTATTTTTAAGGTATCTTAGGCCAATACATTTCCTTAAATCATCCTGGCCCAGGGTTTGAAACCTAGGCTGTAGTTAGGTCTATGCAGAAACTTGTGAACGATGCTCTATAGTTGTGACATCACGATTTAGTGATGTCATTGAATGCTCGGGAAAACTGAATGTTTCATTTATAAATGAAGCACTGGAATACATATACCGTGCCACCCCTATTATATATACATAGTAAATATACACAGTATGCACATATTCTATGCATATACGCACTAATAATAATATATAATGGATTACACTCTCTCAGGTTCTTGGTACACTTCTGATCTACATCCTCTTCATGGTGGAAGAGTTTCGTAAGGCTCCTGTTGAGAACATGGATGAAGTCATCTACTGTGTCAATGGGACCTACCGGCTCCTGGAGTTCCTGGTGACCGTCTGCGTGGTGGCCTACGGTGTCTCGGAGACTCTGTTTGGAGAATGGACTGTAATGGGCTCCACCATCATCCTGATTCACTCCTATTATAACGTGTGGCTAAGGGCCCAGCTGGGCTGGCAGAGCTTCCTGTTGCGCAGAGATGCGGTTCACAAGATCCAAAGCATGCCCACTGCTTCCGCATTACAACTCCAGCAACATAATGACATCTGCTCTATATGTTTTCAGGTAAGGAGTGTTTAATGAGCATTTATTCACAACATAAGTTCATTTGAATCATTCAAAAAGACTTTTGTGTTCTTTCACTGGAGTTCATAACCGAAGTGTTTGTTTAAAATGTTAAAAATATTTTTAATTTGTCAAATATTACATGGGCCATGTTTTTATATAATATTTTAAATTATTATTTGTATTCTATACCAAGTTAGAGGGTTTACCATGTAACAGAGAGAATTTGTTTATTATGCATTCTTTGCAATTGTTCCAAAGGAGGTTTTTTGGTTCCTTAATAAAGCTTTCAGTGATCAGTTTTTAAAATAACAAACATTTTATACTCTGAAGACACATTTGTGCTCTGAAAAGTTTTCGTGGATATTAAAGGTTCTTCGTGGAACCATCAATGACAATAAATAAACTTTATTGAAGGTTCTTTATTGAGATGAACATTATACCCAAATTAATCTGAATCATAATTGAATCTAATCAAGAGATTGTGAATTGTAACCAAATGTGGAAATCTTTATTGATATCAAGCTTCAGTAGTTTTGCACATACTCAACAGTTGTTGCCTGTGCTCATCACCATTTGAATCTGAATTTGCTCCCGCTAGCCACTAAACCATTTCCTCATTTGTCAACATGCTCATAATTTCACTTCTTATCTTAGCAGTCTAGTTTTAAACATTGTTTCTCACTTCCATCCTTCAATTCCAGGATATGAAGTGTGCTGTCATCACGCCATGCGGCCACTTTTTCCACGCTGCCTGCTTAAAGAAGTGGCTGTACGTGCAAGAAACGTGTCCTCTGTGCCACGGCCAGCTCAAAGGCCAATTACAGCCAACGAGCTCTCCACCAGCCAATGAGAACCCAGCAGAGGTGGAGCAGGAGCAGGGTGAGCCACAGGTTGAGCTGGACACTGAGGAAGACACCCAAGCAAAAAACACTCCTCCCGTGAAAACCTCAGCCGAGCCTGAGCTTGGAAAGGACTTGCCATCGGGGAGCTCGGAAACCCAGCCCAAAGAATGTGATGTAGTGGCAGAGAGCAGCACCAGCCCAGATGAGGGTTTGAATGATGATGTCCAGTCCTCTTCATCAGCAAATGACACCCCTCAACTCTTATCAGTCTGTTAGGTGTCGACGATAGGGAGGGTTTACCCTAAAATAAAAGTTACGTCATCATTTACCCTTTTTGTGGAACACAAAAGAAGATATTTAGATTTTTTTTCCAGCTGCTCTTTTCCATATAAAGAAAAGGGGACAAAGGTTTTTAACATGGACGCTTGTTCCACCACAAATCAAAAATAAATGCTACTATTCATCTGACAATTTGGACTTTATCACAATTAAAAAAGTCAAAATTGCTAAATATTAACTAAATCCCGAGTTTACATCTGACAGTTCAGATTTTTTTTCATCGTGGAATAAAAAAAAATAGTTATGAGTTTAATCTTACATTTACAAATCAGCAATTCTTTCTCACAATTGTTTATACCTCTGTTTTTTTCTGTAATTGCGAGCTTATCTCGCAGTAATAGAAGTCAGCAAAAAAAGACGTTTAAAGTTGCAAGTATGTTTTTCTTTTGTGAAAATATCTCCATACAAGTAGTTTATACAATTCAAAGTATCCTAAAGCTTGGATTACTTTGTGTAGGGAACAGACCAATATGAAGGTACTTAAAATAGTATATTATTTTTTAATAATCTGCTAAACTTCTCTTTTTGTGTTCCACAAAAGAACATTATGAATGTGAAATGGCATGAGTAGAGGATGACACGGTTTAGTCTTTTGGAATGAACTGTCCCTTTAAGCTGGTCACATGTCTCTCTGATCACGGATGCGTTTCATACGATCGGTTCACATTGTTGTTGGTCAAAAGACATTTCAGAATACTGCCCTACAGAGACTAAACACGGTAACTACACATTGTGTGTGTTAAAATTGAGTAACTAAAACGAGCTCTTAAAAGCTGATATCTGTGACAGACGGGTTTGGCACAACTATGCTCCGATTCAGAAAAGCTGAAGTGTAACAATTCAATCAAGACACCGTTTTCTCTGTTTGAGTGCTGGTGTAGGTACAGCGTTTCGCCTTTGTGGGGCAGAATCGTTTTCAGTATGTGTCCATTTGACTGAAAATGCACGTCATCTCTATGGAGGTAGTAAATGAGTCTTGATTCTTACACCATACTATTTTTGTAGAAGTGTGTGTGTGTGTGTGTGTGTGTGTAAATGCTTTGGAAGCGCATCCCAAATGAGCCACTGTAAAATGCAGACCCCGGCGAAGTCAAAATGAGAATGTTATTTAAAGTGCCATTGAGCCAGTTGATGTGTTTTACAGCGTGCCTCGTTATTTACCCCAGTTCTAAAGGGATATCAGGCTGGGCGGCTTTTTTCATCTATATATTTGTCACTCTTTACCATGTGTCAGAAATAACGTTACACCATCACTGCGGAAAACGTTAAGTTGGCAGTTGGCTTGATTCCTGGAAGCGAGCGTTTTCAAAAGCATATTGCAGACTATATGGACTAAACCTGTTTTCTGGTTTGAAAGAACATTATTGGGCAGACAATCAATTCAAAACTTAAAAAAGTAATATTCAGTGGACGTTCCATGAAGGCCATCTTGTGTTTGCCCTATTAAAACTGCCATGTTTCTTTCAGCGAGTGATGTTTAGTGTTGAACCTCACAATCAAGCTGCGTTTCAGTCATTTTATTATTATGCTTTTTTTAATTCTTAAGGTTTGAGTTTCACCTTAATATTGGCTGTTGACAAACCAGTTTATATCATCAACGGCACATCGTTTAGTCATTGCAGACTTATTTTGCCATTGTTTTCTGTCAGGAGAACACTTCATTTTGTTTGTCTGAGATGTCATGCCATACTATGTTTGCACTAATGTCATTTATAGCTAATAATATTTTGTCTTGTTGGGCAACAAATGCTGGCAGAGCAGATGAAGCATAGCTCATAAATGTTTTCATATATAGGCAAATATATTCCTTTTTATATTCTTGTATGGTGTTTTTGATATGCCACACAGTGTTAAAGCAGCAGTGAACATTATGAAGTGTCTTGAGGACCGTGTGAACACTCAAACGTGGGATTGATCCGGAGGACACAGATTTGGTTTGTTTTTGCTGGTTTTTAAAGATGCATATTAGAATTGTTAATTTGTGTGCATGAATACATCTGATGTATGAGCAAACACAAATGACTTTCGAAACATTCTATATCAAGTCGTTTTTGCACTGTTTTCTTGAAAGAAAATAAATAGAAACGTAGCTAGAACAAATGTTGTTGTTGTTTTAATTGATGTGATTTTTGTCTTTTTAATGGGTGATTTAAGTTTCACGTTAACAAGTTTTCTGACTTTATCATTTTCAAACTGACATGCTAAATGCACAAAAAAAATGTTTTAATATATATATATACTCAGTTGTGCTCAAAATGATTCAGACCCTTGGTAAATATGATCAAAGAAAGCTATGAACTCTGCATTGTTTGTCCATTTCAAACTTTGCTCTGAAATATCAAGACAAAATAAATCCCTCATTTAACTGAAGTAAAAGAAAAAAGTAAAGTGGGGGAAAATCACATCGTGAAATTATTAGTTTTTTCTCTAATATACAATGGCCATAATTGCCTACAGAAAAAAAAAAAAAATCATTTATTTAGGATATTCAGGATTCTTTAAATAAAGTAAAAAAAGAATAGCATATCGAAATCTTTTCTAATAATATAATTCTTTCCGATCACTTTATTAATTTAACACATCCTTGCTGGAAAAAAAGAAACAAATTGACTGCCCCTGAACTTTTGACTATTAGTGTATTGTTACAGAGGTTTTCTATTTTGAATAAATTATGAATATATGTAAGTGTGTTTTTGTTATAGTATTTTTGATTAGCCTACATATGCGTCTAGGTTTATATTTGTTTGTGTCAGTGTTTGAAGTGTATCTTGAATGTCAGTCTCAAGTTTGATCACGCGATGGCGCTGCTGCATCACGTGTTCACAGAGGTGCTCGTGCGTTTGGTGACCCGTCTCAAACCGATAGCTTCGAATTACGTAGTTGATTAATGCTCTTTAACGGAGGAGGACAATTATTGAATTCATTTATTTAGATAATACATTCGATAAAGAGTTACAGTGTCTTTAAATCACCTTCATATGCTCTGGGGGGAAAAAGCAATAGGCTATAAATATATAGCTATATATTTAAAAATAATACACAGAATTAATTATCGTAATAATTCATATTTTGAAAAACGTGATGATTATGACGTAACCATTACCACTAATAACCATTACCATTACTTGCGTAATGCGTTTTCCTTCTTTAAAATATCTGCTTTCGGGTCTTTTTCCCATCTCATAAAGGCTTATTATTTGGAATCAGATTTAAAAAACACTGTTAATAATATAGCGCATCTTATTCTTATTGTTTTTATCAAGAACTCAAATCCGCGAGAAAAGCATGGTATTGGGGTTACCTGTTGAATTAACAAATGTAGGCCTACTACATAATAGTAGCCTAATAATAATAATCCTAATATAATAATAATTAGGCTATTAATGCAGCCTAGTTAATGTTTATATTTATAATAATTATGTCAGTATATACTAACATCAAGAATAAATGAATCTCTTTTCCAGAAGTGTTTTTTAAACATCGCAGTGTGTAAGTTGCACGAGCGTGCAGCGGGAGAATGAGGGGACCGACTGTAAACACAGGGGCCCCAGGGGCCAGTGCACGCGTCAGTCACAGCCTCAGCTTAGAGAAGTAACACTGTGTGTTTGTTTAAGACGGAGAGGAGCGTTTCTTTCAGAATACATTCCACACACTTACCCTGCAGTTTATTCACAACTGTAACATATAGCCACTGTGATCTATCACAGCAAACAATCGTGTTATCCATATATCAAACAATCAAACATCGCAGTGATGTCATGCAATCGACATTTTGGAATCTCGTTTTATTTTTCTTCCAACACATTCTGTATTTATTGTATGTACCTCATTGCTGAAGGAGGAAACAGCCCAAAATGTATAGAAATTGAATAAGATGCATGATTTTGCGAACAGTAGTATGTGCAAAATATCTAAAAAAAAAAATGAATAATATTGGTATAATTCCTATGTATTATTTTAGAATTATATTGTGCTATCGACCATTTCATATGCGCGTAGTCTCCACGCGCGCCTGCATATTTTCCACACGAAAATATTTTTTCTCTCTCTGTGCTGTAGATTCAGAATACACAGGCTATATTTAATAACAGCACATGATATAGAAATCCGCCTGTTTTCTCTTAAATATTTTTTAATAAAAAAGCTAAAGTGTATGACCAGATTAATAATAAAAAATCGAATTCATAAGTCAGCTCGACTTTAATTATTTGAATGAGATAAAGATGCTGTGGAAACTCAGGAACGGAATTGTTAATTTAGGCTGTTTTATAAAGGATATATCTTCAAATTCGTCCGTCAAACGTCAAACATATTATAATTGCATGAAAGGTTTACATTAAAAGACACCCGAGGCAGTGTTCGGACACCTCTGGAGAACCTCTGGAGAACCTCTGGACCTCCTTTTGAAGACGCATCAGATATCTGCTCTATAATCACTTCACTTACATTTCTATTGCCTCGAAGTCTTTGAGTTCCAATGATCCGCTAGCCGTCTTAATTCCCTGCAACAAAAACACAACGCATTCCGTTTTGGGAATACATTCCTGACGTTTTTTAGGCTCTTCGTTAACCTTCAATTTGTATTTGTGTGACAGCTTATATCAAATGTTTATATAACGTTCTAATGGTTATTTTTAGGTTTCGGCTGCAAGAGCTTGTGGATTTCAAGTTCCTCCTGTCTAAAGGTTTTACAAAGAATCTGAAGAACCCCTCTTTTCATTTTTAATCTTTAGTATTGAGTGCGCGTGCGAATATCGATATGGTTGCAACTGCAACAATGCACAACACGAAGACATGCAATCTGTCTTTATTAACGGCTTTCTCGAGTTCACATGAAGCTTTTAGGTGTGAACAAGACGCAAGTGTTTTATTATCACGCCGGTAATTACAGCGTCAAGAAGATAACTAGATGGATCAATGGTTTATATAGCGTCTAACTCCAATCAGCTGCTTCTTCTGAATGCTCGAGTAATGCCATCTGACAAACTGATGGAGTGGGTGGAGGAGAGAGAGGGTGGCTGCTCTGGTTGGGCGGATCTGACACTGGTTCGCCTTCGGACCGCCTCTCCTGGTTCCTCCTTCAAGCCTCTGGGGCTGCTGCGCTCGGGTTTAGTTTCCTCTTATAGTCAAAGGAAGGACTGGTTCCTTTGGGAAGAGACACAAATCACTTCAATTCGATCAAGAGGGCGAAGGATACAGCCTCCTCTTGATTTAGCCACGTTTGAGTTTCTTTTTTGTCCTGACAAAGAAAAAGAAGACAAGAGGAGAAAAGTTGTTAGGTCATGATGACATCTGATATGAGATCTGCTTGATCGCACCAGCTGCTCCCAGGAAACATTATCAGCAGCTCAGAAAAGACGTCTTGCTTTTTTTTACTCGTCTTGGTGACACCGGGATCTGTCCTGGTTTTCAAACTCCTTCCCATCTCTCTCTCTCTCGCTTTCTCTCAAGCGCGCGCGCTCTCTATTACGCACGGGAGGTGGGCACCTGAGAACACTATCAACGGGAAGAGAGTGCGAGAGATCCCGCTTTCATGTTTGGGATTCAGGAGAGCATCCAAAGGAGTGGGAGTATTTTGAAAGAGGAGCCCATCGGAGCCGGCATGAACGCAGTCCGAACATGGATGCAAGGCGCCGGGGTGCTGGATGCGAACACGGCCGCGCAGAGGTAAGAGACCCCCGGGGCTGCGACTGCGATCACCTCCCACGGAGCGTGGACCGATCCAAAGCTGGCGTTTGTTTTGAGGAAACTCGAGCCGGATTGTGGAGGATTAAGCCTTTGCTGCGCTTTGCTTTATCGTTTAGTGAGCTTTGATGAGTTCCTATGGATGCAAAGTTTGGGTACTTTGCCAAAGCTCACCTTATTTTGCATGCAGTCACATCTGGAGGTCCTAAGACCACTGGATTGAACTTGCTGGAGAAATAATAAGAGTACTAATTGCCTAATGATAATTATAAAACAAATAATAAGTTATTTAAGATTTAGCATATACACACGTATAGGCATTTTTAATTCTCAAATCATTTGGATTAGAAATTACACATCCATTTTATTTCAATAAAACATCTACGTCTAATATCTGAAGGATGTTTTTAACACGGGCCTTTCTGCGTGTCTTCCCCGCAGTGGAGTGGGACTGGCCCGGGCGCACTTCGAGAAACAGCCGCCCTCAAATCTTCGCAAATCCAACTTCTTCCACTTCGTTTTAGCCCTTTATGACCGACAAGGACAGCCGGTGGAGATCGAGAGAACCTCTTTTGTCGGATTTGTGGAAAAAGAGAAGGTGAGTGTCCTGAACGAGCTTCTCCAGAACCTGCTTTTCAGCACCACGATGTCCCCGGAGCAATAAATACGATCGCATGTGCCTTTATATATTTGTTATTTTAAAAGCGGCATATTATGTGACTAGCAAACAGCAACATCAAGCACATTGGAAATAATTAACGTGAATATGGCCTATTGAAATAATATGCGATCAGTATAATCAAAATTATTGCAATATTACCTTGCAATAAACATTTTAGAAATGAAATCGGATAGTTATTTAAAGTAAATAGTTATTTAATATGATCAATGCTAACACAGATTCATTTCAAATTTAGGCTTAAGTTTTAATATGCATTTCTTACATTTAGGCTAGAAATAAAATTCGCTAGTAGGTCTGTTAATTTTGTTTGCCTTCAAAACTCAATAACGTGTATTTTTTCAGCCGCATTAAAATAATTTTCAACCATTTTAATAGAGCATAATTTACATATTTATACAAATTTAGGTCATGCATTTATATTCATGTAGCATGTAGACATAATAAAACAATGTTGTAGGCAATAAGTAATATCAGTAGGATAATTGGCCTATAACTTACTATAATGCTATAACTGACTAGATGTGTAGTACTTACTGACATAACATAATACAGCTAAGAATACAAATTATTTGACCTCATACATTAATTTATATTAATAATTCCGTTTTGTTCACACACGCTATGTTAATTTCTTTAACATAAACAGTATTTGCGCTACAGCTGATTTTATTGACCAAGCCCAAACAATATCATTTTCTAAGCGCAGTAACTTTCCTCCCATTAGTACCTATGTAGCGTGTGATTTTGAGACCTGTTGTAATATTATTTTCCTGTCCAGGAGACTACAGGAGAAAAGACAAACAATGGCATACATTACAGACTGCAACTTCTCTACAGCAACGGTAAGACATGCTCTTATTTGCGCACTTTCATTGATCGTGATGTGCAATGCATTGCACTAAAATAGCAACGGTAGCAGGTGCTGTCATTAGAGATCTCAACTTGACGAAGATTGGCAGTGATTTCAATCAATAATTTAACCGATTGAGACTGTCTCTGTCTGAACAATTAAACGCAATCAGTGATTGACTCCTCGACATAAACTAATTCTCATTTAGCCTATTCTTCAAATCAAAGCATGGCTCTTCACAATGAAGCAGTTTGCATTAATAATTCACTCAAGCTTTAAATCAATTAGAAAGCCATTTCCAACCCCGCGGTATTAATTGTTAATGTGTTGTTCTTGGAGTGAGTGTGAATTGATCATGTTCATTAGTGTGTAATCTGACAGACTGTCTATCATTTGTCATCTGGTCAGTTTCTGAATAAACCAGCTGTTAGTTCTGACACATCTTAAGCGTGTTGTGCACAGTGCTTTCGTAAACGTGTTCTTCACTAGTTTCCATCGCAATCATTTCTGTCATTTTGAGTTATGATTTTATTCATCAGTATTTAAATTCAAAGTGGTTGAAACGCAATGAACTCGTGGCAACTCGTGACTTTGGCAACATTTACATTTTAATTGAAGTAATTCAACTTAAGTATATTCATTTTTAAATTAAATTATACATCATGTGTTTTCATAAATAGCTAACCACATAAATATGCTATATAATTAAATTTGAAAAGTAGTAAATAAGCTGTTAATTATGATATGTGACATAGGCAGGTGTGTTCAGTGTTAAAATTATTATTAGGCTACTTATACATTTTTACATCACAAAATAGCTTCTCTAAAAAATAATAGTTTTTTAGTTCTTTAATATATATTCCTCTATAAGTATAGTATACGAAAATACGTTTTACATATACAGCATATATTGTTAATTTAATATGTGGACATATTACAATACAATTAGGCTTGTGTTATTTTAGGAGCATTGTGCTTGGTGTAATTACAGTGCATTGCAATGGCCGATTTACAGATAATGAGTGTGAATGTGTTTGTGGGAAATGTAATGAAAAGCACATGCTGATGTCAAGTTTCTGTGTGTTCCAGGCATCAGAACAGAGCAGGATTTCTATGTAAGACTAATTGACTCCATGACTAAACAGGTAAGGGTTCATCTCGTCCCGTGCACCACCATCTGCGCATGTCACCCAGAGGCTAATTCATACATGTTGGGGCATCAGGACATGCTAAGGGTTGAACTGTTTGTGCCCCGTAGATGAATCTCACAGCGGAGAGCATGCGTATCTCCCAGGGGCAGTGTCACATTTTTTCATGCATCATAGGATGTCCTGTGGCCTCTTTTGGACTTTTTGTGCTCGACGGTTTGAAAGTTTGTTTGGTGTTTAACTGTGCGGCATAAAGTGTATATTTAGGGCACCCATATTTCCTTTTCAGATTTTTCTGATCAGTTTTTTTGCTACATTTTGCAAAGCCCTTTCTAGCCGTGAACATGTTTGTGTTGCCTGTTGGTGTGGTTCACATGTCATGCTCGGCTGCTTTCTTCTGAACTCTGGCTTGTTTCGTTTCTAGTATGTACAATACGGCAGATCTACATTATTAGTGTTGCCTGTTTCCTGTTTCCTGTTTGATTTTATCTGTCACCGAAGACATGTGTGGCCCTGGGCTGGTGTCTGTATGGTTTATAACTAGTGTTTTTTTCTGACCTTGGATCTGCCCTAATTAGCATGTCATGGGAATTAGCGATTAGCTTTTGTCAAAGAGAAACATATCCTGTGTTTATTAGCCGCCTGCTGCAAAACTGAGAAAGGCTCCATGCTAGGATCTTCACACATCGCTAACGGTCGCTAACTTACCTGTGGGCACAAGCTCCCTCTCCCTCCCGCCTAAATTGCATGGCGGGAAACATCAAAGCGCATTAAACCCCAGTAGCTGCCACTTTGACAGCGCTAGTCTGGCAGAAAGTAGAAGAGCTGTTGTTTCCTTCGTGGGAGGACATGGCACTTTTGAGCAAAGTGTCGCTGGAGCACTGTTTATCAGTGTCAAGTTAAAAAATAATCACCCCGACGCCTCGTTTCCCCCTCACAAATCTTTTGTAGTTGTTTGCCGGCAGTTTTCATGTCAGTCTTCTCGGAATATATTTAGCACTTGTATTCATTATTTTCGCACCGGTATTACAACACGTGTAATAGAAGTCACAAGGAATGAGATTGCGATCCCCTTTGCTGCCGCATTGTGTGCGGGAAACTTTCAGATGTGAAGACAACCTATGGTTAAATCACTCGCTAAAGGGATCCACTTAGAACTACACTTAAAGATTGGGGAACATGTGTAACAGCAGTCGGAGGATATCAAATCCCATTCTCCAACAACAAGACTGCTAGTTACCTTGTAACAGCTCAAAAAGCATCGTAGAGAGTGATATAGCTCGGTCGGCTGTTGTCTTTGATTTCTTCAGGTGAATGAGAGCGAGAGAGAGTTCGGGATCAGATGTGGTTTCGCTCTGGGGCAGTCAGACCTGTTGAGAGGGTGAAATGAGACCTGGATACCGGCTGACCACAGGACACCTACAGGTGTCTCTGCCCATGTTGCGGCTCGGGCTAAAAACAAGCTTTCAGATTGAAGAGGAGACACTCTTGAGAAGGGAGTGCGGATGTTACTCCGCTGGCAGTCGTTATCGGGTTACAGACGACCTGAGTAATCTTTTGTGATGTTCTATACCCCCGTCGGCCTTCTGTAATCGCTTAGAAGCGGTCGTGAGATGCTAGATATTGGGCTGTGGAGTGAGTTAAAGTGCGACATTAATTAAATTTTGCAGGCCGAAAGGTCCATATCGTCAATGAAGTACGATGCCCAGCTCACAGAGAAAGTCACTTTCAAACCAAGTTGTGACCTTTACGCTAAATCCCCAATCGCATGGATTCCTGTCCGAATCACTGAACTACTTTAGAGCGTAACGTTTTTTAACGTAACTAACTGTTACTCTCTAAGTGGCTGTGGGAACAAATGCTAATCACAGAGGCTGCTACTGTGTTTCGCAATGCTAGCAAGGCACTTACACTCTGTTTATGTTACGGTGGCAAAAACAGCTAAAACAGCTTTAGCTTGGACTGTAATTAGTGTCCAGATTTGCTGTTATACTGCGGGTACAGAGCTTATTATTCTGTGGCGAGACTGATTTACTCTTGCAACTGTGCAACAGTTGCATGAAGACGCTTGTTATTTTGGTAGTTACTGTCACAGGCAAATTATTAGATCCAGCAGATGCCGTAAACATCTCAGTGTTTTACATTTCAAGCTATAGTGCTAATTTACTGCATCTGTTGTTTTAGCAGGGGCATAGAGGTTAACATACGTGCTCCGAATCTGACATGCTGAGCTGTAGCGCATTTCTGTTTTGTTTTCTATTATTTAGTTTTTCATGCTTTCAACTCGTATTTAACCCAGAATACTTGAGTTTAGGCGGCTGAAGGAAGAATACTTCATATAACTGAGGTTCTAGCATGCTAATTCAAGGAATAGTAAAGTGCAAAGCAGTTTTCATTGGTCAACTCAATTATTTAGTCACCTGTCAAGAAAAGTTCAGACTTCCTGGATTGATTTCAGAGTTCAGAAACATCACAAATGTTTCAGATTACGACAGGCAGTGATGTTTTTTTATCAGCATGTGCTATCGATGCTATACCAAGGTTAATGTTAGGCGTTAGTATTTGTGTAGACAATAAATACTGTGATTGATGTGACCAATGAAATCTTTAGAATTGGCAGTGGGGGTGGGATTTGCACTTAACAGGTTTGGCGAAAATAATCACACCTTTATACTGGGATTGTAACTCATAATGGTGCACAGGAGGAGGAGCCGGGGACGTGAAGGGGCTTTTAGGTGTGAGTTTGACAGTTAAAACTGTGATCAGCAGATTCAGCGTCGACACATCTGACAAACATAGCACAGAGACAGCAGACTTCCCACATTCCTCCCTCATCTTTCCTACGTTTCCTTTTCCTCTCTCATTACCTCCTGGATTGTTTGTTTTTAAGATGCAGTATGAGATGTTCCTTGTTTAACTCGAGCTAACTTGAGCTTGAGCTAAACTTAGCCAGTGAATCAGACCACGCCCTCTCTCCAAAACTCCGCCCCCCAAAGGCAGGTCAAATGCAAAATGCATTGTGATTGGCTTGGCAATACACATTTATTTTCACTACTGTAGCTTTATTTTATCACTCTTTTAACCCATCCACTCCACAAGTCTCTTCTTTTCAGCCTTGTTTTGTTCCCTGCTCTCCCGCTCAAATTCTTGCACCGTCTAGAAGTCCCTCAGATGTCTGTTTGCTGTCTCTAGAAACCCTCCTGTCTGTCTGCCTGCCCAGCTCTTGCTCTCTCGTCCTCTTCTCTAGTTTCTCAGGCTTTATGTCTGAACAGCTGATCAGGGGTGGGGTGAGATACTTATTCGTGTTTGTGAACGCTTCTGTGTGTGTGGGAGAACAAAGAGTGAAATCACTGCCAAGACAGCACCTCTTTTAAGGTAGCGCAGTGGCCTGGGAAAAAAAGCAGCCGCGTTCTTAATGGCATGCTAACAGATGATGCCAACTGTGTAGGAAGTAGGTTTCCATGTATTTATAGCGTCTTGTTTACTTGCCTTCGATTTCAGGCGTCACATCAAAGCCATTGAGGAAAACGCTGGATGAAATATGAAAAGTGTACTTGGCCAAATTAAATATGTATTACAAGGCATATGAACGTTGCATGCTTATTAATGTGCCCTTCTCGCACTTTGGCACGTAGTTAAAACTGCCCTAAATATCACACTTGTAACATTAACATAGGGTAATTTTTTACATGCCACCGTTGTACATCCGATGTTCCTTCTAAATCAAAAAGAAACTATTTCCTGCGTTTATCACAGCGCTTCCTGTTCTTTGATCGCAGTAAAAGCAGCCAAGGCGTTTAAAAGTTATCAAGACGGCACACTTTAAGAGCCGGTAAACTAAAATGTCCCTTTTGAAAGCGCTTAATACAAACAAAATATACAAAGACTAATTCATCTTTATATGAGTCACTTCCATTTGTATGAGTAGAGGAATGTGTGACACAAAGAATTGTGTTTCATGCACTGGACACGTTTGAGATGTTGGAATATTTAACTTCCATAACAAAAGTCTTGTTTAAGAAATATTCAAATGATACATTTAAGTGTTAATTGTATTACACTTTCATCTGCAGATTTTAATTATGATACATGTCTTTAAAGGCTTTTTGTTTCTGAGCCAGAAATCTCAACTTCAGTAGCACTTACATACACCTTTACCGTTTTGTTCTTACCTATATACTAAAGGATTTGCAGAAGGTTTTGTTTATATCATTTGCTTGATATATATAACATTTCATTACAAAAAAGTAGTTTTATTCTTTATATATGTTTCATAAAGTGATAAAAAGAGATCCTCACTATGAAAGTCTGTACCTGAAAAAATAAATATTCTGATTGTGGCTAGATTCAGATTTCTGTTTTGCAAATGTATGCAAATTAGTGAATATTTAATGAGACATTTACTCATTTGCATATTTTGTAATTCTGAAAACATGTAATACAAAACAATTAATTTTAATGTACTGTGATTTTTACCCTATTCAACTATTTTTTTATGCTTTGAGAAGAGCAATATTTAAACAAAAAACATGTAATGATATTATGTGAGAAAAACTTATAAAATAAAATAACTATTAAATAAAAAACGATAATGTGCATTCATAAAATAAGTCGAATAAATAGTTGACTTTAATGGTGGGATATTACCCGAATTACATTTTATAATAGATTCATAATATTTTATTAAGGCATTAAAGCAAGTGGAAGAATACCGCTGTTCCTGACCACAGCTCAGCCGGAATGAGTGAAGATAGATTTGGTGTTTATAGATAGAAATATGAAGCAGGTCTTTGGGCTGGCAGACAGTGATGCATGCTGTGTACTTCTAGAAGACCTTGGCCCCCATTCCCTCAAAGTGAAAGAAAACCATCTGAACAAATGCTCCGAGCTTGCCAACTCCAGCACTGGCTGTAACAATATCGCTTTCAGTGCCTTTGTATAATGTAAAGTACATCTGAAAGACATCAAACAATGAGCCAATGTATCGTCTGTCTCTGGATATTTCTCCTGTCAAATTACCCTTTTCTTGGTAGATAGAACTTTGTGTCAGTGTTTTTTTCCGGTTAAGGTCAATGTGACAAACTTTTTTGATTCTGGACAGGCTTGTTGAATTACACCTCCGTTACATGGCAGAGAGTAATGACTGTGCGTAACGGGACAGATTTTCTGCCAGTCGGTGTGCCTACGAACGAGATCCCAGAATCTTAGCAAGGTGACACGCTTGGCGAAGTCAAATGCGGCACTGTTCGGAATGGCATACCATGTCCAACATTCGGCTCGGGGAGGAGGGGACACACAAGGCTTTGCCAGCCTGGCAGTTCTGTGTTTTGTGTTAAGGAGGGGTGAGAGCAAAGCTGAGAACATTTGGGAGAATATTGGGGGGCCGTACCAGATGGTGCACCGTGCTCCAGTCTGGCATCCCAACTGCTCTCTCGCACCCATCTCCTCCAGCCTCCTGCCTCCCCCCACCGCCCCTGTGCCACACGCCACTGATGGTTTGGCACGGCGGCTAGTGTAGGTCGTATGCCAGTGAGCGCATAGGCACTTCACATTTTTCCCCACGAGTGAGTGATGCAAAAATGATGGAAAAAGATTAGGGAGTGAATTGAAGAGATAAATATCATATGAAACAGTAATATTATGATACATTAAATAATTGTTTTCCATTTCAATATATTTCCAAATGTAATGTATTCCTGTGACATTAAAGCTGAATTTTCAGCATCATTTCTCCAGTCTTCAGTTTCAACATTTGATCTATTTTCAACATTTTTAATTATAAGAACCATTATTAATAATTAAACACCAATAATAATCAAAGTTGAAAATTGATTTTGCTCTTTAATAATTTGTTGAAACCATGTTTCTTTTTTTAAAGATTATTCAATAAATAGACAATTCAAAAGAACAGCATTTATTTAAAATATAAATGTTTTGTAACATTATAAATATCTTTACCGTCACTTTTGATGAATCCTTTGGTGAATAAAAGTATTAATTTCTGTAAAAAAATTACCTGAAACTTTTTAATGGCAGAGTATTACTAAAAATATCAAGGAGCACAACTGTTTTCAACATTGATAATAATAATACATGTTTTTAGCAGCAAATCAGCATATTATAAGTTCTTTTAAATGGTAATGATATTTCACAATATTACGGTTTTACTGTATTTCTGATTAATAAATGCAGCCTAGTGTAAGAGATGTTTTTAAACATTAAAAATCTTGTTCCAAACTTTTGACCGATAGTGTAGCCTAATTATTGTAAAATTGTAAAACATTATGTTCAAATTTCTTGAACTTGTCCTGAAGTACACAAAACTTAATTTGGAGAATGACATCACCAATAAATCAGTAAGTGAGTCAGACCTTGATTCACAATCCACTCTGACCGATTCATTGAGTTATTTGTTCATTTGTTTGAATGGATCATTAAATGAACTTGCTTGAGCCGTTTGCTCTATAGCGTTTGCTGTTGATCTAGACGGGCCGTTATTGTGTGTATATGATTCACTAAGAGGAATGAACTCATAAGTATAGTTTGCTCAGACTTGGTCGTGCTGTATGTTGCTGAATCACTTCAAAGAATCAGCTCATAAGAGTTGTGAATTGGATTACACTCGTCACACTGTGTGTGTTGATAGGTACACTAAAAAGAACTGGCTCATAAGACTTATTTGTTCGTGAATCAAACTACACTAGTCACGTGATATACTTTGACTCCACAAAAAGTAGCTCGTAAGAGTCATTTGCTCGTGAATTGAACAAGAACGGTCACGTTGTTTGTTTGATTATTTTTACAGTTAGCATGGAAGTATAACTAAATAGAGCTTTCTTGTGGGTTTTTTGTGATATGGTGTCTTTTCGAAATACTGTTTTGGATATAAATGGATAAATCGTATTTACCTGCAGTACAGACTCAGAGTAGTTCACAAGCTGCACACACTGCAGCTTCGTCGTTGACAAACAATAGAAGACATTACGCTTTGTTTCTTACATTGAATGGATAGTGGGTAAATATCAACCCTCAGTCAGCGCTCATTTTTTCTTATCTTATAAAATATGCCATTATGATTTCAGTGTGAGAAACCGTGGCAAATGATTCAGTGAGTAAGTGAACTGTACAAATTCATCAAACTGAATCGTGAACAATTTCAGATCTTTTGCAAACCCGTATGACCAATTAGATCAAAAGAGTGATTCATTTGCGAATCTGGCAAGCTAGTTCTGATTCTGATAGTTGATAGAAAACACACAACATGATTGCTGAAATATTGCTGGTATAATTGAATCCCATTGACAAATAACTAGGCCTATTTATCAGTAACATTTTGATACAGCTGCATTTCACAGGGGTCTGTGCCCAAGTGAAAACAGTCTTGTGACTATATTAGAAGTACATTTATGAACAGTATTTACTTTCATTCAGCTGTATAATTGTTTGCTAAATGTGTTTTCCCTTATTTATAGGAATCCCTGTCATTATCTCTCCCGCATGTTAGAATCTGAGCAGCCAGTTACGTTTCGTATCATCTCCTCCACCTACAACAGGTGTTATTCGGCTTGTTACCAATCTCTCAAACCGTTCGGAGCTGATGCTATTGTACATCCCAGCCTCTACCACATGTTACCCCACCTCAGCTCCAAGCCCTGTAGGGAGAGTAATTACTTGAGCTAGAAGTGAAACAATGAGCCCTTCTTATTGGAGCACCTTCATTTCTCACCTTCTGTTTTCCTTTACGATATGAGCCACAGTCCTGTGTGGAGCCAGAGCTCTGGACAGCCTGTCCAGAAATACTGGAACAGCTTAGACGATTCCCCGCGACACATGCTGATATTTATTAAAAGCAGAATTACGCCTCCTCGCAGCGTGTTTCTCAAGTGGAATTGGCTTCTGTGAATCCATAGCTGAATGTGAGGGTGGATAAGTGGAGGAAATGTTTTTTGGGAGATGTTGTGTGGTCAGTGTCACACATATGTAATGTGCTTCATTCAATGTTGATTGCCCAAAAGATTGATTCTAGTGTTGAATAAAGCCTGTGCGAGTCTAAACACTGACTCTTTTTTCCCTCTCTGTTCAAAGGCCATCATATATGAAGGTCAGGACAAGAATCCGGAGATGTGCCGTGTGCTCCTGACTCATGAAATCATGTGCAGGTGAGACTGTTTCCATTACACTTTGTCCCAACCAGGTGCAATGAGACAAGTTTCCAAGTGATTGGTATGTCCTGCTGTAAATGCTGCATGACGCAGCACAATCACAGCAAATCAGAACATATTTGATATTTAAAAACCCATCTGTAGAACAATAATTATAAATAACAATTCAGTCTGTCCACTGGCTGAAATAACTTTTAATTGGTGCTTTATTCATTGCCTTATTAAAAATCCTACAAAAATTGCATCAAGCCTTATATCATCTGACCCCGTGTTATTGTGACCAATAACTTTTATTTTACTTATTATGTATAACAGCAAATATATACATTGTTAAATTAAAAATGATCATCCTTTCTCTTTGTTTAACTTATGTTTTGAAAACGAATAGAGTATTAGCATTCTTCAAGCTGATTTTATGCTTGCTAATTTTTGATTAGGCATTACAAACTACTACCCTCAGGGGTCCTAGGCAGATTCAACTCAATGGGCGAACTGAATTGTTCATGACACTGGAAAACCATAATTTGCTGTGTGCTAACTCTAGTCAGGCAGGTGGTATGAGCGGACAGAGACATTCTGACTATAGAGAGCATTCTTTTGGACATAAATGACATAATCCTGCAAACAAAATCACTCAAGTCATTGTTATTAAGTCATTCGTATTTCTAGTCCACTCTAAAGTTGCTATTTGGGAGTACACGAGCACATAGTGAGTCTCAAAGCTAATAAACGTGGACTGCCACAAAACTCACTCTGTGTTTCAAGTATGCCTACTTCCCTGCTATGGAATGAGTAGTAACCTATGTCCGAATTCACAGTACTCATAAAACTGTAGGCAAAAAGTACCTGTACATTTCCTCTGAGATTCTGAAATACACATCTGATGGATGCTTTACTATCCCATAAGGCCACGGGAGAGGAGATGTGAATGACAGTGGCGCTGTAAGTCACATGACAGTGACAACATGGCGGATGTAGTACATCTGGATTTCATTCATACTACATATGTTCATGCTAACATTCTTTTCTAACATTCACAAAGTCATGTGATTTCGGGTGCAGCTTTAGATATTGGATTACACGGCAGAGATGGGACGTAACGTAGTACAAATACTTCATTACTGTACTTGAGTAGATTTTTCTGGTATCTCTACTGTACTTCGCTTTTTATTTTTCGGACTACTTTTTACTCCTTACATTTTTACACAAATATCTGTACTTTCTACTTCTTACATTTTCAAACCATGCTTGTTACTGTAGTTTTGATGGATCACTATTCGATAACTAATCTATAATAAATCATGAATCGGTTAATGTTAGTCTTGAATGGCAACGTCTCCGTCAAAAGGTTTCTATCAGAGTAACCAATGCAGAGACTCGAGAATGGAGTGGATCAGAGAGACCTGTTCATGACTTCAAGTGCAGGTCAGTTTCATCTGTAAAGAAGCTGTAGTGTTGTGTTTGTTTACTTAAGAATTAAACAGCAACTCTTAACAGTAGCATCCAGATGATTAATAACAGTCTACTGTAAGCTACTAAACTAACTTACTGTCATCACTCAAAATACTGTGTGATGAAGAACATTATTATTATCTACTCTAAAGTTACAGTACGTTACGTTTAGAGGGAGCTAGGACAGAAAACAACACAACCTTTATAAAAATTCAAACAAAAAAATATGGTTACCATGGTAACAACAAATTAACCATGGTTTTACTACACTAACATCTAACATGAAATCTGTAGGAAAACTATGGCTGTAAATTAAAACTGATTGTAATCATTCTGACAAAAAAAAACTATTTTACTGTAATAAACCATGGTTCATTTTGGTAAGAGAAAAATATGACTCATGATAATGCAATAAAATGTACAATATTAGGATTTTTCTTTAAATATATTTTCATGATTTAATTATTATTGTACTAAATTTGACATTTAGGCAATTTAGAAAGTATAGTTTCGTTATATCTATAGTATTTAAGTCATTATAAGATAGAACAACAACACATGGCCATAACGTGATACTTTAAATTGAACTAAAATAAAGTTATGTTATTGCAAACAGAATACAATGAGGTGGTTGTGTTGCAACAAGGTGGAGACAGTTCTGTTCATAACAGTAGATGGCTGATGGGAAAAGTGACAGGTACAAGAAAATTAGTGAAAAAAGTAAAGACACACAAAGTGAGATGTCGAGAGATATAACGGAAAATGAAGAGACTGGAAAGGAAAATGAAAGTGAAGGTGCGGTTCAATAGAGAACCTTTCATTGTTTTGCATGGCCCCAGCCTAAGGTTTTAAACCTTTTATATATATATATAAATACGATGGCCATACAGAAAAGGGCTATCTGTGGTTTCAGAATTAGTTGTGGGTTTATGGGATGGCCTGGATGCGTCTGAGATTTCCTTACCTTCATTATTGTCCCAGTCCTGCCCTGTTCTTCATGGTGGTTGTTCAGTCATTAAACATTCATAAGCTAACAACAATTTTAAATGTACGTTATTTTGTATTAATGTGTCAATATGACACAAGGTCCAGTTACCAGCATGACACAAAAACAGGTTGTAGTAATGGATACTTTTGACTTAATGTCAGAGCCCATACTTCTTTACTTTAACGTGAGTAAACAACTGTATCCAGTACTTCTACTTTTACCAGAGTATTTGTAAATACACGTATCTATACTTCTACTTGAGTAAAGGATGTGTAGTTTTGCCATCTCTGTTACACGGGGTATTTTGATTTGACCATCAAAATGTCCTGCTGCTTGTCACTTCACTCCGTACGCTCTTGTGCTGTATTCTGTTTCAATTCATGCTAATACTATCCAGGTCAAACTCACAAACCCCTAGTGAACAACAGAGAGAGAGAGAGAGAAAGAAACAAGTGGAAGATGACTTTTTCTATCAAATGCTATGTATTTAATTAACATCCAAAGATGAATTTGCTTAAAAGTAGGTTGTGATGATCGACTCGCGCCTATTTTTAGTGGTATTTTAACAGTGCCGCCCACCCTTGTAACCCCCCCCCCATGAATATCACCCTGATGCCTGGTTAATTAGGACAAGCAGAAACTCATTACTCAATCTGAAATTTCATTCTGCTCCCCTTAACAAATGTGCCCTGGCTCACGTGGTGTCTATGAAATATATGCCAGGTTTTATCAGCAACGCATCACGCAACTTAAAGGTGTTATATAGACACTTTCACAATAAAAATAACCAGATTTGTTTTTTACTGTTAGAACTGACAGCTAATGTATACACAAACCGATGTAGTCTTCACCCCCCCCACCTGCCAAATCAGCATTGATAGGCAATCGTGTATGTGTGCGTGCGTTAGCCTGTATGTGTACCTTCATACGCTGCTGCAATTATAAGCAGAAAATTAGGCTGTTCACCATTAATCAGCTCCACTAATTGCCACGCACCACCATTAGCCATATGGTGCCATGCCAGCTTGCAAGTGTGGGACAAAAGTGCTTATTCCTATCATTTTAACAAACTAGGGAGAGAAAAAACTAAACAGGGAATGTGTTTCAGGATGTTGTTTGTCGTGAAACTGGCCAAAATTGTTCTTCTAAAGACTGAATTTGTCATAACACAAATCCAATGTCATGAATCAAAGGAAACATATGTTGTGTGTGATGGTAGCCACGTTCCAGCGTTGACTACATCCTGCTAATTACATGAGCCCATTTAGACAGTTCTTCAAAAGCCGCTTCAGGAAGGAAGCGTTACGATCTAAGATGTGCTTTCCTTTGGGTGTCCTACGGGACGATCTCGAAGAGGATCAGGAAAAAGATAATAACCTTCCCAACCTCCCAATAAGCTAATAGGCATGCAATAATTACTAGCAGTTGTATTTGCTGAGGCAAGTGTTTATTATTTTTCATACTTCGTGTTAAGTGTTTGTTCAAATATATAAACTCTATAAAAGTGTTATATATAAGTGCTACTGACCTCAAATAACTTATTTAGTTTTGTCCAGATCTATTAATTAATTAAAAAATATATAAAAAATGCAGCACATGTTTGCAATTACTTTAATATGTATATTTCTTTGATGAGCATGTTTTAATATAATTTTTATATATTTTTTTAAAAACTGGAGACAGAACTGCTGGTTATTAATATTTAAAATAAAAAATTGTCATGTGGTGCAACCAACATGCAGCAAGTACCCTCGAAGAGCTTTATGGCTGTGTTAAGGTCAATACGTCTTCTAAAATATGGCATATTTCGATCTATTTATCACAAGGCATTGTTAGAATAGGTTGTAAAATGTAATGTAGTGTAACTCTTCAAAACAATGATATTTATGAATTAATAAACCATGATATTTCTATATTTGTCAAGGTAAAAGTTATCTAAAACACAATATTTATTACATATTTATTTATACATATTATTAATTTTTGAAAGTTGTGTACACATGCATTAAAGGTTTTATTTTTACGTGATGGTTATATCACACAGCATTTAATGGTCGTTACATTTAATCCTTTGTTGTAAAAAAAATATAATAATTGCTGTGATTAGTTATCACAACTTAACATTCAACATTGCAATAAGTAATAATGTGTTGTTTCAACTTAAAGTGTTCATGCTCAACAATCAATTATAAGTTTCGTTTAATTAGATTGGATATCTCAACAACAACAACAAAACAGTACATCTGAAGTTGTTCTCACTAAACATAGCAATTTTGTGCAGTGTGTAAACATTTTAAAAACCAAACGAGAACAACATGAATACTGACCCATCATTGACCAATTAACCACAAACAACTGCACCAGCACGCACTGTCAAACACCCGCAACACTCTTGCATCATGCCAGTGAGTTTTGCAAAAACGTAGTTAACAATATTTCTCTTCAATTGTTTTGAATGTGTATCTATACATTTGAAGGCTCAAGGTTCTGTGTATCAGGAGCTAAACCGTGTCTCCCAGGGGCGCTGCCGGATTTGATCATTAGGCTCCTACAAATCTCCTTCCTGCACTGTATAAACACACACACACACACACCACACACACACACACACACACACACACACACACACACACACACACACACACACACACACACACACACACACACACACACACACACACACACACACACACACACACACACACACACACACACACACACACACACACACACACACACACACCACACACACACACACACACACACACACACACAGGCACTGCAATCCCTTGTTCCAGTCCTTTGGGAGGACACTGACCTAGTTGAGGAAGCCTTGCAAAAGGAGGGGCGAGAGAGATAGAGATGTAGATAGAGGGAGAGAGAGAGAGATTTTAGTCTTCTATTCATGATGAGTTTCTAAAGAAAGACATTCATCATGCATACCTGAAGAAGTGCATTATATAAATCACATGGTTCCTCATGAATAAGCATGGTACATCTCATAATACGATCTGCACGTTTGTAGTCTGTGAATGAATGATAAAGTCTATTGATACGTCTAAAAACTGTGTCATTGGAGAAAATAGGGAGCTGGGAATGAGGTAACAAGAGAAACCGTGAGATGGGAGGGTGGAAGCAGAGAGAGTTGAGGGAGGAAGAACAAATGAGGGGGAAGGACAATGCCAGGGGTGTCATGTGACAGTTTAGTCCCCAGCCCTTATTCAGTGTCCTACTGCCATCTGTGCGGTGGAAATGTGATGCCGGTGGTCTCCAAACTGCCGTTGAAGCCCCTCACTCACCTTAAATTCTCCTCTCGTCATTCTGTTTAACCTCATCACCTATGCAAGTGCAGTGAAAGTCTAGCAGTCCCATTGAAAGTGCTTAAGGTGTTAATGTGGCGGTAACAATCTCCAATACACAAGGTGGCGATAGAGTCACAGTTTAGCTTTTAGCTTAACAAGACATCAAAGATTGACTCTAATTGCTTTCTTCATACATGTCATTGTGCAAGATTCCTAGGTTTAAATTATTCAGAAGACAAAAGGGTCCTTCATCTATTAAACTTCAAGCCTCTGAAACGACTTTCCTTTTTGAGTGATGTCACCAAGCCCTCTTTTAACTATATGGTTTTGAGTTAAATGGCTGTTGGATAAAATCTAGTCTAGCTTGCATATCTAAGCATTTGCAGTGAGGTTCTAACGTTGAGTATGTTTAGTTATCAACGTGTTTAAAAATAGAATTGTGCATAAATCTTAACAGAAAAAATACAAAGACATGAAAAACATGACTTACTAAAATAACAGACAAAAAGTTGGTCTAGATTTGACTTATGAATATGATTTAAACTGCTATTTTCTTTTTTTCAGCCGCTGTTGTGATAAAAAGAGTTGCGGGAACCGTAACGAGACACCCTCGGATCCCGTCATCATTGACAGGTAGGAAACTCTCCCTCATTAACACTTCCCGACACTGTTCCTGAAAACATCTGATACTTTCATTGCTATCGTCATGCTGTTTGAGGCTGTGGTTGACGTCGCTTTTGAAGCAGTTCTCAGGACACGCTGGCCATCACTTGTCAGTTAAATGCTCTGTCATGTTGTCTCTTTTGCTGCTATTTTTTCACCATGTTCTTTTAGTTGTGGGTTCAGTATTGGCTGAGCCCAAACACTTGATATTAATATGCTTTTTATAGCTGTCTTTGCTTGAGTAAATTACAGGCCTAAAGGCTTTAGTCAAAGGCTAGTCTTTGTGTTAAAAGTGTTTAGTGAGTAATTTCTGTTGATAACATGTTTGACAGTAAACATGTAAGCAATTTAGATAATATCTACATGGCATGTATTTCAAATTGAGATCTGGCCCAGTTCTGGATTATGGTTCCCCCTTAAGAAGTAAAAAAGACAGTGTTCTTGGTCTTTTTATTCTGTCTTAATCAAACCCACATGTATAATTTCTCTGAAACAATAGACACCATAGACCCTTGCCCCCCCCCTCATCCTCGCTACCCTGTTCTCGCCATCATCTCGATCCCCAGGGCATCGCTGCCTTTCACCTAACATTCGTCTCTTTAAATCCAAAATTAAACCCCTGCATCCTTTCTGAATGATGTAATTGTAGTTGTAATAGGATTCTCAGCAACGCTAAACATTTCACAGTCCTCGAGGTAGTGTTTTCATTGCCGTTAATGTTGTTAGCTTCAGGCTGGCTGTGTGCAGTTATGTGTTTTGCAATGTGGAAGCTATTAGCCGACGTCTAAGGGCATTTATTTTGACAGGTCATGGTTCTCATGGATTGAACAAAACAATCTTTTTCCCATTGTTGCAGCAACTGCTACGCTCAATGTAAATTGCTAAACGTTCCTTTGAGACAATATTTAGGCACACGAGGTGAACATATCAAGAGCTGCTTAGCCTATTTGAAGAAAATCAGCACTGAATCACGTTTCATTTGGGCTCATTAAAAAGGCTCTTGCTGGAATATATGCAGCTTCCCAACTTCCCAAGACGCCTTTTTTCCATAATCTGCCCATAACACTGGGAAAGGCCACAAATCAAGGGTATATCTCAGTGAGAATCTATTGCCGAAGGGGGAAATGACTTGATTTGCACCACATGGAATGGCGTGTAAGAGTTATTGTGTGCAGATGACCAAACTAGGTTGATTTGTGACGTTTGTCAAAAGACCGTTCAGGCTCATTTGTGAAAATTAAACCCCACTGAGAAGAAAAAAAAAGTTTCCCACTATATCGGCTCTCCCGGTTCTGCTGCTTGTTTACTTCAGTTTTAGACAGCAGTCAGTAAGGAGTTGGACAGTTGTGGCTGTTCGGTTTCAGCCACTGACCCGTTCCTGCAGAATGGACTCAGGTGTGACCGGAGCTGCTCAGCCGACCGCGCTCGGACACGACAGATCTACTGCCCCCCCTTCATACCTGGCTCACGTGTTTGTGGGTAACTGACACAGTTTATGCTTCACTTGACCAGAACGGGTCAGAACTCTTGGGAGCCAGCTGTGACTCGCTTATACACGCTCATGAGCACACAGGCTCGATATGAACACAGGCTGATGAACCTGCTGGAAGAGGATCTCATGTGCATTGGTCCCATGTGCAGTGAAAAGGCCCACTTAAGGTCGCGGTAACTTCAAGGCCATCAAATCTAAAATTACTGCATTTCCAACTAGGAGGGAATCTTCAGACACCTCATCTTTCAGTTTTGTTTTAGGGAATCATAATAATTCTCAATTCAGTTTTTTTGTGCATACATATTATTTGTATTGTCGTGCAATTATATTTTCTATATAAATGCATTTATAACACTGTTGTTCTACTTAAAAAGTGTGTAAATGTGCCTTGAAATGGCATATATCCAACCGCTGTGCTATCGTTTTAGCATAAAGAAATGTTTCAACTTAGTGTAGCAGATGTTGCAGATATATATATATTGTTCGTCCTGTATATCTTTTCTTTTTTAACTACAATTCATTTAAAATTTTGCACTGATGCAGAATTGTGATTCATTCGTGCTGCATTTTTTCCCTCGGTCCTACTTAATAATCTTCCCACACATATTTCTTTGCATATAAAATCTTTTTTTTTTTTGTCATAAAGGTAAGAGTGTTTGGATGTTGTGATCTGATCTGATTGTGTCACTCCTGATCTCTCGTCGCATGTTTCTGCAGCCCAGAGAAATGGGTCATGCAGGAAAGAAAAAAGAAATGAGTAAAAAGGTGAAAAAAAGAAGAAAACAATCTAATTTTGGTATGTATCCTTGGCAGCTACACATTTTCTCACAAGCTCAATGACAGCGTCTCGATTATGACTTATTATTTCTCCTAAATGCGTAACCTAAAGAAAAATAAATCCGAGTTCCGCCTTTTCCCTCTGAGTTATTTAGCTTGGTTAATAAGGGCTCATTAGCGCACACTTCTTTCAACGAGCCGATTTGATTTCACACTGGTAATTAGTCTGGCTATGGCTAATTCTGCTGGTTTTGCATTGAGAGTGATGCTCTAATTAGATACACAAAGAACACAGCTAATCCAAATCTGTGTTAAAAACACTAATGAACCCTTATTATGCTGTTAAAACAACTAATTTCATATTTACTAAGATTCAGATTGTAAACACCATCTGTAAACAAACAATACCCACCCTCGCCATTTATCGACGAATATATTTGACCGAATCGTCCGACTGTAGGTCGTCATTTACGCCACCTGTAAATCGATTCCTTTCATACTTATTTATCTGGATCTCTTTATTAGTTTTATTTGAACCGCTCCCTCTCGCACTAATGTGTGTGTGTGTGTTAGCGTCTCTAGCGTGCTGTATAACATTAGCGACTCCTCAGCCGGGCCATATGTTCCTCTCGGTCTCTCCGTCTCCTGGACTGACCTTTCATTGGCTCTGTAAGATTATTTCCAATACTTTAATCCCGTCTCATTGACATGGACACAAAGCACACTGACATCTAATAGAGGCCTCCTCACTTTCTCCTTTCTTCCTCTTGGTTAAATCACTTTCAGTTCAGGCCCTCCACCCCACCTTCCTCCACTCCAACCCCTACAGCCCTCGACGTCTATTGTTCACGTCTCATTTTATTCCAGACCCTCCCATCTCACTTCTGTTTATGTGCAGAATGCCAAAAAAAGCCTTGGATAAGTAGCCGTGTCCCTAAAACTAGCGTTAGGAGAACGTTTTTATTTTTATTCAAAGAGAGCTGTGTTTTATGCGACGGACGGTAACATGTCAATCGAAATCCTTTTCTGTCGGCCCGTTTCAAACATCTCCACTTACCAGCCACCTATTATATCTGCGATGTTAGATCCTCTGGCGCAGGAGGGGTACAAGAACGGGTGTGTGTTTTCTCTAACGCACCACAAGAAGTTACTTGAACGCTCTGCCCTCAGCTTTTAGGATGTTTCATCTTCCCCTCTCAGAGGAAGTAGTTTCTCTATCCACTCTGGGATCGCGAGGGCTCTTGTGGTGATGCGGTGAGCCCACGCTGAGGGATGTCAGAAGCTGTCAGAGGGGCCGGAGAAGAATGGAATGTGAAAGTTCCCGTGGATACCGTGGGACTTCCTGTACCCCCAAGACTCGGTTCTCAGCCCCTCTTGGCAGGCCTGACTCTCAGCGCTCAGAGCTCAACATCTGGATCTCTGTTCTCTAACCAAAACAACATTCACAGAGCTGATGGAGGGAAATGGGTCACCATGCCCTTGAATTTTACATTTAATGGCCTGCTGAAAAAGTGCAGCTCTAAGCTAAAAGTTCACGGCGTGCAGGCAAAATAGACCTCAAATCGCATTAGCTTGCTGTGCATGATCATGATTCTTTTTGTAAGAAATATAATTTTTACATTACGCATTTGGGAATACTTCAGTGTTGATAAAATATCAAACTACGTGACATTTGATGAATAATATTTAAGCGCTTCCCCTGACTGGTTATCAAACATTGTCATGTTCATAATTAATGTGCTGAATACATGAGGTTATTCCTTCATATTGACTTCAAACCTCCACTAAAATCCCCCTGATTTCTGTAAAAATCATTGCATAAATGAAGAATGTTAGTTCTGTGAAAAACATATCCATCATTTGTTTACAGATGTGTTCTAATGCAAGACATTCAATCAAGTGCTTCTTTAGTGTCCAAATACTTTATGAAGCAATCGTCCGAGAGGTCCGTTCAGACCACACCAGCGGGATACTACTGTGACATTAACGGTTTAATTAGCGCTATCTATGACCCAGCACACGATTGTCTCAAATTAGACTGAGGCAACCATTGTTAAGTTAATCCAGTCCAGATTGGCCTATTGAAGAAAGAAGAAATGCAAAAAGGCTTTTAGTGGCTAGTGTGAGAGAGAGTGGCAGAAATCAGCAAGGAGTGAAAGGCAGAGGAGAGAAAGAGAGGAATATCCGTGGCTTGTTGGAATGCGTCTGCTTGTCAGTGTAGCGCTGTGAGGTTCCTCGTGCTTTCTCAGTGCCAGCTCTTTGTGACAGGCTGCGTGTGGCCCACTTAATCCCAGCCAGGAAAGACGATAATAACAGTGTCGCCCTCTACCTCTCCAAGTTAATATACGGTTAACGACTTCTAGTTCACTGCCGAAAATCCTATCATGCGCCTGGTTGACCCCTAAAGCGGCGTGCGCATTTGTCTGCGTGTGAGCGCGTCCGTCCGACTCTCTCTGTCTCAGCTTACTTTTCACTAAAACATCAGCTCACTTTCTTTCTTTCACTGGCTTTTCTCCCTTCGAGCCGTTCGATACTGTTTTATTTGGTTTCCGTTGAACAAATCTTTGGAGTTTTTTAGTGAGATTGCATTGGGTAAAAGGTAAAAGTAGCCGTGTGAGTCCCCGTCTCCCTCACTGCCTCGAACAGAGGACTGAGTGTGTGTGAGACCTGTCAATCAAGCTGTCTGAATACAGCTGTCAATCAGTCAGCCTCTTTAGCTTTCCTATTAGCATCTGAGTTAGAGGAACAGATTTTAGGTGGCTCATTAACCCTGGCTTTAGTTCATGTTGTGTCTTATCTTATACTTACTTATCAGCTTTTCCATGAGAGACAGATGTTGGAAATTCATTTTCAGTGATTTGTTTTATCCAGACAGTGTGTTGAGCTCATGTTACTCTGCGAATGCGTGTTTACCATGTTCAGGTGTTCTGTGTGTTTGCGTGAGTCTGTGAACATCGGAGCTCTGATGATCAGGGCTTCCTGCTAAATGAGATTTTGACCTGAGCTCATAATGGCAGACAGGATGGACCACTCCTTAGGCATTGATGTCACTTCCTTCTTCTGCGACTCGTTTGCAGGTGCAAAATAAAAAAGTGTGAGAGACATGCAGCTTGTTGTCAACATGTTTTTCTCCATATAATGATATTTTAATTAGATTTCTCTCTCTGTAGGTGGCAATTATTCCTCTGACATTCATTTACAGTCTCAATTTCTATTTCATTTATTTACTAAAATAAAAGTGTCTGTATTGCATACATAATTCAATTTTAAAAATAGCTTGTGAAACTATGCATTATGCATGCAACAATTAATGATTCAAACAAAAGTATGTTATATTGTTGTCACATGATCTATAATGTTGCATTCTTAAGTCTTTTTAATCCAATTGTTCTATACAAATATTTTGAATATTGGCAATTGAATTAAAATCACTTCCAGTTCATCTGTAACACTGGGAAATGGAAGGTTAGATCTTTTGCATTGCATTGTGGGAGACAACAGTGAATGTCCATTTTCATAATGGACATTTGTTTTCACTAAACTAACAGGTTATACATGTATTCTATGCATAAAATATGCATACTGTGCATGGTATATATACTATATAATGCAGAAATTGCAGTATGAGAAGTATGATATGCTCTCAATAAATTATGTATATTGGTTAAAATATATTAATATATTAAAGAATGATGCAATTATTTTTATTTCAAATATTGTAAATATTATAGAATTGATATTATAGAATTTTATTTAAAGTTTAATTTAATTCATTTAATTTTAATTTCCTGTACTGAGTCAAACTTGGCACCCTTGTTTGTTTTGCACGGCAGAACTATACTACTAAATCTATACGCTACTTATTATTAAATGATTCTATACAGACTGAAAACACTTCCTCAAGATTCATGGCAGTACTTTAGACTTCTGCTTAGTTTGATGTTGGGGCCAATCTCTGCTGGTCTTCCCCCTCTAGCATGTGGGTGGCTGTGTTTATTCAATCTGAATTTTAGGGACTGTATCTGAATAATGTATTAATGTATAATGTATGGGATCCGCAAGTTCTCTGTATCCCGCTGTGTTTTGAGTGTCTCCTTAGCTGGGATCCCATGTGCTTGGGGCCCATTGTTGTGTTTCGATTCCACTTCCTGTGGGGAAAGGTCACCCGTGGCTCTGAGAGAGAAAGAGAGAGAGAGAGAGAGAGCAGTGAATTATTCATGCCATTGACTTTGTGTCAGAGAGAAAGAGAAAAAAACTGAGAAAGAGAGAGAGGAAGAACTGACGATGTTTTATTCATTTATCCTATTTTGAATCCTTTTTGCGCCTTCCATCATTAGAAAGCTCAACATTTACATTTGATGCTAATTCACGATAAGTCCCCAGATTCCGCCCGAGCATAATTCTCACACAATATAATTTTTTTCAGTCATTTTTAGAAATTCAACTGTAATGTGACAAACTTGTAATCTGTTCTGTTCCTTGACATTGAAAATGACAATATCCCAACTAAAGCAGTTTTGAATGGCTTGTTTGTGAATTAACTGCCATATAAACAGACAAACCAAACCCAGTACTTGTACATTTGCACCTAGTGTTTCTCTGCGGTGGGCCTAACCAAGTGCCCTGAGGCGGTGTTTAAAGGGGCGGCACGCACACACAACCTCTTGGAGCTATAAGGACTGGAATTGAAGTAGCGTTAGGGAGAAATGGCCTTGCCCCGGGATGTGTTGCACACAGATGTATCCCTGTGTCCCTGGGCGTAACCAGCCCCTCATTATGCACTGGGCAATCAGCCCACTAGAACAGACAGGGAGGAAAGGGCGGTATGTGTGAAATGTTAAATTTAACTTTTTCTTTGTAAATATATACAAAATCTTTTTTTATACATATATTTTTGTTTATCATGTTTTATAGACATGTAGCATGAAATACCTACCATGTACTGTAAATACCAGGGGCAAGGTTTGGCTGGATAGTGTTAACACTCAAATCCTTCAAACCTTAACTGACCATCCTTTAAAATCTATTCAGAGAAAGCAACATATGTTATATATATGTTATATACAATTGTTTTATGTTATATTCAAAAAACTATAATATGTATGACATGTCAGTTTACCTTGACGGATACACCACATACCAATTTTTTAATATGACATGATTCTTTAGCACAAATCAGCATATTATAAGGATTTCTGAAGCATCATGGGACACTGAAGACTGGGGAAATGATGCTGACAATTCAACTTTACATCACAGAAATATATTACATTACAATAGAAATCAGTTCTAAGCTGTTTTACGTTTGAACAGTATTTCATGTTTCATATTGATTATTTTATTTAACTTTTACTGTATTTTTTATCAAATAAATGCACAAGTGAGCATAATGTCTTACTGAAAAAAGTCTTACTGAACTTAACTTAGCTTTTGATCAGTAACGTACTTGTAATTGTCCCAAATACCATCAAGCCAAAGTACCATGGTATTACCATTCGATACCTCCACATGTGGCCACAGTACGTTTTTGTGAGCACAAGTAGGAACATCTACTGCATCTACTGGCTGATAAAACTGTGGTTTGGATTTAGGTGCCAATGCAAAGAGCTACTCTCACTTAATGGTCATTAATATCACTGCCAGAACACCCCTCCCTTTATCTGAACCAAGAGTCCACGTATCCATGAATGGGCCGCTGTGTACCCCAATCACCACCACCTACCCACCCAGTGCCCGACCCGGTGAGTTTACATTAGCAATGCCATTAAAATGAAATGGACACTGTTGGCCAGGAAACCCAGCTATGCTTTTGCTCAATAGACAGATTCAGTCACGTCCATCGCCCCTCCTGGCGTAATGGCCACGTATAATTTCCCATCGCGAGGCTGCATGTGTGTGTGAGCCTGTGCACATGTAATTTCATTAGGCTGGTAAGTGGTAAACATTCCTCGCTCTGTTTTTTTTCCTAACGTAATTTAGCAGAACTCTGTGTACACATCGCTGCTGTATTTTGCCGCCGCGAGGAGGGCTGTTTTGAAATCACTCTTTTGAAGCGTCGCTCAGAGAGTTCTCCGCGCCGATCCATGCCGTCAGGACTTCAAAAGGCCGCTCTAAAGACGGCTCTCCATCAATGTGCCATTAATTTCCATACTGCCTGCTCCTCCATCACTTTAGAGGGAAGTGACACTTGAGATTTTAACTTTGCAGACTTTGACGGAAGGATCCAAAGGGGTATGATCCACTTGCTTGCTCTGGTAGTCTCGGGGTCGACGACTGGTCTTTTGGTACTGGTCTGGTCTCGCAGTGACAGCAGGGGTCTGGGGACAGCTGGACCTTGGGGAATGGGTTGACTGTCACCATCCAGGCAGGGCATGATGGAGGATGCCGTGGTAGCTGTCAGTCTCGAAGGTTTTGTTTGTGCACATGAGCCGTTTTCTTGCAGATAAATGATAAAGTCTTGAAAGAGCAGATGGACGCCTGCTGCATATTCATCTCCACGGGTTGGTGTCCTCTTGCAGATACCTGTGCTTTTTTGCAGTTATGTTAAGAGGAAGGTGACATGGAGGTGGCCTTATTATTCTCCACCCTGGAGGTGTCTGGGAATGTGTATTTATGTAAGAAGCTTCAGTGCCAGCGCCTCCAGCTAGCAGGTCCAATATAGCCCTGAAATTCTTTTTACTCGCCTTCTTCCTCGATTTAGCTTTTTTGAAGGAGAAGGGGGTCGCTGCAGAGGAAAACCCTCTGGGGACGGTGGGGAGCGATGATTGACAGGCCGTTTGCAGCTTCTTCGTCACTTGCAGAACTAGACCCCAGCCCCTCGTGAATTCCTCCCCAAAAAGTTTCCAGCCTCCAGAGTTCAACGTCTCAGTCGGTGGGGAAACTTCAGACCGATAACAGTCATTAATACAGGTTGCAGGTGAGTTCAAGCGAACGGGTCGCGCTGAGAATGTAAACAAGGTGTAGACGTTGGCTAGCGAGTCAGCACTCCGGGCTGCGCTGAGAGAATCTAAAAGTGGGGGAAGGCTCTGGACGTGGCGCTCATGCATCACTCCATTATTAATAGCAGGGTCTGAATAAAAACGCAAACCTTGTCAGATTTAACGGATGGCTGCGTCCACACGGTCGGCCCATCAAAGACAGGCGGTGGGGTGCTGGAAGACCGGGGTGCCGCCAACCCTAAACAAGTGTGTGTGTGTCTCGTGTGTTTTTATGGCTCTACCTGCAGGAGGAAGCGAGTGGTGAGGGTTGCCAGGAAAGTGATGTTACATGATAAAACATGCCCTCTTCTTCTCACAGAATACAATATTATCCAACTTATATAGAGACAAGGACAAATTTACAAACAGTACAAAATCCATCATAAATAATATAGATTTTAATGCTATATACAGTACATAATTTTTTTTTTTCAAATATGTAAAGATTATTAGAGTGTTTTACAAGAAAATTCTATAATTTCAAAATTCACATTATTTCCGCGTTACTTGCCATTTCTTTGTGATTATTTGTGACATTTACAAGCAGTTTCTGCGTGAAAATGATTTCAAAGTAAATCCTACACCATTTTTTAGTGTAGGCCATAAATTTGTCTCCGTGGACGTTTAGAAAATAAACTTTTGAAACCATTTTTATTCATGTTGCATGAACGTACATCACAGGAGAATTTCTGTTACTTTTAAAGTTAGCATTTCATTACAATATCATTTCCACCACATCTCAAATGATATATTGTGCTCATAGCATTCTGTGATGGAAATGTTTAACATTTCATAACATGGCTGACTTTTTTTATTCGTCTCGGTAAGGCTAATTTAATAGCTAGCATTTATGGATCCCAAATATAGGCACTTTTTTATTTGGTCAAATTTCATCTTGATTTGAAATGATGCACAATAGAAAATTATGTTCACAAATACATCAAAACAATTAAAATGAGTTCACAAATGAATTTAACTTTTTCATAACACATCATATCTCATATAATTCATATAATCGTCATATTTAAAAATGGATGTAAATACATTTTCTGACATTAAATACTGAGATGGTTTTTGCATTTGTTAAGATGGTCATTCTTTTAAATTTGACAATCATCAAATAATACAATCCATTAAAAATAGGAATTTGAAAAGTAACAAAAACTGAATTGCAAATGGTCTTTATATAACAAATGGAAAAGGTTGACGTGTTTTTTATATATAAATACAAATCAATCCCTTGCCCAAAGTTGTAGAAACAGAAATAAAAGGGCTCACGAATAATGTTTTGCATGAACTGTACAAGCTTCTATTGAGCTGTCATATACACTTGATTTGCTGTTGCTTCACATTATTTGGACTCTTCTCAGCTATAACCACATTGTAACAAAGCTTACTTAAAAAGCATAACCCATGCGTAATATTGTTAAGCTCTCCATGGCCTATAATATGATACATTTCTTGGTGCTCTTGATGGCCTCACTGGGTGTAGAAAACTCTTTAAAGTGTGTAAGGGTGGGCAGGAGCGGGCCAGCCTGGAGCTCCAGAATGAGCCACTGGTTCAGGGTGGGGGACTCCGTGTGTCAGCCCGTCTGGACCGCTTTACCGCTGGGTAATTAGACACCGCAGTCATCTCTGTGGAAGATTGCTCATCTCTCTGTTGATCTCTGCCTCTCTCAGACAACCTCTTGACACAGACCAAGCAGCGAAGCATCTTCTAAGTGTGTGGTGGCTTTGTGAGGGTTTTTCACTCATTTTAATATTTTCAATTATGTCAAATGAATTTGTCACTCACTTGCATTTTGAAAGCAGTCAGCAATAATGTACTTTCTGTGACCTTGTTTTCTTGATGAATGATCTTGGTTGGTGATGTGTCCTCTGACATGTTGTACAGTGGTGCTTGAATACTGACCAGAGTTTGAGTCCTGCTTGGGTCATTTCCCAAATATTCTATTTCATATGAATCATCGATGTAAATAAATAAATCATCAGAGATGCACCCATATTACAATTCTGGCTGATATAGAAAGTTAACTGAAATACCTAAAAGCTATTTTTATATTATGGATGGAAACTGATAAATATATATATATATATAAATTTATACTATGTAAAATAAATACATAAAATAAAAATACAAAATAATAATAAAAAATTTAAATAGAAATCCAGATAATAAAATGTATACTATTTATACTAATTTGTAAGTTAAAAAAGTACTACAATTAAATTTAGGCATCGCATTATAACTTTATGAAAAGTGAATATTTAGATTTGCTAAAAATTGCATTGTTAAATTATTCAAGTTTGGAAAATGAACTTTCAATGGGCTTTAGGTGACAGCAAAGGTGAACTAATTGTGAAAATAGGTGAAATGATCATTCATAGTTATTCATAAATATAATTATATACCAATTCTACTAAGTATTAAAATCATATCGGCCGATGATCAATATGGTAAAGATATTTCAGATGCATTCCTGGTTGTAATGATCTTTTACCCGCTAAAATTCCCGCAAAATAAGACTAAATCAAATTCCAAAGTTTCACACCAAATATTATCTTTCTTGGAATTACAACACATTACTGTCGCCAAGAGGAAAACCTTTTCTTCCGTGAACATGTTGCAAGGAATTGGACCTCACATCCTCGCATACACGTTTGTGTGAAGATACTTGGTTTATCGACTACACCACATGACAAAAATAATATATAAAACCTATTTCCACCAATTACACGCCAGGCCCTGTGCCCAGCAGGCACCAGACGTCTATGTTACGTCAGGTTAACGTTAGACATGACGTCGGACAGACTTTGCATTTTGATTGAAAATGAAAATCGGGTTGACGTCAATATTTGATGTCAATTTGACTTTGACTTAACGTTGGATTTTGGTTACACAACCTAAAAACAACAAAATCTCAACGTCAGCTGACATCGGTATTTGACATCAATTTAATATTGACATTAGACATTGAATTTACATTGAATTTTGGTCACCCGACTTCGCAACCGAAATTTAACCAAATATCAAGTCTTATGACGTTGTGTGCCTGTTGTGTGCCTTCTGGGGTGGTGACAGTGCTCTAAAATGAGAGCAGTGGTGGTAAGTCAATCTGACCTCTCTCTTTTAACACTGGGATGGAGCACTCTTTCATTTTTCCTCTTGTGTTTATGTGCTTTTGTTTTTCGAATGCTGGGGTAGCCGCAACCAATCCAAACTGAAAAGCTTGGGATATATTTCAGGAGTTCCTATTGGCAGGATATGAACACAAGGTGCCCTCCTCTTTCGGTGCCATGCGAGTCACAGCTTCATGTCCTCGGGCGCTTCCCTCCTACAACTGAGTCACAATGAAAGGAAGAATGCCTGGAGTCTACCACAGCTGCCACTCCTGCTGTTCGGGCCAACTTTAATGCATTCACCCCACACCCTCGCCACCCCACCACCGTCTGACTGTCAGTGTCTGTAAACAGATCTGAGACGGGGATGAAGAGAGAGCGCCGTTAGCATCTCATTTCAGCGTCTTCATCAGGGGTCGTTCAGAGTTTCTCAGACTGTCCGTGGTAGGAGATGATGTCATTTGTCTGGCCGTGCCGTCGGACCTTTTGTGTGGATCAGTGGGCTTTTCCTGTTCGACAGGTCTCTCTGGCGATCGGGGGTCGGAGGGTGTTCGACAGACGACTTCCCCTGCAAAGCGCTCCAGGAAGAGTAGACCAGTGTCCCGCCGAGCACAGCATTGTTGTCCCCTCTGCGGGCCTCTGCTCCCTCCACGCCAGCTGCCCTGATCGATGGCCTTATTCATCGTCTTGGTTGTCCCCGGCAACACGCAAGACGGCTGTACAACAACAAACATGCCCTGAGACGATGGGCGTTAATCATGAGTGCACTTGAACCACCAAAACAGAGGGCGTGCTACCAGGCTGGGCTGTATATCAAATTATCACCATATATTTGCAATATGGTTTGTCATATGAAGTTAATGAACACTGCGGATTTTGCGTTTATTTGAATGTGCTCTTTATTTGACCGTAAAGTTCAGTAGCAAAAATGGTGTTTAATTGGATTAATTTTTGCAAATTAGTTCAGATTGTTCATTTTAATGAATCAATTCAAAACTCAGTGATTCAGTTAAAGATCTCTGTGTGCCATTTCTATATATATATATAATTTAAAATATATAATCATTATTATTTCATTATATTTTTTATTATTAATTATTATCAAAATACACTGTTAATATTGATATATTATTTTACATTGCCTAAAAATAGATAGACTACTATTTTAAACTGTGTCTAAAATAAAATTTACCTATTTTAATATATAAATAAGTTTATATAAATGTATTATTATTTATACATATTATATATGTATATATCATTTGTTTAAATATTTTATAAAATATAAAATATGTATTTATTTGTATTATTAAAATATCATCAAAATATACTATTAATATTAATATATTATTAATATAATATGCATTTTGTAAAAATAGATAAACTGCTGTCCCTGTGTCTAAACAGTCCAATTCTCGCTATTAACAAACCATTAACTACGATTTATGCCACAATGAACTCTTTATTTGATACGTTTTAATAGTTAGGTAGTTGTTAAGTTTAGGTATTGGTAGGATTAGAGATGTAGAATATGGTCATGCAGAACTTGTGCTTTATACGTACTAATAAACAGCTAATATGGTAATAATAGGCACGCTAATATGCAACTAGTTAATAGTGAGAATTGGTCCCTATACTAAAGTGTTACTGTCCAAAACTAAATTAATCTATAATAATGTATAGGATGTTCATAATGTTATCATCTATTCATAGCTTTTCAGTCCCTAGTGTGAGCTGTGTTTCTCAGTAACCAGTGTAATGTGGGAAGTGTGTTGTGTCAGTGATGTGTTCATTCATATCTCTCATATCAATTATTTTGCCTGACCCTGACAGCAGCTGTAGTGTAACATCCCATTCAGATTCAGGAATTATTTGCACAGATACTCGATAAAGCTGTAAAGAAGCTTATGCAAATTGACATGGAAGATTAAAGATTATACGTCCCTTAAACCAATTTTTAAGACTTTTAAGGCTTTGTTTGTCCAAGACGGTTATCATTGTTATTGTCTGTTATTTCTGTTGCATGATTACATTGTTTAGGCTTGTTGTGGGGCCATTTCTTTGTTGACTTCAGAGAAAAACAAGAGTTTAAGATCAAAACAATGCATATTAGCTCAGGGGACGGCGATGCCTCTTGGGACGTCTAGCTCGAAACACCTCGCACAACTTCAACATCAAATACTCTTCATCGATTGAGATTAAGTGCTAAAGGAAGTCGCGCTCTTTTCGCCTCACATTCATACTTAGAAAAAAAAGACATGTCCACCCCTCCCCCTCCTCGGGGCGGAATAAGAAACGCAGAGAAATCAAAAAAGAGAAACGCTGCAGATTTCTAATTCAGTCAAGTAAAGCACTCCCCATGTCAGCTGTCAGGCATGAAGCTTATCTGGGGGGTCAAGGGTCACAGCGCTGCTTTCATGAGAGCGCTAATCGATTAGCCGTCAAGGCATTGCCGCCTTGCTCAAGTGGCAAGACCGATGGCAGGCCACCTGGGTCCCATTTCAATAATTGCTGGCCGCCTGGGGTGTGCCACCCCCTCCTGTTTCTCCTTAAGAGAAGGAGAGATGGAAAACGCAATGAAAGTGAAAAATAAACAGCAATAAAACAAAACACTCGCTCTGTGCCATGGAGGCACTGGAAAGTGTGTTGCGGTCCGTATCGATTAGCGGACACCCGAGGAATTGTTTAGTCAGAATTTATCGAGTGACCCTTCGGAAGGTTAAACCCGGAGCTTTTGGCCTCTCATCCAGTCACACTCGTTGCGTTAGGATCCTGTGGTGGATCTTAGACTAGCTCATTAGCTTCCTGTGCTCAAGTCTCTCTGGACGTCTCTAATCGAGAAGAACTGCTTATGAGTGGAGGATAAGAATCCCATCCAAACAATAAAGAAGTTCAAAGGCCCACGGGATGACACACATGTATCTCGGCCTGTTGGAGGAAATAGCTACATTTCCTCTGTTGACAAATGTCAGAGCGCTACGAGATAATATGAGGAAGTGGAGTCATCCATCTTTCCTGAGGGCCTGTGTCAGGAACGCTGTGTTTATAGCTGAGGGTTTCATCTCAATACTGCAAGTGAGTACAAATAAATGAGTGGTTTAAGTAAAAAGGGACATTTTTCGACTGCATCGTGCATGGTCAAAGTGTTCTGGTGTTCAGGGGCGCTTCCTCTTCTGACATTATTTCATTTTTGAGCAGCTATAATATAATGAGTTATAGCCCTGACGTTTTTATTCTTAATTGGCGAATGAGAACCTGGTCGACCGTTTTTACAACAGAAATCACACGAGTATCCGTTCTCTTTAATAGCCGTGTTTTCATTTTTTAATCGAAATCAATAGTTCTGACACATTTAGTTGGAATTAAATCACATTAAAATCTATTCCGGCGCCAGGGTGGGTTTTAAAAAAGATGCTTGTTGATGGCCTTTTCAGGATGGCTGATTTTGTTCCTGCACACACACGCGCGCACACAAACACACACGCAGGCACGCACGCACACACACACACACACACACACGCACGCACACACACACACACACACACACACACACACACACACACACACACACACACACACACACACACACACACACACACACACACACACACACACACGCGACACACACACACACACACACACACACACACTGTGATGCATAGGAAAGCTGGATCGCTCAGGATATATGGCAGTGGCGATTAGGCTCTAATAGATTGCTCAGTCAGGAACCGTAGCTTAGGCTGCCATTAGCGCCACGTTACTGACACAAGCCTCACATCGCTGATGTCACACGGTCAATTGGAGACAAGGCAGGACCCATCCGTCAAGCATTTAGCACACCGCTCGTTCATCTCCACCATGCTTTGTCTTTATAGTCCTTTTCTAAAAGAATAACGCTGCTCAGTCAACAGCATTAACAGTAATGTTATGATTTCATGCTATGATTTTTTTTAATATGGATCAGTTAATTTACTGTAAAATGTTTTAATAACAATTCATACAAAAAGAACTTAAAATGAATGCATCACTTCTAGGATGCATGTTTTATTGATGGATTAATTTATATGGTTTAATGTTCGAAATTGAAGAAATTAAGACAGTTATAAATATTAGTATTGTAATGTAAAATGTATTTATTATTATCATTATTATTATATCCATACTGATCTATAATCACAAACATATGGCCAAATTGTGCAGCTCTGTAAACAAGCACAGCAAATCTAAAAAAAAAAAAACACATTTTCAATCACAATTTTAGTTTTAAAATCACAGTTAGATTCTCCCAATGAAGCATATTAAGTATATATGTGACCCTGGACCACAAAAGCAGTCATAAGGGTCAATTTTTCTAAATTGAGATTTATACATCATATGAAAGCTGAATAAATAACCTTTCCATTGATGTATGGTATGTTAGAATAAAAAGAATATTTGGCCGAGATATAACTATTTTAAAATCTGGAATCCTAGGCTGAAAAAACATATTGACAAAATCTCCTTTAAAGTTGTCCAAATTATGTTTATGGTAGGACATTTACAAAATATCTTCATGGAACATGATCTTTACTTAATATCCTAATGATTTTTGGCATAAAATAAACATTTATAATTTTGACCCATACCGTGTATTTTTGGCTATTGCTGCATATATACCCGTATTACTTAAGACTGGTTTTGTGGTCCAGGGTGTCACATATATAAGTATTTATATTAACAGATGCCTTAAACATATTTATTTCAACTGAAAAACTGAAATTGAAGATGTAGTCCTGTAAACTGGCAGGCATGAAATCTTTTTTTAACCCTGTTCAATGACTTATAGTTTATATTGCGCACACTAATGAGATGCTATCAGTTGAATTGCTTTGCAGCGAGCTGTGGGTTAAAATGGTGCTTTCTCCCAAAACATTATACCAACACTGAGAGACCCAAAACCATGACATAAACTCACCCGCCATCAAAAAGACAGTCAAAAGTCACGGATTACTTCCCGCACACAAAAAGCTTCATGCCGTGGCTTCGGGATCTGTCCTGTTCTTCCAGCCCACAAGAGCTAGATGTTAAACTCAGGTCATGTTCTGGTGCAGTTCGGCAGAGGGACATCCACCCCTGATGCTCATCTACCCTACACCTCCCCCCGTCAACCTTTCAGAAGGAACACGCCAGTGGCATGACAGGGATTTGCAGTCGCGAGGCAAGCGGTTTTCAGATCCTCACGGTTTCTGGCTGAAGGAGGTTTGTTTTCTAAACAGGCAGAGGAATCGAGACGTTTCACGCGAGCTCCAGTCACAACACGCTGGGTTGTTTTCACGTGCCCTCTGATCTGTTTAGACAGTCTCCTCAGCGAGGGCCTCATCTCTTAATGTCAGAGCACGGCTGGATGCGATGTAAGCAAATCAGCGCCACCGCATAAACAGACATCGCATCTTCACTTGTTTAGCGCCTGGCCTATAATTTAGCAGTCTAAGAATCTAAGGCAAAGAAGATTAACAACATCTTTAACGCCCGGATGGTTTAGTCTGTGGAAAGCGGCAGAGGTTTTACTCAGTGTTGGCACTTGGATATAAAAATAATCGCATCCAGTCTGGCTACACTGTGTTTTTTATGTGGTGAGTCTTTGTCAGTGGAGTTCAATAATAAACAGGCCTATTAATAAAAGTCATTGTGAGGTTATTCCATGTAGAATAAGCCTGGTGTGTCAAACAAGGATCTTGAAACAAAGAGTGTGAAGGTTTGTCTCAGGTGATAATAGATCAAGAATAGCATGGAAATGTATGGCAGAGGACAGGGCATACATCACAAAAGAAACTGACCTCCAGAGCCTCAGGAACCGGCTTGTAAACAGCAAGGGACGGCCACGCTGTCAACGCCGGAGGGTCAAAGGCACAGTCAAACTGTATAAACACCCTGTGTGGATGCAGAGTGACGGTTAGAACACGTAGATGTTAGGTGACTAGTATCCGTTTGCAGCGGACCAGCACCAGAGATTGAAGCACAAGATTTTAAATACTCAGCTAATTGAATGCAATCATTTTAAATGAAAAAGAATGAAATACACAACCACAAAATAATAATGTGTTAGGCACTGTAAGGGTCAATTTGCTAAGATTTCATTTAAAAATAAAATGAGAAATATAGTTATATGTGTACTAATTTTTGGTTGTACCACCTGACATTTGATGGGGGTGAATTTATAAACCAAGTCTAAAGATGAAAAACATTTTTATTGGAAAATTAATTTAAAATCTTATTTAACAAATTCAACTTGTTTCAATATCTTAATGAAAAACATGCATTGCGTTCATTTTGAAAAGATTATAACAACCTTTATTTGTCATTGACCGATAATACATTATTTAATTTATAAATAATTCAATATACTTAAAGGCAAGAAAGCCTCTCTTTTAGAGAAGTATGACTTAATGATTGCATTCATTCATTCATATTTGGTATTATATATTTAATTTAGGTCCTTATTTCCATCTTTTTCTTTTAATGCTTACTTAAATTCAAAGTAATCTTTAGCAAATATTTAAATTAATTTGGTTTTCATATTAAATACATTATAATGTTGAGATGGCTAAATCAAAAGGATATTTTTATAAATTTTATTTTAAAATGTATTTGGATAAAATAGTGTATTTAATTTTGTATTTTTTTTATTTAAATTGTATATATTTGAGATGTTTGTTTAATTTATCATTATTATTTAGGATAAGATTAAGGAAGCACTTTTTTTCATCCAATGCTCACTTAAACCCTTTAATAACACTGTTAAATGTAATCTTTAAATTAAAATTAATATCCATTTTTATAATTATATTATAATGTTGTGATGTCTAAATTCCCTTGTAGCATTTAAAATGACTAATTTAATTTATATTTTTTTTTGTTTTCTTTGTTTAATTATATATTTTTTAAAGATAAAATGGTGTAGCATTTTAATATTTGTCCTTTATCTGTTATCAGCTGTATAAAATCAATTATTGGGTTATCAAATTGACTGAGTTTTTATATCAGTGCATTTTCACTGGATCCAGAATTCCTCTTCACAGTGGCAGTTTTGTACAGGCAAACACTTCTCACGATGTTTCCAGTAAATGTAAAAATATAGTTTTGAGGTACTTTTCAAAGCTTTCTTCAACAATGAAAACAACAAAATGTGTTATCACAAAAATACCTCGGCTCTGAATGTTGTGGTCCAAAAAATACATATAATTTTGTTCTGGGTGGTGCAAGTAGTTCCATATGTCATGTACATATTTGTGTTGTGACAATGGAAAAAGGGCTCGGGTCACCCACCAGAGCTGGCACTAGCAGGAAGTCGATTCCCTTACCTCTTCCTGTGACAAACAGCATTAAATGTACTTTCTTACAGGTGCTGATTACGGTGCAGAGAGGGAGAATCTAATTATGTTTCTGCCTCTCTCGTGCACATCCTCTCTGTAAGCCCTTATCAACAGCCAGAGGTGCAGAGGTCAGAGGTCAGACCCATGCTAAGATAAGGAGCCGAGTGTGTTTGTGTGTGTGTGTGTTTGAAATCATCGACGTGTCGCCGTCAGATGTGTGGAGGGGCTCTGAATGATGAATTCCTCTACTCGCTGGATTACTTCCTGTTCTGGAGGGCCCTGGCTCCGAGAGCGATGGAGGCCGTCCTACTCCCACAGGAAGTGGGCTCGGATCAGCTAATGGAGAGGAATGTGTTCCCCCAGGGAGTTCGGGGTTCTGCTTTTTTCGTTTGGGGGTAAGGGTTGTGTTTTTGTAGTGTAGTTTGTGTTATAAGCAGCCAGAAATAGACAGACAGAAATAAACAGAAGGGAGTCAGCACTTCGGAGTGCAGTTCTGTTGCAGGGCTCATGGGAAGGATGTTACCTGGACATCTGCATTAACTCTGTTGAGCACGAGATCTCAAATCATTCTATTCTCATATATAAAGGAATAGTGTGACATCTTTTTCCAATTCCATGCCAAACCAGTGCTATTATAGCATTTCATTTACTTTATTTCAAGATTTTTCAGAGTTTATTTTTTCATGTTTTCTATATACAGCATCAGAAGGTTATACAGTAAGAGTACAGTAAGCAGGGGCTGTCAAATTACATTGAAAACATCATTCAAGGGGAATATTCTATTAAAAGTCTTCTGAAGCCTTAAAATAGCTTTGTGACACAAACAGACTTCAATTTAAGTTGTTATTTGGGTCAATGAAATGACTCAATGATTTTTTGTCCAGATAATATCATGTAATATAATATAATAATCAATTCATGCATGCAATGACTTGAATACACCTGTACTACTGCACAAAATTATTTAATTAAAAAATATTTAAAATAAAAAAAAAAATTGACATTATATAAAAGTATTTAAAAATAATTTACATTATATAAAAGTATTTTAAAATGATTACAATTTAAATTTAAAAATTAAATTATTAAAAAATATATTGTGGTCAAGTTCTAATATAATGAAGAAAACAGAAAACATTTTAAAGTAGTTTGTCATTCATTCATTCGATCATTCATTCATTCATTCATTCATTCATTTATGTGGTAAAACAAAAACAAAAATGGAAATGATATCAATAAGGTCAATAAGTATATTTTAATATCAGATCATTTGAATCTTTTGTGACATGGCATTGCTAGGTTAAGTTGTAACGTGATACAAGCCCCTCAAAACATAATGTTTATAAATAAGTCACTTTGGATAAAAGCATCTGCTAAATGCATAAATGTAAATGTTAAACAAGTCTTACCTTGAAAAAGATATTGAACACCTTTATGCATTATTAATGTGTATACACTCATGTCTATACAAGGTATAAGATTTTTTTACTTTTCACTTGATGGTAAAAATACAGTTTTAGAGTCAAATTAAATTAATGAGAGCTAAATTCAAACTTCAACTCAATATGGGATAAAAGTTTTGAAATAACGTGTTTTAAACTATATTTTTAATTGATACTCTTATGTGTCATTGACTGAAAATCATCCCCTCCACTCAAACTCACCATACGATTCAAGAATAAGTGTATATTTTGGTTTGGAATATGATGTATGAGTATTACAATTGATATTAATTGTGTTTAATGGAGCATCACAGCCCCTGGTCACTGTATAGCATGGAAAAGAATGACAGTGACGTTCTTCAAAAAATATCTTTTGCCATTCCACAGTAGAAAGGATTTTGTTCCTAGTTTTCATCAAGATAGATACATTGATAAAGTCAAGCACATAATTAATACCATACCTGGATTTCCTCCATTCTGAAGACCATAAAGAGTCATTCGGGATAGTGTTTCAAATAGCATGTGAAGAGCATGAATGGCTCGTAGCATTCCCATGGCCAACAGCTCCAGTAAATAATGAAGCTGTCAGTATGGGGCCTGTGGTTTTGCATTCTGGCTGTAGGTGGATGATATACAGCAGACCTCTCTGTTTCCTCACAGCTTAATCCATCATGCCAGGCCCTTATGTGATTGTACAACACCAGGACACGATCAGACTGCCCTATTGGGCACGCTGCCATACGCATGATTTGACAGAGAGCATGTGGGAAGGGTGATAGTAGGGGCCGAATCAAAGAAATAACATGAGTGTTACTTGGCCCACAAATTTGCATTCTACTTTTGCTAGTACTTTTAACCAAAAAATAGGCGCAACTAGAAACTATCCAAGTGTTTTGAACAGTATATCTGTTGTTTCATAACTTTTTCAAATCATTTTTGGGGGTCAGTGTGTGGAAACCCCCAAACTGATAGTAGTGTCTCTTTACTTGAACTCTTACACTTGGAATAAATCAGTTGCAGTGTTGGGGAAAGGCATTTTAAAAGTAATGTATTACACTGTAAAAACAAAAGTCCCGTAAAAAACTAAATGGTCAAATTACTGGAAGCTACGGCAGCCAAACAAAATCCATAAAATTTAAGAAAAATATCGTAATTGAAATGAGGAAAATTCTGTAAAATAGTTTTTTTTACTGTAAAACCTTTAATGAAAATTGCGGTAAAAGGATTGTTTTTCGATTTATTTCTATTAATTACCGTAGTTTTATGTTTTTTTTTGTTGACCATTAAATTTAATTTTTTTACAGAGTACAGGACTACGTTACCCCATAAGAAAGTTACTAATTGTGTATTTATAATTATGGAAAGTAATGCATTATGTTAATTTTGCGTAACTTTTGTCACTCGGGCATGGCTTGCTTATTTGTTTTTAATAACAAAAACCCTAAAAGTGATATTTTTGGCAACATTAAAGGCCATGTCACTCCAGTTTAAATGAATAAGCCTCCGGCTGTAAGAAGTGCCCCTGGATTCACTCCCAATGTCTCTCAACACAAGTTAGTGAATAAATAGAAAACTAAGTAACTTGCGGTACTTATTTGAAAAAGCAACTCCGGTATTTCATTGTATATTTAAAAGTAATGTGTTACTTTACTAGCTACTTGAAAAAAGTAATCTGATTACATAATTTGGTTTACTTGTATTGTGTTACCCCCAACATATAAAGAAGTGCATTTCAGATGAGATAGGGCTCAAATAAAGGGGAATGTAAAAGTGTTTTTAGCATGTTTTTCCGCATCATGTCAACATTCCTCTGAAGCGAATGACATGAGCAAAAGGGAACGGTCCTCCAGAGCTCAGTTACAATGACAGGGCGTGTGGATTTCTTTTGTTTCTTTTTATAATTTGTCCCGGAAAAGCTGACAATTGTTTGGCTGTAATGAGCGGCGTTATCAATCTTGCTGATGACAATAGTAGGAAAACCTGTGCTGTGTGCAAGGCAGGAGGGACAGCATTTCCCCCTCGAATCAACCACATTGACCTTCACTTCGTATTCTTTGTAGTGCATGCATGCTTTTCTTAGTTTCCATCACTTTGTGGGAAATCTCAACATATGTGTGCCTTTCATATCTTGAAGTGCGAGCGTCCACAAGTGTGCAGAAACACTGCAAACACAGACAACACATCCTGGTTTGGTCTTGATTTGACCCAGGATTACCAGATTCAAGCCTGGCTCCACGAAGCACACGGAGGGTAAACACATAAACGGAGTATTTAGGGGGGAAATGATTTGTGTGGGAACCTCTGCTGAGTTTATGAGTCTGCCATATGAATATGCCACAACACATCGTAACATGGCAGGATCACCAAAAACACATCAGCCTCCTGAATTCCCAGAGCTGTTTTATTTCGAGTTGTTAAGATGTTTATCATTTTCTGTCAGCTCAAATACATTTTTAATATAATGTTAATATCATTCCAATTGCACTCCCACAAAAATCTATTTTATGTAACATATTATTTTGAGAGGTTCTGGTTCCTTGAATGCATTTTACTTATCATTTATTAACTCTAACACTCTAAAAAATGTTCTTTGTAGTGAGGGACTTTGAATGAAGGTTTCAGGTTTTGTCGACTCATTCCTCAGTTTGCAAAAAAAAACTGTAATATTCCTTTAACATTGTCATGAACTTTCTTGAACCCTTGTCACCTCAGTTTCATTCTTTTCCGCTCTCTCAGAGTACACACTTCCTCCCTGCACAGGCTGCATGGTTAATAGATTATAACTGTTTTATATTTGTTGAATTATACGTTTAATTAAAAGCACATGCTGCTTGAACTGTTTCGCCCAGGGAGAGATGTTAAAGCTCGCTCTGCAGTGCATTACGTTCAAGTGCTGCTGAACCAAAACGGCTCGTGTGTTCCTGGCTCAAAACGCAGCTCTTTGTTACTCTATACTGCTCGGACAATTACCTGCCTCATTATGTCCACATGTGGGCCAAATCTGGAACCAAGTAGTAGTGCTAACCTCCTGAAATACTGTATCATGAGACTGTGTTTCAGGGTCTGAGATTCTCTGAAATTGTAGAGTGGATAATTCGTTTTTCTGCAAATGTCACTTAAGGGTCTCTGTCCAATTGATCGTTTATGTAATTTATTTTCATGAATGAATGAATGATGCATTTATATAGTGCTTTATTGTGTATTGCTGTACACCCAAAGCGCTTTACAATCGTGGGGGGTGGTGTGTGTGTGTGTGTGGGGGGGGTCTGTCCTCAACCACCCCAGTGGTTCATATACTTAACATAAATTATTAATGTAGCTTAAAAACCCACATTTATTAAATTATTAATATGTTATATTTAGTACAAAATAAATATATATTATAGAAGTGTATACTTTAATTTCTTGTTACATTTTTTTAAAATGTATGTATATAAATATGTTTTAAAACAATATTTTTTATATAAACTACCAGTTGTTATTGATTGATATCAGTAATATTTTATACTGTTTTTGAAAGAAGTCTCTTATGACCTAGGCTACATTTATTTGATCAAAAATACAGTAAAATAGTGATGTTGTGAAATTCTGTTACAATTTATTATAATTGTTTTATTTAAATATATTTACTAACATTTTCAGCAGCCTTACTTTCAGTGTCATGTGACCCTTCGTTCTAATATGCTGATTTGGCATTTAAGAAATATACCTTGTTGTTTATTTTTAATTCTTTGATAATAGAAAGTTCAAAATAACAGCATTTATGTGAAATATAAATCTTTTATAATGTCATAAATGTAGTTACTGTCACTTTAGATCAATTGAATGCATCGTTGCTGAATAAAAGTATTAATAAGATATAAGTCAAATATATTTCAGGTGTAATTAAGGAGCAGTCAGTAACGTTGATGATTGCGGATCTTCGTGAAATGCTCTGGTTTTCTCTGCTCTCGTGTCGGCCTCGTTCAAGGGCTTTGGTTCTCATAAGCAGCGACGTGCCGTGTTTCACCGGGAGTTTCAGACTGAAACAAACATCACGACCAGTTCACACCAAAGATAAAGACAGTAAGCGCATGCGCATGTCAACTTAATCACTATCAATGTAGTTTAAAACATTAGATTATTGGTGTTGTTCAGTGTTATTGCTAATGGTTTTATGGGTACAAAGTTGGACTGAGTTCTGTTTTGTAAGTTGTGGGAAGCTGGAGATATTTGCTTGGGCTTTTTGTTAAACTGCCGTTATAATGTCAGACTGGTTCTTGCAGTGAAGTGAAGAGAAAAAAAGAAGAGAACTGTTTCAACCCAGTTTATCTTAGCTGTGTAGAAACTGAAGAATGTTTCTTTTCTCTCTCTATTCTTCAAACAGAAAACATTTAGTCTTTTTTGCGGTGTCTCTACAGTGCACTTGTGTTCGGGTTAAAGCAAAAACAACAATGGCTTTATTTATCGCTCTGTTTTGTGGCAGACTGGTTTAAATAACACTTGGCTTCTCTGCTTTCCTCTCATCTTTCTCTCTCTCTCTTTCTTTCTTCATCATACTCTTTTTTCTTCGCCTGCTCTCACTAATGGCAAACAGTTAAACTGCTGTTCTGAAATGTTTGTTTTCTTGGCTCTGCAAAAAAATAGTTTGCAGATGACAAACATGTCAAAGTTCCTCCAAGTATGATCTTCGCTTTGGCCTGTTGGTTTTGTTTTGCTGTCTAATAGGCTTGAGTTTATCTGTTTGCTTTTGCTGTACTGTATGTAGTGTACTGAGTGTAGTTTGTGTGCATTGTGTTTGTGTGTGTTTTTTTTTTCAACCTATGTACAGGCCTAAAGGAAATGATTTGTGCATCATTTCTGCTCTTATTTTGTGGAAAAAATATGCAAAATGAATTCTTACATTGTCTTGTTCAATTTTTTTTTAGAAATACAAAAAAAATTAAAAATAACAGTGTATACACAAAATTGAATTAATACAAATCAATATATCACTCTTTTATGATGAAAAAATCCCATTAAAGTATTACAATTATTGTTTAGTAGCTAGTGTAGTAGTTTTGCATGATCAATATTATTATAATTGTTTTAATTCAATTATATATATATGTGTGTATATATATATATATATATGTGTGTGTGTGTATATATATAATTATAATAATTTATAAAAAAATAATAATTAGAGAACAGGTTGAAAAGAACATAGAACAGAACATCATTTCACAGAGAGGATGTATCTTAAAATATCAAATATCTTATTTTTCTATATTTTTTATCGTGGACACTCTTATTCATATTTCATACTTTATGAATGATGATAGGAATTCCAGTTCTTTGCACACAGATGCCTTGCAGTCCTCGATTGTAAACTGGAGGCCTTTCAAACGATTAGTTACCGTAAATTGGATGATGTTGTGTGCGGTGCACTAATGCACATTATGAGGCAGATCAAAGTGTTTCATTTGTGTTTTAGTGTTTTTGTGCTATGCTTCACATGCTAGTTGACTGATAAAGACGGACAGAGAGAATTAAAGATAGACGAGGGAGAGTTAATGAGCGTATGCTGTTGTGTAGGAATCCGAGAGTCATCTCCTCTTGTAATTATCCTTGTTCTCTGGCTCTCTTCCTCACATCTCCTGTTTGAAGCACAATATGGGTTGTGTTTCTGTATCATTGATATCCAACATCACCTGAACTCAGATATTATACCAATCACACACACTGCTAATTCATTCTTTGATGTGCTTCTTAAAAACACCACTTTTGTGGCGTTATTTCAAACTAACAGACATCAACCTTTTCTTTTTGTTACATAAAGGTCACATTATAACTTTTTTGCCAGGCTTTATTCATTTTAAATGCCTTTTATGTACAGATGTTATTGTTTTACCCTTGTCCCAGATCCATACATTAATATTAATATGTGAAAATCTGTCATAGAAAAATATGCTTATGTTAATGTATTTTATTTTTACACTCTTATAATATAATCAAACAACTTGAATCATAACCATTTCAGTATGACATTTTCCCCCAATTATTATTATTTTTTAATTAATGTGATCATATCACTCAAAAAAGCCTTCTTTTTAAAGATTTACACGATTTAATTAGTAGTAAAATTCCATCAAATTAAATTGAATAATAATAAGCATATTTTAATTGAATAATTGAACTGTCTTTGATCGATCATTCAATTAAAATGTGTAAGGATCATTCAATTTGAAGGAATTTTACTGCATCAATTGCATAAATCTTAAAAGAAGGCTTAGGCTACATGTTTTTTGAGTGTACTTTCAACTACATTTTTTTTTACTAAAACTAGTTGTGACCTTTCAGAAGTTCTCATTTGCTCATTCAAGTAGTGACATCAGCACTTTTCACCTCTGTTTGTTGAGAGTTCAAATAAGGAGCCCACTTTGAAAGACAAGCTGTCCTGAACAATGGAGAAATCACGCTCCGCTCGAGAGTTCTATTAGCATTTCTATAGGATGTATTAACCACTCTCAGATCACAGCCGAGTGTAAGGGACTCATCTATTCAGCATTTATTTCTCAATTTCGACCCGTTTTGTCAAATTTAAAGGACTTTGAATGTAAGCTGTTGATTTTTTTTAACATCTGCCCTATAGTATACCACATTTGACTGTGGTATTAGTTAGTGAACAAAAGCAGGTTTAAGTTAGCCCAGTTCTGAATGCATTGCGCTCTCAAAAGATGTTGGAGGAGTCTTGCTGAAGAGGGAAAATGATGGCAAAATAGGTTTGCCGAGTGTTAGAGACTGATTTGAAACGGCTTGACACGTTCTTCGACATGTTAACATACGGGAAGCAATAATTGTGTCCTATGGGTCGCTCTTACCCTCCAACGTGCCATTACCAGAGCTATTTTTTTCTTGGCGTCAGTAACAGGATATGCCTGCCTTGTCAAAGTAGAAAGGGTGTTAGAATGGCTGCAAAATCCTAATGAAGGGGCCCTGTGAGAGGAGACAGTGAGGTTAGGGGAGAAAGCGGCGAGCTGAAATCTAGAGCGGGATCTGGTGGAACTAGAGCGCTGCTGACACAATTGCAGGAATCCAGAGCCAGCTCTTTCCTACGGAGTCAAATTAACTCCCCCTGCCATATTTTTCTGTCACTCAACATGATTTTGTTGCACCTCGACTAAAAAAAGTGGATTGTTTAATACCTCACAAATCTGAGAACATCATTGTAAGACATCGGTAGGACAACGGTATTTTTTTTAATAGTAGATCTTCATGGAATCTGTAGACCGTAGGGACTCTGTCGAAACCTGCGTAGATTTCCACAAAAATGCATGTACTTAGTAGGTAGATGTTAAGTTTAGGTATTAGGGATGTAGAATATGGTCATGCACAATATGTGCTTTATAAGTGATAATGGTATAGTATAGGGACCAATTCTTACCATTAATTAGTTGCTTATTAGCATGCCTATTAGTAACATATTTGCTGTGACTTATAAAGCACATGCCCATATTATGCATCCCTAATCCATAATTGCAACCCTAAAACATGATTGATTTCAGCATAGAAAGCAATACAGCTTACATGAGCCACAAGTTTCCACTGGGAGGCAGATGAGATGCTTCGGAGAGTTGTGTGGCCATCATGTCCATGAGGACTTTAAATACAGTGTTTCTCTGAGGTGGCAGACTGAAGCGAATTATTAGATAAGTGCCTGAGTGTTTACATAAATAACTCCGATAGCAGCCGAGAGCTGCGAGAAGTGTTGCACAAACAAGCTCACTCACACTTAGACTGGGAAAACAGTGAGAGAAAGAGTGGAGATTAAACATACAGGGACACGCTCGCAGATACGCACACCAATCCCATCCAATTCCAAGCCCTTGACATCTGAGAGCAATACAAACACACTACGTCCAAATATTAGGGGAGCACTTTGTGGAGAAACAGAGGGAAAACATTCTCATTGTTCCAACTGCGTCTCAACCCCTGGCTGTGTGAGCTTAATTGTTAACACGGTAGCTAAAGAATAGATGAATTAGGTGGTAGAGTTAAGCCTCCTTTGAAAACATTAATTGAATTAGGAGGGCTGGAAGCTGCAAAGCATTCTTTAATGATACAGCGTGGTAACATGAAAGATGCTCTTAGCCAAGGTCTTTTCTGCTTAAAGCCTGTGAGATGCTTTTAAGAAGGCTTACGAGCGAGAAATAGAGAAGAGATGAGTATGAAAGGGGGGTTGACAGAATGGGATTTCCTGGCAGGTAGAGGTGTAAGTGGAACTGAATGCTTTGGAAAAGTCAGAATTTGGAAAAGTGCAACAGAATGTAACTTAGGCCACGTTTACACTGCAGGTCTTGATGCCCAATTCCAATTTGTTGACTATATCTGATTTCTTTGACAACCAGTATATCTTCTTTTAAAAACGACCCATTTCCGATATCTGCATTTACACTATACACTTGGCGAAACAACCCAAGGTAGATGTACTGACCTGGAAACAGGTTTGCCAGGTCTGCGAAACAAAAGGATTGCTATTCAAAAATATCCCAGTCACATTTTTTCCATGGGTTTCCTCTACATCGGTGGTTCCCATCCTCGAAATCACATTCTTCACTTTAACCCACGACAAAAAAGTGTAAAAATACCCCAATTCTGCGTGAAAACCACAGACTTGGCAACACTGCCTAGAAAAGTGTCCACCTGAGTCGACGTCAGTCACGACTGTCATTTATTCAGAGACATATGACTCGTATTGACGGGAAAATCCGATCTGTCCACTTACATGGCAGACACAAATGCACGTATCCGATTCATTTTAGATTTATTTCGGTCAAACTTTATTTTAAGGTCCAATTCTTGTTATTAACAAACCATTAACTATGACTTTTGCCTCAGTAAGCTCCTAATTTGCTGATTACTGATAGTTAGTAAGATAGTTGTTAAGTTTAGGTATTGGGTAGGATTAGGAATATAGAATATGTGACCCTGGACCACAAAACCAGTAATAAGGGTAATTTTTTTTAAATTGAGATGTATACATCATCTGAAAACTGAATAAATAAGAAACAATATTTGTGGCCAAGATAAAACTATTAGGATGAAAATCTGGAATCTGAGGGTGCAAAAAAATCGAAATATTGAGAAAATCAACTTTAAAGTTGTCCAAATGAAGTTCTTAGCAAAGTATATTACTAATCAAAAATTAAGTGTTGATATATGTATGGTAGGACATTTACAAAATATCTTCATGGAACATGATCTTTACTAATATCCTACTGATTTTTGGCATAAAATAAAAATGTATAATTTTGACCCATACAATGTATTTTTGGCTATTGCTACAAATATACTTGTGATTCTTATGACTGGTTTTGTGGTCCAGGGTCATATATGGTAATGCAGAATATGTGCTTTATAACTACGAATAAATAGCCAATATGTTTATAATAGGCATGCAAATAAGCAACCAGGTAATAGTGAGAATTGATCCCTATACTATAGTGTTACCTTTATTTCAACACATGAATGAGACCTAAAACCGATCTGAGAATATTGGATCCGTGTGCTTTTTTCCTGGTTACACATTCATGGGTCATATCCAATCTGTGCCACATGTGATGTAAACATCTGAATTGGGAACTTGAACCATTTAATGTAAATGTGGCCTTCCTTCCAACTTGGAAACTTACTGGGAGCTAACCATGAAAGGCCACGGGCCCTTTAGCATGTATGTGCACATGTGCCTCTCGTCTTATACAGCACACTCATACCACTAGGGTCCCCAGGACCCTCAGCTCTTACAGTACAAGCTGACTACAAGGGCCACTGGGCCCCACCAGCACATACAGCACAAGCTGACCACAGGGGTTCCTAGGACCCCCAGCATATACTTTACAGCACAATCAAACCACAAGGACCCATGGTACTACAAGCAAATAAGGGACCCAGCTCCCTTTTCACATACAGTAAATCAGCATGAGCTGACTACTAAGGGCCCTGGGCCCTCAGGATATATGAAACAAGACGACCACAAGGGGCCCTGAGCCTCTCAAAACATACAGCACAAGTTAGTCTCTAAGGCCCCTGACTGCTGTTTTTAGTTGTCTAATGTTAGTCTACCAAAACCTAAAGCCAAATCACCCTTGTCACTTAACCTAAAATAGGGCACTAGGGGTATTGCGGTAGAGGGGGATTGAGGGTATTCCAAAGATGTGTGCCCAGGGCCCTCATGGAATCATGAGCGAGCCTTGGTTTTACTCTGCCCTCTTTTTTATAGCAGTGATATCATTGTTGAATTTGGGGAATTGACTATCCCATGACAACCCCTGAGCTGTTAAAACTAAGTGTGTGTGTGTGTGTTAGAGAGAGAGGGCTCTCTCCTAATCTAATAAAGTGCTCTCTGCCAGTAGTGTCTCACAATGAGCCCGAGGTGCTTTGCTAGCGCAAAAGAAAAAGCGAAGAAAATCAATAGCGATTTATAATTTACAATGGCAGAGGCCTGGCCACTTTTTATGGCCTCCATTCTGGGCACTAAATATTGCATGAGAGGCGCACACGTATGTGGTCAAGGGAGTCGTATTGGGCAGAAATTCCTCCTGGGGGTCGGAGGTGAGTGTGTGAAGAGGCTTTGGATTGATAGCTGAAAGCTGTCAAAAGATGCCCCTCCGTGGCCAGCTCTCACACAAGGCTTTTGATCAGCTGGTCTGTGCTGGTTCACCAAGAACATCACGTGAATGCTTAATGCTTGTGAGGAGTGAGATCTCTTTGTCCTGGTGCTGGTGTCTGCACAATAGCAATCGGGCAACCATCATATAGGCTATTAAAATAGTTGAACACACACACGCACTTTTGACTCTGTAAGGCCTCAAGCCTCATCTCATATTTGCTTTGTTCTTGTCTATATGTTTTTCTTATGTGCTCATACACCAAACTTGCTATTGAATTATTTAATATACTGTACAGCATGTGCATGTGTGTACTGGATGTATACATATATCCTGGCGTGCGTTTCCCGTGCTAGTTAGTCACGACTGATACCCGAACACAGTCGCATCCATCATTTGAACTACATTTGTTCAACAATATTTGGCCATTGTTAATAGCAACATACGCATGGGGTGGAGTAATAACTTCTGACAATTATTTGATTCGAGATCTCTGTGAGATGCTGCTGTGTTCAACATGGCACCTGATAACTAATAAAAAAAAAATGTCTCGCTGTAATTTTGCTTTATTTAACATTTGATTAATCGCGGGTTCCCTCTTATGTCATACTCTGGGGTTCTCTTAGGCATTTATGAACATGTGCATTCTTCAAAAACGGCGCTTATTGAGAGTACGCAAAATGCATTGATGTTTAGATAGAATGGAAGATATAGAGTGTACTGCATGTTAGCTTGCTTATTGTGCCCAAGAGCATAATTTAAGTCCATGGGCCAGTTTTACTAAACAGGGCAAATAAGCACGAGAGTGTAATTCCAAAACAGCGCCGAGGGATGTGGACATTTCTGTGAGTGATTTACTGACAACATGCAAATTAAAGAGCACAGACGCAACATCTCATTTAATGACCAACGCAATCTACCAAGCACAGTGCAAATTAGCGTAAGGATATGTACAGATTCATAAAATGTGTTCTTCTGGCATTCCAAATTAATATGCAAGGAAAACATCTTCTCCCTTTTATCCCATGCTCTCTGTTCTCTGCGGTGCCTCCTCCTAGCAACAATAATTGCAGCCATTTCAAATGCAAAATACTTTCAGACATGCTTTTTTTGGCGTTAAACAATGACACATATATCAGTAATTTGACGAGCACAAATCGCGTTGTGTGAATCATTTTAATATTCATAAATTTTGCATCTGAAAGGGCAACTCCTACAAAGGCATATTCAATAAGGTCAGGGGCAAAAATAACTGTGTCCATGCCTTTTCAGCACTAATTCTATACTGCGCATCTATAGTAAATACTGACAGTACTATTGTAGCTGTTATTAGTAAAACTGTTGGTAAATCTGGCCCCATATGTCTTATTAACAAGAAACTATGCTTCTAACCACAGGCCGAGAGCTGTCGTTTTAAGTTTGCGACACTGTTTACGAATGTTTGTTTGGACTATGGTTTTGGGAAACACTGAATCATTGAACCATGTTGGTAATGACGGAACTTGTGACCATAGTTGGCTAATGATACTTTTGGTAAACACACCCCTGAAAACTGAAGCTAAAACTTTTTGATTGCCATCTAGTGGCTAGATGCAGTATAGGTCATAAATCTTGCCCTATCCATGTAAACCAATTAATTTCTAAATCACGATCGAAATCACGATGCTTTCCAACATTTTAGGTAGCTCTCATCATGCTGCTGTTTTTTTCTGATACATTTGTTTTTAGTTAGTTATTTGATGCAATAAAAATGGGGCGTGGTGTTGTGATTGTGAGCTTGTGATTGGGTCTGCGGGAGTGTGGGCGGGACTTTGATAGAGCAGCTCCAGCACATAATCACTATTTCACAGACTCCTGCTCCAAATTACTTCATCAACATAAGATGACAACAGCCATACTGGAACATTTAAACTTTTCCTTCCCACTTTGGAAGGAAGTTTTTTTTGCAGTCAATGGACGTTTCTCAAACGAAAGGCTGCATCCTCCGCAGGTCGCATTTGTAGGCTGCATACGTCATGAAGAAGATCTTATTTTAGAATATTAACAGGTATAAATTTGACCATTATTCTTAGTTGTGTAAATTGTTGTAATATGCTTTTGACTCGCGAATGTAATGCTCAGTTAACTGAAATAAACCAGGCTTGATGACTTATGCAGCCTACAAATGCGATATCCGCAGGATGCAGCCTTCTGTATGAGAAACGGCCTATGACGAGCAAGCACCACTCATTTGTGTGTCTGTAGCAGACAGTGTTTCAAGTGACAGCGCCTCCGTCTGACAAGCCCTCATTGATTTTTAAGGCTCCTGTGAGCTGGATTGACCAGCCCCGTGGCCCCTCTAACTTTACAACATATTTATGGGGCCACGGAGGGGCCCTGCTGCCTGCCGAAAGTGTCCATGTGACAGAATATGGAAAGGAAATCAATCCCATCACATCTTGACTGTCTCAACCCGAACATCATCGCAACCCTCTTTGCCCTCAGCAGTCCTTCCTTCTTAGCATGATTTTACACAACAACACGGCATCACGTGTAAGGTAACGCATGCAAGCGCAGAAAAACAGCCCACATTTGCACTCGCTCTCTCCTGTTCATGCACACACATGGGATCTTGACTGGCACGCGTCTCTGGGGAGAGAGTTTCTCGCAGCTGTGCCCCGCGACTGCTCGAACCTGGGCACGTTTCATATCGCCTGCTTCAAAAACAACAGCTCAATGTTGATCCCTCAAGTCTAGCATAAGGTGTGTGTTGATGAGGCTACGCAAACAAGCTCAAATTGGAGCCTGTCCCCTTTTATTCGGTGTGTGTGTGTACATCACGCCTCAGGTGACATGTCTCCATGGCGACTTCCGGCCTTGGTAGAGAAAAAAACCCAATTAGTGGGAAAGCTGTTGATTGGTTTGAGGCAGTAATTAACGCAGGTGATGTTAATTAGGTCCCAAGAAACCAGTTACGCTGTTTTGAGCGTCTGCGCGTGTGTTTGTGTGTGCATGTGCATTCTAAAGATGGAAAAGTGCCAGATTAAAAAAAGAGAAAAGCTTCTAATATTATTCTCTGATACTTTATTGCTGGTGAAAGTTGCAGGGGATTTTAATATGCATGCAGGGTCCCTTGTGAACGACGCTTGGCGTTGGGAAGTAGAATAATTGAACTCGGCTGATTATGGAAACGGGGACAACCTGAGCGGAGAGGTGTTCCTGTCATCGGTGAAAGAGAAAGAAAGAGAGCAGTAGATGAGATGGATTAAAGGTTATTTAATGTGTTTGTTTAAAGAAAAGATTCCACTGTGCCTTCTAACTTCCAGGCTGACAGAAGTGTTTCCCCGTTCTCCTTGGTTTAAATTACGACACTCTTTTACAGACATGCAGACTAAAACTGGGACTGTCTTTGGAAATGAGCCTGTCCATTTAAAACAGACCATAAAAAATAATGCTTTTTCAATTATACAATTATCCTAAATAATGTCTAATTTCAGAATTACATACATTTACATGCACTACACCATTCTAAAGTTTGGAGTCATTTTATTAAAGGAAATTATTACTTTTATTCACTAAGCACACATTAAATTGTTCAAAAGTGACAGTAAAGTCTTTTAAATAGTTACAAACTAAATATTACAGTTTCCACAAAAATATTTAGCAGCACAACCATTTTTAACATGAGTAGTCTGGGGTCAATAAGATTTTTTTAAACAAATTATTGTTATATAAGTTTGGGATCTGTAATTTTTTTATGGAAATTATTACTTTTACACCGAGAATGCATTAACTTGATCTAAAGTGACAGTAAAGGCTTTTACATAGCTACAAAATATTTATATTTCAAATAAATGCTGTATCTTTACATTTCCATCCATCAAAGAATCCTGAAAAATATACATAATAAATAAATACAAACAAATATGTGACCCTGGACCAAAAAAAACAGTCATAAGTCGTTAGGTATATTTGTAGTAATAGCCAACAATGGGAATGGGTCAAAATGATCAATATTTCTTTTATGTCAAAAATCATTAGCATATGAGGTAAAGATCATGTTTCATGAAGATATTTAGTAAGTTTCCTATCATAAATATATCAAAATGTAAATTTTGATTAGTAATATGCACAACTAAGAATTTCAGATTCAGAATCAGATTCCAGATTTTCAAATATTTGTATCTCGGCCAAATATTGTCCTAACAGACCATAACAACATAACAAACCATACTTCATACATCAATGGAAAGCTTATATATTCAGCTTTCAGATGATGCAGAAATCTCAATTTCAGAAAATGTACCTTTATGACTGGTTTTGTGGTCCAGGGTCACATTTAACAATATATTTAACATTTTTATCGTTGATAATAACAGGGAAAGCTTATTTTTAAGACTTGTACGTTATTGTTTTTCTTGTTTTTAATCAAGAAATAATATAAACAATCATGTACTTGAGACAAAAACAAACCACAAAACAAAATAAAAAACTATATAAAATAAAACAGTTAGTCAATACAATGGTAAACAGAAAATCAACATATTATAATGATCTCTGAAGGATCATGTGACACAGAAAACTGGAGTAATGATGCTGAATATACATTTTCCATCACAGGAATGATACGTATATATTCTAAAGTCTATTATAATAGATCATGGTTATTAATATTAGTATTAACCTTATTAACCTTGGTGAGCATAAATAACCTTAGTAACGTGATGTTAACTACCCTGAAAGACAGAGAGCACACTAACTGAGTACTTCAGCATTAACATTTACCCCCCCAATTTTGGATACATAATCCTAAATAACCCCTTTCAGACAAATTGAAGATCAGAACATCCTCTTTACATGTCCTGGACACACAAAGATGCTGAACACATGATCTGTTTTGTACAGTTTGATTCATTGTAATGTAAAGACAGTTGTGTGGTGGATCTTATAGAAGCCCTCGGCCAGCTTTTGTGAAGTTTGTGAGATGCATTTGAGAGCAGCAAACATCACCTTTCCCGAGTGTTGTTGTGCTGTGTGAGGCTTGCACAAACATCTATTCCCTTCAGAGACTTCAGTGTTCAAAAACAGCACGAGTGAGTGAGGAAAACAAGGTGCAGACACACACACATTCACTCTCTGAGATGACTGATAGCGCTGGCCTTATGTTTTATTAAGTGCACTGCTAATGTTAAATCGCATCTTTACCTGCTATAAATGGACACTATGATTAATAGTTCATTTATGAAATAAATAGAATAAATCAATGGATTTTATGCATTATTTTATTCATTTTAACTATTAACTAATAATATCAAAGTACATTTCCATTCAGACGTTTTAAAGAAATGTACATTTTTATTCATCAAGGAATGCTTTAAATTGATCAAACGTGACAGGGGGTCACATTTATAATGTTGCAAAAGATTTCTATTTCAAATACATTCAAAAAAAAAAAGTATCACAGCATTTCTTAATCAGAAATGTTTCATAAGACTGGAGTATTGATGCTGAAAATTCAGCTTTGTATCCCAGGAATAAATATATTTAAAAATGTATTGAAACAGAAACAATTTAAATTGTAGGAATATTCCACACTATTAAGTATTTTTGATCAAGTAAATGCAGCCATTTAAAAAAAACATAAAAAAACTTTTACAGATGGAAAGTAGTGTATATTCAACCTTTTTCAAATAAATGATTGTAACTTTAATATATTTAAATACTTTCTTATGACACTGTACACAGTGCACACTGTACACTGCAAAGCCATTCAAATAAACAGATATACAGTTCTAAATAATATTGTAATTTTTCATTTGAACATGGAAGGAAAGATTGCCTGAACTTCAGTTTCTTAGCTTTGGTTGATATATTTAATAATCAGCAGACCCCTGTAGTTCCGCTGCGGACCCCTGTTGAAGAACTGTGAGCTACTGTAGTTTTACCTGTCTTTACTGTAGGCACATTTCCAAAAGAAAAAGTCAAAAGAAGAGTAGTTTTAGGTAAGATTCTTGTAGTCTCTGGTTTTGCATGAATGCATTTGTTTTTTTGCACGTCTTTTTACTTGTAGTTTGACAATATCTTTGCAGTATGTGTTTAAATTGATGCAAGAAACAACAACAGCAAAACAATATTTTGATTTAATTAGATGCAAGAAAAAAGCCAATCAGAATGTAATATGCACACTGTATATAACATTAAGTAACAAGTAATAATGCACATTTAAAGAGATTTTTATCCTTAAAAGTAATTTAAAAGTATGAAATTATATTACACTTAAAGCTCAGTTTATCTCGCAAAAGTTAGAATGAAAAAAGAAAATCATGGACAAGAACAGAAATATCATGCTTGAGGAATACATAGAGTGCTCCCTTACAAACAACTCTAAAGTTATGAATGATGTTGAATGTCTAACTGCTAAAGACATGTTTGATAGCTCACCATCTCTCAGTTTTCTGTAAATCTTGCATCATTAGCGTGAGTAACGTGACACATGTTTTGATCTGTTTTCATACAGCCCAAACCGCCGCATGGTGTGTTTGTCAACTCATTTTCCCGAATACATCTGTTCTGTAATCATCATCCACTTTCTAGAATATGTGTTTATATCGACTGGATAATTAAGCAGTCATCGTTCCATGAATATGTGACAGTTGTCACAGTATTCTAGTAAGAGCGTCTACGACAGATCGCCAGCATTATACCTGGCAGGGATTGACGTTTTCCTGTCGCGTATCGATATTTCCTGCAGCAGAGGTGGCTCATCTTTGATCACCGCCGGGACGCTAATTAAAAGGAATGATGCTGTCTTGAAGAGAGCAGTTTTAAGACAGAGGCCTGACAGCATCTCCTCTCTTTCATTCAAGCCGTGAAGAGTTTTATCAGAAACAAAAGCAGCTTGTCAGTAACAAAAGACTTCTTGTTGCAGCAGGAGATAAACAATTCTGAGGATGTTCAAGAAACTGTGAAGGAAAGACAGATGTTCTCATAAATGTGCCTCTGATGGACCTTAGGACCTCTTTAGATTTACAGTGCATGGTGAAGTTACATCATCCGAAGAAACATCATTGTAAATTATCCTAATAATATTCATAGGTATTTGTTTGCAAAGTGTACACAAACTTTATTGTGTGTGCGCGTGTGTGTGTGTGCGTGTGTATATGAATACTAATAAGACCATGTTGATGATTCTTCCTATAATCTAAAGATAAGTATATTAAAGGTAAATGTAAGTAATGAGTATCTCAAGGCCAAAACGTTCTGAGGTGTCAATCACAGAGTTCTTCAAAATATTAAAAGCTATGCATCACATAAAAGCATTTTAAAGCTCAAACCACAAGGATCAAGGCAGAATTGGTTTCATTTTTGGACATCGGTGGCGTTTGCCTTGTAAAACTCACTTCCAGGATTCTGGGTGGTTACTAGCGTTGCTAGGTGGATGTTTATCGTCTCTGGGCTTTCCTCAACAAGTTGATTTGAGTTCCCATTCACGTCTGTAGGAGGAATTACACTGTGCAGTTTAATAGGGTTAAAGGTTTATCCTCACCCTAGTATGAGCATTAGTAACAGTGATGTTTTTCTAAGCAGGCACCACTATTAATTCATAAGCCATCTCGCTGTTCTTACGAAGTCGTTTGACTGCTTGTTACAGATCTATCAACAAGACAACTTCATATCTGGTGCTCTACGTAGTGTGGTCCTCTTAGAAAAGATTTTAAGAGCAAATACGATGCCAAATCAGGTACACCTGAATGTGCACTACTTGACAAGTCTGCCTTCTCAAAGCCTTTATCTTTCTCAAACCAGTTCATTTATTTATGATCCTGTGAGTGGGAACAAAAACGAGGCGATGGCACGGCAGCTAGCAGAAGCGTTTGATTGTGTCTGATGGTAGGAGCATGGCATCTGCTCCCGCGCCACAGTCAGGGAGCTGTCAGCCGTCCCCGGTGTAACGTGTGTGTGTTTGTATGACAGATGCACACGTGTACACACACACAACACACACACACACACACACCTTCTCTTCAGACTTCTGCAGTCACTGATACCTGTCAGAACCCTCCCCGGGCTTCACGACGACTTGAAACGAAGCGTTTTCCCCGTTGCTCTAAAACACACCGTTGGCGGAGAGGAGGAGGGCCTTTTGTTAACAGGGATTTTGGCTTGCTGTCAGGGAGAGGAAGAAGCAGGTAGAGTGTAAAACAGGACCCTTTTGTTAACAGGGATTTTGGCTTGCTGTCACATATCATCCTTCACCAGGAACCTGAGCAAAGAGGAGAGGAAGAAGCAGGTAGAGTGTAAAACAGGACGAGAGAGCATCTTCACTCCCCCTCTCTCAAAAGACATATAAGGTGCAAGGTGTCAGCAGTATCATCATTATATGGAGTGCTGCTTAATCTTGCTGATGCTAAAGATAAATGGCTAGCGGTTTATAACAAGCCAGCGCGGCGTATTAGGACGTATAGAATATTTTTGTCCGCGCGCCTCAGCATTTCTCGCTATATGATTCTGTAATGTGCGCTGAGCTACCTGAAGTACTGAGCAAGCACTGCACGCCGATGACTATTTTTGGAGTGCCTAGTAGTGAATTTTATGTGCCGTACGGTCAAGTTCCTCTTGTTATGCTCAGCATCGGTGCCTTCTCAGAAACAAATCTCAATTAGCAGGGTTTGGATAGGCCTCTCTCTCTTTCTCGCTCAGACTTCCTATTTCCATTGAGAAGGGTGCAACGAGGACAACATTTCCCTCTTTGCAAACAACATGACCGGCAAGCTTTTGCATGCAACAGTAATAATTAGATCTGCCCTAATGAGCCGCCAAACACGCACGCATACACACACACATGGAGTAATGAGCAAGCAATAAGACCGTAATTCAGTGCTGCGGTAGGGGGTGTAAGCGTTTTCCTGGATCTGGCCTGGGCGCTTTTAAAGGGATAGTTCACCCCGAAATAAAAATAAAAATCAAATTACACTCTAAGAAAAGTCTGTAAAAATATGGCCCAGTGTATTAATAAGAATTAATTTTCCACATAGATTTTTCACAGGTGTCTTTTTTATTGTAATTTTTTGTTTCTCGTGTTGTGAAAAAAAATTACTAGCAACCTTTCTGTTTATATATATATATTTGTACTGTGACTGTATACTTCCCTCAGCTGTACATCTAATTAAATATGGCACCATTACTGTCACCATTACTGTCCTTTTATTTGACATCACATGTCAAATAAAGCTCAGAAATGGCTTCAGAACACTTGAAATACAGTGAAAAGGTCACATGATTTGCATTCCCGCTTCACTTGTTGAAAATACAAATGGAACCAAATGGAAAAGAGTGGCCGCTAAATTGCTCAAAAATGAATTTTTTTAGTTACATGGAAGGACAAATTGTATGGGTTTGGAATATGAGTGTGAAGACTCCTGATTTGAGTACTAATGGCACACATTCAATACATTGGGCTGATGGTACAGCCTTCCATAAGGATAATCTTGGAAATGAAGTTTGTTTAGGCTTTTGGATCAAAGCAGAGGATGCACATGCATGAACACACATATGCACCCAAGTCGTACTGCGTATCATAATGATCTCACACGCACGCGTGGACTCATTTGAATGTAAGAACACACACTTAATAAGGGGTTGATAAAAGGCAGCAGGACTGTGTTTTCATATTTACGGTTTCAATAATTAAAGTGCATAAATTTGGGGGCTGCTTTAGTTCTGATTAATTATTCATTAACAACATGTTAATTGCATCCGCTTTCTGAATATTTAACAAAATGCAAAAACAAAAGGGGAAAGCGAATGAGCTCTGCATCAATGTTATGAATATTCAAGAAGTTAATGAACAAAAGCCGAGAACGGAACAGAAACAAAGATGTGTTTTGAGGAAGAATTTAGCATCCTGGGCAGGATTAGGCCGTTTGAAAGATAAGTAATCTCCAAGATGACATTCGGCATTTCCATAACAATCGTGAAAGAGAGAGAAGAGAGATAGAGGAAGGACTCAAAGATGAGCGGTCGTCATATGAGCCGTATTCAAAGTGACTTCAGAGCTGGAGGTGACCTGAAATCTCTGAGAATAAGAAAGTGTTGAACTACACCCAATGCGGTTCTATTGGTGCAATGCAGCTCAAAAGCTGGTTTGACGGGAGTTTGCTGTGAGTCGTGTAATGTCTTTGACTGAGAATACAGACTAGTGTTTGGCCTTTAGCAGTAGGTGTGGTCTACGAATGGTGATGGTGGTGTATCAGTGGCGGCTGCTGGTCTTTCAAAGAGGGGAAGCTCATTTTCGGCCAACATCATAAAAATGTACCATTTATTTATACGTAAATTCTGCCCAACATTCCTTTTCAAGATAATGCTCTAGCCTACTGTATGTATGAATGAATGAATGAATGAATGAACAAATGAGCTAAAAAAAGATATTAAACTCGAAATATGGGAATTAGGTTGAACTGAAACAAGGAATGTGGTGTATAACTGTGTGAAATGTATGATGGAAATTGGCTAGCAACTTCTCCAAGCAAATACCAAGAAATAGATTGCAGTAGTTTGTCTCTGACTACACTTGCAAAATCCACGATGGGACTGAGCTCGAATAGCTTCAGCGTCAGCGACTTTTATAGTACAAAATCACTGTCAATCAAAAGGAGATGCAGTCTTTCGACAGACCCTCCAATCATCACGCAGAAGCCCAGAGTCCAGGCCAGCCCACTCCTCCATTCACCCCAGAGACGCTGAGCGTCCGTGAGCGGGACATAATCACAGCATTTATCCAATGACCATCTAGTATCGAAGAACTGAAAAAAACTGTTCAAATCAGCCCCATTGAAGTCAATGGACGCTAGGCTTCAACAGGGAAGTGCACTGACGCTACGGGAATGTAGGAGAAGCAAATCGAGTCAGCCGAACAGCTATATGTAGCTGATTCTGAACCAACTCGTCTTCGAGATGAACGTGTTCGAACGCATTTTAATTTGAACACAATAGTACATATTTGACCATTCATTTTTGACATTATAGGTCTTAAAGAAATCCCCACTGTGGTGTATAAGTGACTGATGGGGTCTGGTGGACTTTGACATTTCCCCGCACAGATAAGCATCACCTGTCCATCAATCCTAGAGCGATCAGAATGTCACCTGTCAATCATCTCCTGTCATGCACACTAATGCCTGTTACTTTGGTAGCAGATGCATGCTCACATGTGTTTGTCATAACCACCTCCTGAATGCAACCTGATCGGACAATAATAAACTAGTCTGTTACTGTAGCACTGTTTATCCTCACGCCTCCAAATGTTTCTTTGGTAACACAACAAGTGAAATGATGTAAGAAACCATTTTACTTACATAAACGTGCATATTTCCATGTAAAAAGAGACGCGATCTGGCACTATCTCTACCAAAATGTTGAATGAATATGTGTGTAATATGAAATTTTATATAATAAGATATATAATAATACGCATAAAAAAATCTCATTAGGGAACGTTCTCACAACTTTCAAAACAATGTTTTGTAAATATTAGCACAAAGCGCTGTTATGGAACATTCCTATAACTTTATTCATATTTGATATACATTCTCATAACATTGAGAGAAAATGTTCTTAGAATATTAAAAATAAATGTTCAAATAATGTTATGCTTTGGGTGAAAGTAAAGTTAGTAAAATGTTGTAAGAAATATTTTAGGAGCGTTTAAATGATGTTATAATCATGACAAGAAAACTCAACATTTTAACGTTCTTGGAATATTAAAAAATAAATATTCAAATATTATTATTCAACTAACATATTTTGCATGAAAATAACATTAATACAATGTTGTAAGAAACAATATCGCAGCCTTTAAATAACATTGTAATCACGACAAGAAAACTGGATGTCAATGTTTTAGAAATATTTCAAAACAATGTTACAACAATGTTTTAAAACGCTAAATTTGTCACCTTGAATATATTTTATATTAATGTACATGTAATTAATGTAATATTAAGTGAACCCAGTTAATTGATATGCTTGAAACTGTAAACTGCATAGCATTCTTTTGCATTAGCATCCAGCTAAGCATCATTACAGCCTGTAGCACCTAGCAAGAAATGTGTGTGAACAAATATAAATAGTTCTCAGAAACTTAAAGCAGCTTAATTCCCTAGTTCAGTTTGTGTTCTCATCCCTCAGGCTGTAGGAGAAGGGGACAGGAGGAGACCCATCAGGGATGACACCCCGTATAAACACATTAACTGCTGTGCTAGAGTAGCCCTCTTTCAACAAGCTCATTAGTGTCACTTAATTAAAACGGCAGCTTTTGACTTTGATGCGAGAGGAAGCGGTGGTAAAAAGGTGCCCATTATGGAAGTGGAGCACACAGAGACACGTAGCATGCATTCACACAAACATACAGCAACGGCTTTGAAGGAAAGAAAGATGTTGGGAAACAAGTAGTGGAATAAAATATTATTTATCTGGTGATGGATTGCGGTACACAGTAATGGACTCGAATTATACCTGTTTCTTGCAACTTGCATAAAACATTATTAAATGCACAGCAACTTTGCATAAGCCAAATTAATCAGCGTCTACGTTCGCGGAGGCAAATCACGACCTGAGCTTATTGATCATGGTTTTGTTAGAGCAGTGCTTTCTTAAGAGCTAAAGACTTAACTCAGCGAGGCAGCGTGTGGAACGCTCTCGTCTGTAGGATGGAGAAAGAGAGAGAGAGGCAGCATCGAAATACAAGCCCCCATTCTGCACTAATTAAAGCTACAACTCCTGAAATGCCATAATAACTGTTAATTATGGGCTCTGCTTTTTTCAACGTAATTTGCTAATTAGTCGCTACATTGGTGTGGCGTCTCCGGCTGGTTATTGGCAGGGCTGAGCGACAGCTACTTGTGACTGGAGTGTAAATGACACCATTACGAGGTCCAGCAGCACTAGCGACCTGCCAGAAAACACTTAATTGCTTCTAGAACAATCTGGCAAAGAGGAAGACCTTTATTCCATTTACAACGTCCAAAGATGTGACTCTTCTGTCTGTAAATTTAGCTATTACTTTGCAGTATTTCTTGTCTTTAATTACTTGTCTACTTGTGGTTCTTGTTTTCCATGGTGTGGATGTTGTGAGCTTTACATCTTATGCTTAAATGTAAAATTTTACAGCTTGTCTTGACGCGGTAGCTAATGAGATATTAAAGACCACCTGAAAGAACAATTGTCCATTTGTATATTGTTATTAAGAATCTACTCGTTTTTAATACTTCTTTATATTATTAGTTTTTTTGTTCTGTCACTGTCATTCTGTTGCACTGCGGTAGCTTCTGTCACGAAAAACTAATTCCTCGTATGTGTAAACATACCTGACAATAAAGCTCATTCTGATTCTGATCTGATCTGATTCTGGAATGGTCTTCAGAGGGCTCTATTCTTTCCTGTTATACATATTTCCTGTTGAAACTGGAATAAGGCACATTTTTTATGTAACTAAAGCCTTTAGGTTACACCGCACACTGGAAAATGTATTTTATGTATTTTAATGTTTTTTTGTTTATTTGTTTTACACCACACATCACCAAAACTTGCAATATTTACGCCAAACCTTGTACAAAAAGTGTTTTGTTTGTTTGTTTGTTTGTTTGTTTGTTTGTTTCTGTATGCTTTACACCACACCCCAGCAAAACATTTAGTATTTATGCCACACTCTGTAAAAAAAAATTCTATTTTTACAACTTGCTATTGCCAGTGGCAGAACGGAGGTATTTGGGGAGGACATTTTATTTTTTAGAGAGTGTTTTATTAGACAACAAAATGTGCATACTTCTGTGATCTGTGATGCCAATATATTGTTTGGCCCAATTCCCAATATGAAAAAAAGCTATTTAGTGAGTTTATATGATATCAGTGCTCACAAGAAATTGTAATCTCCACTATAATTTTAATTTCATGAGATCTTTTATCTGACCCTTGTTTAAGTGTTATTATACAGAAGATATCGGTACACATTTTGGTACACAAACACCTAGTCGGGTCTTGCATCTGTTGTACTTCCTCAGATTGTATGAACATCTTTCTCATCCGATTGTTGTGCCTAAAGAGCTGAGTATTAGCGATCTGAACATATCCTGGTTTGTGTTCTTCCATTTCCCAAACAGATGATCTCACCATACATGTGTTTCCACCCTACCACCTCCCCCCCTGAAAAAACTGTTTCTGTTTTTATAATGCTGGTGAGATTTATTTAGAAAGAAAACTGAAAAGCCCCTCCAGCTTTGCTTTCATAATGTATTTCATGTTGTGACAGCCTCTTTAATGTGTTGTAACAGTAAGCCGTCTCCATCTGTGTTACTTTACACCTTTGGAGATCTTTACAAATGTTATTCAGATATTTGCTTTCAAAGCACATGGCTTAAAATTAACTGCATAATTAACTAATCAACATTTTCTTGTTTCTCTTCCTCTCTTTCATGTCCCGTGGGTCTTCACTGCAATTTGTACAAACAGGTAGGAGTTTGTTTCTTTTTTTTTCTTCGCATTTGAAGCGCTCAGGATGAGTTTCTAGATTTTTGGGTTTGGGAATTTGATCTGTGTAGCTTCTTTATAACTAAAGGGTTGGCTTCTGTTATATGTAAATGATCCTGCATTTCATTTTGAGCTATAACGCAGCCGTCATTTTGACGAACGTTGGGGCAAATTCAATGAACAGTTGTGCCACTTTTTCGCCCCGCGTTTTCAATGAGAAAACCCCCGGGTTTTGTTTGCTAAACACCCACAATCCAAAGAGCTGACCACATAGGGAATGGTACCCTGCAAATTTGCGTTAATCAAACTTGTGTGCTAAAATGATGTAGACAGCTCTTAAAAATGTAAGGCATTATCAATTGTACTAAAAACACGATGATGATGTATGCGATTGAATGATGACGTCAGCACACACGTTGCTGTCTTTGGCAGTCAGGAATGAGGTCACCTACTGTGAGGGTGGCGGTTTCTTTTTCTGCTTTCTTTATGGTTTTTTAATGACTCCCTACAAATTCCTGCAGAGGACGGGGTGAAAGAGAGGGGTTGCGGAGGGGTCGGCTTTGCCCTGATTAACTCAAACATCACCTCAGTGGCTGGCCTATCAAACCAGCCGGTATATTCGTGGCCTAGGCCGTTCTCCTAGGGTTCATTAGACGGTGTAATCAATAATGAAGGGGTCCTCCCTGCCGCCCATGAACAGTCACGGTGCCGCCGTTTCCCCCGTCTGCCTCCCCCCCCACACTCACTGGCCCCAACCATCATCCCATCATCCTGTTAATCAAATTACTCCTGAACCAAAATTGACAGTTTTCATTAATTATAAAGGATTATTCTAATTGCAATTCAAATTTATTCATTTAGAACAGACGGCGTTCAGTAATATTTCAGTGCATTTGCATATTAAATGGAGAGGCTTGGTTATTAGGTATGCTAATGTATGCATATTTCCTTATTTTGAACGGGTGGGCCATATGCGGCAGCGGTGCGCAAGGCAGGTGAGGAATCTCCAACACGTTTAATTTGTTTGACAAACACGGCGGGGGCCGCAACACGTCCTCAGTCACCCGTCCGTTCGCTCTCCTGCCTCCTTCCCAGTTCTCGGTGAGAAAGGCTCCCCCGTCGCGTCAGCTGGTGCGAAAACCGGCATGGGTGACGCCGGTGCGCAGAGGGGGCTCCTAGCGCACCGAGTTTGTGTGTGAACGTTGATGAACAGCTTTGCCATTACATCATTTTAACCCTTTTTATCTCTCCGGTTTTCGGGTTTGACCCTCAATTTGTAGAGGACACCGGTATCGTGTTTCAAACGAGAGCGTCTGAGTGGTTTGTTTTTTGATATGGCTCCCCCTCCACCCAAAGCCTCTTGTCTTTTAACAAAAGCTGTGATCCTGTCATTAGTCGACATGTCTGTGATGAAATCAGCCCTTTAAAAATCCTTAAAGCTCCTGTCGAGCTTGCAGATTTCCAAGGTCGTTCAGCGCGAGTGGGAACTGGGAAAGCGGAAAGAGGGGAAACTCTCATAAAAAAACTAAACAAAATTCAATCTCATCCGCTATTGCCAGGTAACCAGAAATGAATTTAGGAAAAGGGTACCTTATTTTACATATTGAGATACTGTATTGAACATAACAGCATAACCCCAAACCATATAGACTCCTAATGCCTTCCCGTTCACTTTGTCATGTTTGATACAACGTTTTCTTATCTATTTTACTGTAATATACCAATAAGTATTAACCAATACTACTACTAATAATAATTGTTATTATTATTATTATTGTTGTTGTTGTTTATTATATCAAATATAATAATTGTATTAATAATATTGAGTTGAGTTTTCTTTTTATTTATTGTGTAATAAAATTAGTCTACTAATCAAATAATAGTAATAATAAATATTTAGTATAGTTCAACAAGCCATATAAAAAAAATACCATTCTCTGTGACATTCTCGCTGTTCACTTTTATATTTAATGCTTAATATTTAAGCATGAAAAAGAAAACCCGGTGAAATCCGTGTTCCCGACCATGCTTCATTGTTCAGTGGCTTGGCCGAATGTAACAGAATATAAGGTTGCATGTAAATACAGTAACAGTCTTTAACAGTCCGGTCTGTCACATTGAGTCCTAACTGCTCTATTTATCACTGTCAGCTGTGGAGACTGTATCTATATATGTAAAAATGAGTTTGTGACTCCTGTGGAAACCCCAGCAAAGGCAGAGCGGGCCCCGAAGCCTGTCAGATTGGCCCCTGCTGAAATTAATGAGGTGTAGACCACAGTAAGACTGGCCTATATTGTCAGCATTCATAGTCAATGAGCGAGACTTACAGTATCTTGCTATATGACGTCCTGTTTTTTTTTTTAACCACCTTGCATTTTTCATATTGGAATCTCCATGACGTGTGTTAGGAAATGGGTTACATGGGATTCAACTTGTTCTGAGCTGTAAATGTACTACAGAAACAGCTAAAAACAGTTGTTCTTATGTCATATTACTGTATATTGTTGCCTCGCAACCAAGCCAGCTGAGACACTCTAAAAATCACAGGGAAATCTGATTCATTTTATGCTGATGCCAAACAACTAATAATATATCTTGGTTTTACTTAAATAATGAAGCTAATGTAGCTTCCCCGACACTGCTAAAGACAGAAATCCACAAATCTATTATTCTGTGATTTTGATACATTTTTGATCAAATCCCTCCTGCCGTGTCAGGGCTCATCCGCGTCCTGGTTGGCCCATTAATGCAGCGGTTGACCGTTCCCGTGCAGGTCCAGCGGAGGTGGAGGAGTGCGTTTGTTCTGAGAAATATTTAAAGATGGCAGGTTGTTACAGGACATGAGCGGTATTAGACGAGAAACATGCTGCCATGAATATTTCATGACACTGGGATGTTGTGACTAAATAAAAGATTGAACCTGAAATAGAAATGAACCAATGGCTTGGTGCTGAGTCCACTCTTCCTGTCACTCTCCTCAGACTCCACTGAGAGATGATGCTGTCATACCACCAACAGTGTGATAGTCTCATCGTTAAAGATCGCCTTTGGAGCATTAACATGGACGCGTATTTCCTCATTGCTCTTTTGAAAATAAAATAAAAGTGTATAATGTAGACCAAGCACATTTGTGGACACCGAGCTGCAAAAATAGTTCATGGTCATAATAACCTAACACATAAAGACCATGTTTTTAAACAGTTTAAACAATTACCCTGATATTCTGAGTAATTCTGTAAGTGGACTTGGCTAAAACATATACTGATCTGTTGGAGGCATAGTTGGGTAGATTATATGCCAATGCCATGACGGGAAATCTGAACTTTGGGTTTGTCTCATTTTCCTATCTTCTCAATGTCATGTCTTGTACTTTCTCCACTACTGTATCAATTAAAAACAAAACATATCAGTTTAGGACACTATTTTAGGTATTTTTTAAATGTATTTATATATATATTTTTACATTTAACTAAGTATATTTTTACTGTAATACAACTTACTTAATTGGTCAAAAATATAATTAAAATAAAATTATTTTATTCTATTGGCAGCCCTATTTTGTTACCATAATAAATATACATTTAATTTAAAATGTCAAATTATATGTACATTTTTAAGATTACATTTTATTATAAAATCTTACTGATTTAAAATCTTAAGTTCAATAATAAAAATAAAAAAAAAAAAATAAATTTAATTAAAATTTGAAAGTGTAACATACATAATGTTACAAAAGATGTATATTTTAAATAAATATTGTCTTTTAAAAACATGTCATGGTTTTCACAAAAATATTAAGAAGAACAATTGCTTTAAACATTGATAAAATAAGATATCAAAAAATAAGATAAGATAAATAATAAATATTTATTTAGCAGCAAACTGCCACATTAAAATGATTTATGAAGGATCATGTAACACTGAAAACTAAAAATTCAACTTCGAATCACAGAAATCAATAACATTTTAAAAATGCATTAAAATAAAAGTTAGAAATGTAAAAATGTTTTAAAAATATTTTTTAAATGAGCATAAAAGCCTTCTTATGAAAAATGAAAACATTAACATTAAAACAACTTTACTGTCTCTAAACTTTGAGTTTAAGTGTATATCTTCATAATATCACGAGTAATATTTCTCCAACCCTGTATAAATGTATCTTTATACTTGAAAATATACAGCTGCATTGTATTTTAGGAATAATATCCCTTGCGTGGTGTTCACCATCCTTAGGTCCCTGGCATTTTTTGACCCAGATTTGTATCTGGTCTTTTGCCAGTTCTTAATAATAATGTCATAATCAGACTACACCTAACCAGTGTCCAAACCTACCTCTCTTCGTCTAGACTGAGAGTCTGTACTGGTCTCTGTATTATTGATGGCGGTTCAGCCTCCCCAGGGCTCTGCCATGGCTGTGCTGTTGGCACGAGACACAGAGCGCCATCTATCACCTTAAAGAGCCTGCAGGCCTGACGGGAAAGAAGGAAAGAAGGGAGTTCCACAACAAAAATCAGCCTTCTTAGTCCGGTTTGAGTTGTCATTGAAGTATTATAGCATCAGCGCTATTCAGAGAAAGAGGCAGTTTGTGGAAACACTAGTTTACAAATTTTACCAGGACGAAAATGAATGACATCTGTTTGCCGTCACACTGATTATTATTCCAGGCCCTCTGTGGGGTCATGACCCCTGACATCCAAAGGTCAAAGCTGATCTCTCGCTACGTGATCGCTTTGCACGTCACTATTTCCTTCCTCAAATCATTGGAAAATCCAGATTTAAAAATGACTGCTGGTACAGGAAGTAGAAGGTCAAGTTGAGTGTACTGCATTATAAGATACAGCACAGTGTGATTGGTTAGATAAAATACCATTCACGATGCCATAGAAGATCTTTTTGTCTAAATGGTTCCATAAAGAATGAACCTTTAACATCTGAAGAACCTTTCTGTTTCACAAAAGAGTCTTTGTTTTGAAAGAAGGTTCTTCAGGCAATAGATGGTTCTTTAAAGAACATTTGACTGAATGGTTCTCTGTGGAACCAAAAATGGTTCTTCTATGGCATCGCTTGATGAACCTTTTGAAGCACCTTTATTTTCAAGAGTGTAATATAAAATGTAACCACGTTGTTCAGAATAATCACAATCAAAATGGCCCCGATTCTTTTGTCCTGTGGGACGACCGTGCGGCTCCAGTATCAGCTACCTGTGCTCGGTGGGTGTGAGTAACATACAGCAGAAGCCGCCGCTGGATGATGTCAGTGTGTGTGAGAGTTTGGCTGCAGTCTCTGTGTACTGTCAGACAAGACCCGGTGCAGATGTAGCAGCCTGGAGGCGGTGTAACGCTAGACCTGCCTGCCCTGGTGCCCGGCTTGGGTTACACACACACACACACACACACACACACACACACACACACACACACACACACACACACACACACACACACACACACACACACACACACACACACACACACACACACACACACACACACACACACACACACACACACACACACACACACACACACACACACACACACACACACACACACACACACACACACACACACACACACACACACACACACACACACACACACACACACACACACACACATCACACACACACACACACACACAATATACATATATATATATATATATGGGACAACACATGTACACACACACACACATATATATACATACATTGACACACAATAAAATATAATAAATATATAAATTAACATCTGATATCTTAAATTGAGTTTTTACTTAAAACAAGGAAGAAATGTTAATGAGGTCATAAAATAAACTTTTACAAAGTATCGCATATCTAATATATTTTATATTTTTTAATATGATATTGTATATACTACAGTTTAGTAGACTTGTTCATGCTTTTGAAATATTTTCTGTTCACAAAGGCTGCATTTTTTGATCAAAAATTCATTAAAACTGTAGTTTAGGGGTATATTGTTACAATTTTAAACAACTGTTTTGTATTTTAAAATCGAATTATTTCCTGTGATGCAAAGCTGAATTGTTCAGTCTTCAGTGGCAATTACGATTATCATATTGAAAACAGTTGTGCTGCTTACTATTTTTGTTTTTCTCTTGTTTCATTATTCTTTGATGTATAGAAAGTTTAAAAGAAAAAAAATATTTCATATGGATATTTTCTTTTGCAACATTATACATTAATTTACTTTTAAACTTGAATGTGTCCTTGCTGAATATAAATATTAACGTTTGAATAGTAATGGATGTAAATACAAATCCTTTCCTAATAATGTTTATACATATTTACTGGAAAACAAAACTGTAGACAATCAAAACTCTGTGAACAAATCTTCTCCACTTCGTGTACTGAATTATCCTCATCACGAGCTGTATCAGTAGCACGCTACATTTCCTTGTGTTCAAAGGGCATTCCTCAGCCCATTTTTCAGCAAGATAAATATGACACAAGCCATGACTTCCCCTGAAGTAAATACTGTAAATAATAAAAGACGCTTCCCTCACGGCCATTTATAATGAACTGCACACAAGGGGGTAAAGAGAAGAGTATTATAACATCAGACTGCAGAGTGAAACACTGCTAACAAATTAGATTAATGCAAAGAATTGAGATTTGCATAAGTCTTTTTATTTACACAGGCTTTTTTACCATATTTGTTCATTGTTTAGAGTTATACAGTCACTTTACAGTTACCTCATGGAACATAGGGGTTACTTGTTATCATACTAATTTTGGTTCACATACTAAATTCTAAGAATTTTATAGATGCGTTTCCCAAATGCCCTTTAATAGGTTATAATGCTTTTTTGGCTGAATTTGTTCTGTTAGAATCTTGAATCTGTTCCAATCCTCGACCCATTCTTTTTTGGGCGTCTTTCCTGAAAACACACAGCTTTAGATCTGGTATATTGCCTAATAATGATTATTCATTGGCCATATTTATGACTGGGGCTAAGCTGAGTGTGGGAAACTGACCTTTATATTTTTGGAAACGTGGACAGTAAAACCATTTTTCACTGTGGCCATGTGTAATCCAATCACATTTAAAGTGAACCTAAAAATGAGCTAATAAGAAACCAAGCATGGACCAAATCGTGTGAGCTTTTTTTATTTAGTTAATTTTTTTTTACTTACAATTTCTCTGCAAGCTCCCTCATTTATGCAATATTCTTAATTTAGCCACCGGAAAATGCTCCTCAGCTGTGCTGATCATATCCCGCGTCTATCAGAGCCACTTCTCAATGTGACCCATCCTCAGTAATTAAACCAGACACAAATAAGAAGGTGATGGCATCTCCGCTATAATGCAACTCTTTCCCAGGATTCTGCCAGATAATCAGGAGATTTTCCCTGTCTATTATCCCACCTAATCTCCATCCACTAATTAACTAGCGCTCTTGGAGCTAGAATCCAACAGTAGTTCAACAGCGAGCAGATGTTCTGAGAAGAGAGAGAGTGAACCTGAAGGTCCACACAAGAGATGAGCCAAAGGAGGGATTTGTGAGGGGAAGTCGTAAGCAGCTAATGCCAATCAAAGCACTTGTTAGGAGATTTTCTTAACATGATTAGAATCAGAATAGAGTAAGTTTCAAAGATTTACTAGGAATGTGGCTTGGTGAGTTGATCCCAAGGAAATATCAAACATAATATGGAATAAACATGCAGTGTGGCTGTGTAGAGTATGCTCACGAATGTATTAATCTTGTGATGTATGTCAGTTTACTTTTTTTTTTAAATAGTGGAGGTACATTATAGATTATATGGGTGCTGCTAAAATACACTTGGATTAGTTTAACACCTCGTATTATTTTGGCGCAATACAAGTTTCTAGCATGAAGTTGTGGAATGTTGTGATGCAACAAAATCACAGCCAATATAAACATATTTGACATGTATGATACAGTCTTTTCCAGTGTTTCAAAAGCAAGAATACCCATATTTTGTGGTGTCTTTGCAGGCTGCACACAAATGTAGTCTGATTCACAAAATAATGACTCCTATCAGCCTACGCCTTTTAGTGAATCATAAACACACCACATCCAGTCATCACAAATGACTCCAACTGAATCCTTTTAATGAATCATTCAAAAAGATTGTGTCTTGGAGTAACTTTCTGAATCACTCTTCATTGAATGAACTCACTGAGCATCTCAACTCAGCATCAAGTTTTCATTACTAAATCACAATGGAGAGTTTTGGGGAAATTTTAACAATAAGTCTCATGTCTTTTCCTAATTTGAAAATCTCCATTTGTTTTTAGACACTTTCTTAGTTGTTCCTGATTAAAACAATGTGAAAGACCTTTAAATTCTCATTTAAAGTGATTTGTGGGGGTGATTTTTTTCTCCCGCAAGGGAGGGGTTTGGAAAAAATGAATCATTGAGCGAATTGTTTGGGAGTCGTTCAGCAAGTAAGGCAAAAATAAATACATATTGTTAGACGATGAAAGTGTTTTTTGACCTTGCATGCAAGTCAACCTGTTTTTGGGAACTCCCAAAACCAAAATATGAATCTATATATACTCTCACAACAGCCTCAATCCCTTCTCTTCTCTGGCAAATCAAACCCCTGCCAAATCTGATCAGATGGACCATGAGTGAGGTCTTCCTCTGGAGACAGTTGACCAGGCAGAGTGAGAAACCATCTTGTTGTCCTTTTATTTGTCTCTGCTGAAGACAGGATAAGACAGGTGGAAGAATGTGGACGTAGTGGCTGTCAGTATGAGTTCTCAGTGCCTTGACTTCACTCTGCTGTCTATTAATTATTTGTGGAGCCAGCGATGACAAAAGAGTGTGTCGCATCAGACGCCACCTCAAGCTCTTTTGATATTTACGGAAGAGTGACATGGAAACATCCATATTCAGGGTGTTCTGTGTATCCGGCGAGCATTTGTACAGCTGTACACACACATCTACACCTTTGATATGTGGAGAAGACATATGATAGCTGATTTCTGGTGGAGATGGGAAAGTGCCTCTCAGCGTTGTGTAAGCTGTCTGCTGACATGTGCAGAAAAGCGTTCACATGCCTGGAGCAGAGAGCTGGTTAGCTGTCTTGTGTTATAGACTGTGCGAGATGGACTCTGTGTACACTGCAGGGACTTGTTTCAATTCTGTAATGATTGCTGGATGTGCCATAACAAGGTACAATATTTTACCTTCTATCTGAGGTATATATTTTGATCGCTGTGGAGACACATCAAAACCCCAAATGCCTTTTATTAGTATCAGTGATGAAAATAAACCTTTTCAATCTTTTTCAAAGCACAGTAATCAACAGGAAAAATAGTGAAATTAAAGACACAAACTCTACTGACTCTACTGAAAGGTAAATTCATATTCTGATGTAAAACAGCTTTACAGAAGGCAATAACATTGTTATGTCGCACAAGTCAGTTCAGTGTTGATTCAGTTTAATTCGTTAACAGTGCTTTCAACACATGACAAATGTTTAGAAATAGACCATTTTAAATTTATATTTCTCTTTTTGTTATTTCTCTTTCTTTTCTCAGAAAATTTAGTTTTACGGCTTCTAATCCATGTCTGCTAGCTTTGAGGCTATTATTATATTACTATTACTATATCACCATTGAATTATATGCTAGTAGAACAAATTCTAAGAATCATAATTCGAGTATCTTTTGGGAAAACAGACCAAGAGTATTGATGACTCATGTTGCACTCGTGGACGTATCTAATTTTCTGGTCCAATCAAATGTTCACTCGAATGAGAATGCCCCTCCCACTAATATCATAGCTGTCACATAAACAAAAACCTGTTGGTTCAATTTAGCTAGTAAATTGCCTTTTAATATGTTCTACCCAACTTCCTGTTTCAATAGGAAATGCATCAACAAAGGAAAGGAAACTCGTAAATCTCGTAAATACGATTATTTTAACATGTCAGCCAGACAAATGGGCTCAATATACAAAAGTACTAATGGGATAATACAGGAAAAGGAAAGAAAAGAAAGAAAAAGAGGGACTTTCACAATAATAAGCTAAATAAATTCAAAATAAAAGACTGAACATGAGAAATGAAGACAAAACAAAAATCAACACCACCATTAGCCAAACAAACAAACTCTCTCACTCACTCCAGTTCACTTGAATCAGTGTTCCCTTGTCTCTCGCCCTGGTCTAACCCACCACTCAATTCACTTCCCCAGAGAAGACAAACAGACAAAGAAGAGGTACAAAGCCAGTGTTTGTGTGCAAGAAAACAAAAGTAGTAAATCTGCCGGCCCCCAAGGTACCCGGGACCCTCCCAGCCCTGCTAACGTTAATCAGCCCTGGCTCTGTGTGTGTGTGTTAGCTGGGCTAATGATTTCCCAGCTAGACCACCACACCAGCCCCCCACGACCCCCTGAGCTAGCCCCCAAAATCAATCTTTCTCTCATGAATTATTGAGTTGTTTGCCTTCAGCCTTTTACAATAGACACTAAAGGAGACCTGTCTCCCTCTTTTCCTTTCTCTCTCAGACTATTTTTGCTCTTTTTATCTATTTCTATCATTGGGTTGGTTTGTTGGGGACTCTGTCAAAGAGGTTTCCAGAGGTCAGGTCATCTTCCTTGCCAGGTGAAAGTATGGACTGTGTGTGCTTTTGGCTAAAGAGTCAATTTCCTGTTGGGTCAATGAAAGATGCTGCCTGTAGAGCCTGTCCTCCATCAAAAAAAAACCCTATAGGTCAGTTTGTGGAAGCGCCTTATTATGACCTAAATTTACGTTTTAAATTTAAGTGCCCTCTAGCGCGCATTAAAAATAATGACAATGTCGTGTTGCGTCTGTCGTCATGAAATGACGTATGACTGTCTTAACCAATCAAAATGCGTGTTTATTTAAATGCAATGTGTGGACTTTTTACACCGATCTCACGGTAATTCGTACATATTTTACTGGGTGACTAATTCATACGAATGACCACACCTAACCCCACCCCTAAACCTACAGCTTACAGAAATCATGCAAAATCATGATTTTTAGTGCACATTTTATGAACGTGTCTAGGATCTCTGGGATCGAACCCATGATCACATGGGAACATATTGTCGCATAACGCAATGCTCTACCAACTGAGCTACACAAAATCCGACTTATAATTCAGATAAAAGTGTAAAAACATTAATATGAAAATATCCTGTTGCAGATAGGGGTACAATTGTAGTATACTCTGATGGGTCGTATTTCAGGGATTTGGACAAACGACGATACGGTGTATTAGTTGGAGGACAGGTTGGCCTGTAATAAGGATGTCAAAAGCACCAGTACGTTTGTGTCATTTAAAGTATTTTTACTATTTATAGTAACATTTATAGTAACTGTTAAATATTTAGATGTATTTAATATTTGTATGTTTTATAAATGTTTTCTATACATTTAAAAATCTTGTAATTATTTAGAAAATGTTTTCTTTTAATTCGTAAAGTACTGTATTATTACTATTTATAGTATTTTTAATAATTGTATTTATTAAATACTTTATTTTTAAATAAACGTTTTAACTATATATTTATATTAATCTTTGATTTGACTAATGAAGTAATGTAATTGATGAAATATTGTGAAGGATCCCTCAAAGGGATGTGAAACCCAACAATAACAACAAATTATAAACCATCAACATGCTAATTCATCATCTATTTGTGTTTCTAGTTCAAGTAGTTATATTAGCACCACAAATAAAAGCTAGTTGACTTCAGCAGTCCAACAAGGTGTCGTGTTATAGAATAACTGTGCCTACAACACCGAATATAAGCATGAATATGATCCAGGTGAACCAGTCATCAACTTGATTTCCATATCTCCAGGGACCTCTCGGTTTGATTGACAGCTCTCTGTTCCCACACTGGAGTGAGCAATTACCAATCCTGCATATTAAGGATGCTTGTGTGAAATGATGCTCCCGAGTGATTTTCTCTTTCTGTGTAGTTTTATTGTGGCTGGTGTTGCATTTATGCATATTTGAAACTGAGAGAGAGAGAAATTTCATCTAAAAACATAATCGCAAGAGTTACGAGTGAGTCAATCCAAAGCAGTGATTTAATCATGGCATGACATCATCGTTTGAGTGACATCACATCTAGTAATCACGTCCCACCCTTTTTTGAGTCATGGAACTGGCATTAAAGGAATAGTTAATTGCAAAATGAAATCAGCCTCACGTCATTCGATACCCATGTGACCTACTTTCTTCCTTGGAGCACACGAGGAAATGTTATGAGAAATGTTCACGCTGCTCTTTCCCAAGTAGCAAGCAGCTGTCAAATACAGAAAATTTTAAAAAGCACCAAAAAATGATACGCATACATTAAAATGCGGCTGGTCAAAATGCATTACACCAGGTTTGGCACACTGACGATGCAGAATCAATGATTTTTGATTTCATGACAGTGACATCAGACTTGGCCCAGCATATCTTATGAGCGAGAATGAGACTCGCAAACTATATGTCATATTGGTTTAGAGTAAATTATTATAATTTTCAGCTTTGGGTGAACTAAGCCTTAACATTAACAGTGAGATATTTCTCGAATACTTTCAGCGCATGATGTGTGATATATGTGAGATTTCACTAATTAGATAACAGACTATTTAGTAACACTATTTAATAACTGATCAATTATAGAGTATTGAGAGTGTGTGTAAGAGAACAAGGTGGGATCATATGGGTGCACTTTTCTGAATTCACTCTAACCAACAAAATGTGTAACCGCAGACAAGAATATGCCTAGTATTTCTCTTGGCATGATGGTATTGACACTGCTGCAATAGTGGTATCATGTGACTGCTGCTGTCAGCATTGAATTCTCACCACTACATGAGCCAGTTCTACAGTATTCAACAAATGAATTCATCTGCTCAAATTGAACATTTTTTTCATGTTTAATTTCTATTAGCATGTAATTGTATTCACACATGCCGGTGCTATAAAACAAAACTGTGTAAATGCTCAGAAATGCACAATATTTGCAGTTAATTACTGTGTTATAAATGTGTAATAACACAACTTTAAATCTCTTTTTAGGTATATGGGCAATAGTGAATGGTATAATTTAAATCATGCAGAATAGATTAGTTGGCGAGGCTGAGAGAGGAAGAACCCAAGTGAGTGTGTTCAAGAAAAGTGGATAGGGAAGACCCCCCCTCTCCCAATCTCTCTCTCTCTCTCTCTCTCTCTCTCTCTCTCTCTCTCTCTCTCTCTCTCTCTCTCTCTTTCTGATTCACTTGGAAGTGTGCGTTAGCCCTCATAAAATATTAATGTTGGTTGTGCTCAGAGCCATAATTGCCATCTCAGCCCGTGAATAATTGATGCTGCTGTGCTGTTCACATGGGCTCATTTACTCTTGGTGTGGCTCGCACCATACAAGAATATGGCGCAGGCAGCTATGGCCACTGTTTTGCATTTAGTAACCAAATTAGATTACCTCATGCAAAAGCTTCTCTCATCATGATATCAGCCCTGCTGAATTTCAGGAAATGCAAAAACCAGCTTCTTCATCATCAGCCACTCGCACTCGGAACTAAACACACTGAAATAACACTGTGCCGTGAGTGTTTAAATTACACCATCGTGATTCATTTCAACATACTCTCCCTCTATTCAATTATGCTCATTACAGACACACACTAACAACATTGCACTGCTATGTTTACAAAGAGAATTTAGATTAAAACATTTATATTTATTGGTCTATTGATCATGGCAGCTGCAGTCAGTTTAAAAAGTGAAATGTGAATTTAGCTTAAAAGAGATGTTTGCATTTATTGATCTACTAATCACAATTAAATGATTGGATTGGTAATATGTGACCCTGGACCACAAAAGCAGTCGTGAGGGTCAATTTCTTTTAAATAAGATTTATATATAATCTGAAAGCGGAATAAATGAGCTTTACATCGATGTATGGTTTGTTAGGATAGGACAACAGACGCCTTTAAATTTGTCCAAATGAATTTCTTAGCAATGCATATTACTAATCAAAAATCAGTTTTACTTATATTTACAGTGGGACATTTACAAAATATCTTCATGGAACGTGATCTTTACTTAATATTCTAATGAATTTTGGCATAAAAGAAAAAGCAATAATTCTGACCCATACAATTTACTTTTGGCTATTACAAATATACCCCAGTGACTGTTTTGTGGTCCTGGGTCACATACAACACAACACTTCACAAAACAACGCAACGCAACACAACACAACACAACACAACACAACACAACACAACACAACACAACACAACACAATATAATATGTGACCCTCTCTGTGAAATTCAGGCTAAAGTCTCAAAATCTAATTATGAGAAAATAAGCATCAAAGTTTGATTTCTACCATTAATTTCACTATAATTTCAAATTTGACATGACTTTACTCAGTCAATATTAAAGATATAAAGGTTACATTTTACAGAGTGTTCTTTACCATATGAATCATGATTTGTTGTAGAAAAAAGCAAATCACAAAAAAGGACTTTAGCTGGCTTTTCACAGAGAGGGTCACATATAATACAATATAATAATCTTAATTTTCTACAACAGACACATTCGTTAAGAAACTCATGTCTACTAGATTCTTTGCCACACTTTTCATTTTTACTCATGTATGAGAGTGTTTATTCATCGTGTTGCTCATGTTCCAGATGTGACCTACAACCTGAACTAACCTTGCCTTGTCATGACTAATTATTTGATGTCAAAGAAAAAAATATTACAAAACATATACTAATAATCATAGAAGAGGCTATACAAGTCATTGAATAAATTCATTACACTTCATTTTTAAATAAATGTATCAATCCAGGCAAAATTATGTGTAGAAATTAAGACCTGAATAAAAATTGAAGAAGCGCTTCATTCCCGTCCATTATTTAACTCTAAGGAGGTTTGTTTTATTTGTGTCTCCTCCTGGTTTTCTTCTGAATCATCAGCGGTGGTGTATTGTGATCTGTTCTAGAGCGGTCACTGTTAGCGTGTAAGTAAGTACGTCTCCACACTCAACCCTCGAGTAATTGGCCTTCACTGAGTGCCCTTAACTGAAGACGACAGCAAGGTCCTTTCAATTACGGAACTGTAGGATGACTGTGAGTGTGTGAGTGTGTGTTCATGAGATGATACACACACCTGAGTGCTCTTTGCCATATAACTGGGCTTGTCGGGCCACATTAGGTCAAAAGTATGAAGCAGCCTCCTGATATTAACCTGACTCTTATAAAAGCACATCTCAAAATGGATATACACACACAAATGTACATCTACAGAGTATCTGGACACTTAAGTCACACTCTATGTCCATTATATTAAAACTAAGTGGCATCTGCAAACAGATTTTCTAACTTCACTTTTAATTAATTCACAAATTGCACATTCTTGACAGTTTTGAATGAATTATGAGTATCTTTTTTACAGTGCTTTCTTTGATTGTTTTTTTTTGTTGTTGTAAAGGATACATATGATGCTGCCTTCAAATTTGGCAAAAACGAGGTGTCTGAGGCAGCATAATTAAGTTACCAACCTTTTGGAACAGCCTTTGTGTTGCAATGATGCTTTTGGAGCAGAGCAATCGTGGGTGTGTTTGAAACAGAGTTATAGAAAGAATAGCTGATTCCTTTTCTAACACATTCAGTGTCATATTGACAAAAGAGACAGACAGAATTGCAAACAAAGAGGCAAGAGAGAAATACATGAGAAAAAAGGTCCTGACAGACGGGTTTGTGCCATGGCATTATCCAGTTAGACACACACACTGTTTGAATGCCAGTCAGAGCAGCTGGTATTGTGCTGTTACAGCTCTAATGCCAGTCTGTGAGTGAAGGGTTTGTGCTAGTGCCCATGAATGTGCCCGCTTTCTGCTTACCATGATTATGAGAGTGACAGACATGTGTCTCTGTTTGGATGGGACTCTGTGTGTGTGTGTGTGTGTGTGTGTGTGTGTGTGTGTGTGTGTGTGTGTGTGTGTGTGTGTGTGTGTGTGTGTGTGTGTGTGTGTGTGTGTGTGTGTGTGTGTGTGTGTCTGTGTGTCTGTGTGTGTGTGTGTGTGTGTGTGTGTGTGTGTGTGTGTGTGTGTGTGTGTGTGTGTGTGTGTGTGTGTGTGTGTGTGTGTGTGTGTGTCTGTCGTGTGTGTGTGTGTGTGTGTGTGTGTGTGTGTGTTTAGGATGTGTAAAAGCTCATAGTCTCTTTAAAAAAGTTGCAAAGTGATTCTTCAGTGGTTCAACCTTTTTTAAATCAAGATCCTTTTTTATAGGGTTATTTAGACATTTTATTATCTGGACAAAAAGTAAATATATTTCTCAAGGTAAAGAGTTTATTTTATTTTATTTTATTGTGAATGACTAGTTTATATACTAATCTATAAGTATATAAAATATTTGGACATTTTACAATCTAAACTAACATTGCCATATCATAAAAATCTTAAATGATCTAATATTCTACAAGACTTTTTGACCTTCACACACAATCAAAAGGGTCTTCAGGAGGCTTGTGTAAGATAAGATAGAATTTTATATTTGTTTGTTTGCTTGTTTTGTTTTGTTTGAGTTATTTAGTGTTTACAACATATGATTTTTTTATTGATTTGAATGATTTTTCCATAATAAATATTAATATAATACTATGGCAAACAACTTATGTCCCTCAAAAACAATAATTCGAAATTAAAAACATACTTTTACTGTGTATAAACTTTAGTGTCACTGATATGCTACTGTACTTCTAAAAGTTCATAAACTTCAAGTGTGCTATTCACTATAAAAAAAGACAAAACTATTATATGTCCCACCCATAGTTGCTGTTTTAACAAGTATGTCAACATATAAGAAAATTGCGCTCATCAAACTATTTAAAGGGATCTTTAAGGTACCAGTATAGATGTTTTCTTAAGAACTAGAGTCAAAAGATCGTTGTGGAACGTACAAAGGTTCTCCTGTGGCATCTGAATCACCATTTTTGGTTCTAATTGGATCTGTCTAATTTCACTGTCAGAGGTTTGGTGAACTTGAGAACTGGTCAACAGGCCTATTTACAGTGTTTCAATGTTTATCTATCCTGTATTAGCTTTTCAGAACATTCAATGGATTCCTTCAGTCCACCTCTAACCGATCATTTTTCTTCTTTTGCAGATTTTTTCTCAAGTTTTTCCTGAAATGCAATCAGAACTGCCTGAAGAATGCAGGAAACCCACGGGACATGCGGCGCTTTCAGGTAAACCATTTAGCTTTTAACCTTTTCAATCATTAGCACATTAATTCTGCTCACTTTCCAACCATCCATCCTTCTATCTCAGAGTTTCCGTGACTTAGTCTGCTTTTGCTGACCTGGTCTGGTTCTGGATGTTTTTGCATACCAGTGTAGAAAATCTGGAGTAACGCTACTCATTATTTTGTAATTTTTTTCATGTGTGAAGTATTCCTTTATCTGTGTGTATAGTTTTACTCTCTTCAGCATTTGATGGTATTACAAATCTGGCTCCGAGCCTGTAAACACACTCTGCATAATTGCACAACAGTGTCACTTACGCAGTGCACGTGTGTTTGAGTGTGAGACATTGAGTAAATAACCTATCACTGCTTTGCAAGAAACACAAGACCTTGACCTCTAGTCATTCATTGGTATGTGACCCTTGCTGCTTTCACAACACTCTTACACACAAGTTTACACACACACACACACTTTCACTGTCTCTTGCCACTACTTGTTAATTCGGTCCTTACACTGTTCTAACACTCATCAGACATGGATCATTAAAAACAACATTAATTGAATTTACTCTCTTATTACAATCTTTTAGAAAAAAAGTACAAAACATGTCATTGTTGTGATACCTAAACAGCCTGTACATCTGGTCTGATTGTCTTTTCTGCTGATGTTCGGTTAGGGTTATAAGTTGACATGTAGTTGCAAAGTTACTTCTAGATAACAGAATGTCTGAAGTGGACTCAAAGCTACCTACAGGTTTTATTGAGTTGGCTCCAAAATACGAGCCTGTTTTGGATCAGTATTCAGTGTTGAAGTGAGATATTAGCTCAGCAGCTGTCTGTATAGTTCTGTCTATAAACGAATCAATTGCAGCGCTATACGAGTGAACTCACAGTGATTGTGTAATTAGCAGCAGAATGCGGTCATATTTTCACAGCGAGTGTGCAAGAATGCAGGAGAGAGACTTTCCATCACACACATACACAATGTGATGTCGTAGTGCGGTGGCCGCTCGCCGTCTCAGATGTTTCTTCTGAAATTTCTTAAAGAAGAACAACAAATAAGACACATGTTGAGATACAGTAAGTGAACAGAGATGTAAATGTGATGTATTTTGCTTAGCTCAAATGAATTGGTCAGATGTGATCTTGGAAGTGATAAATATTTGAGCTTGTATTAAGATCCCTGAGTTTTTATTTTAGTTCAGATCTCTTCTTAAGCTTTAGAGGAGAAGCGCGTGATTACTAAAGTACTCTTCTAATGAGAAAAAGAAGCAGGAGAATTAAAGGGATAGTTCACCCAATTATGAAAATTAGTCCATTATTTACTCACCCTTAAGCCATCCTAGGTGTATATGACTTTATTCTTTCAGACAAATACAATCAGAGGTATATAAAAAATATCCTGGTTCTTTCGAGCTTTATTATAGCTGTGAATGAGGGTTGAGATTTTGATGCCCAAACAATTGCTTCCATCCATCATAAAAGTGCTCCACACGGCTCTGGGGGAGGGGTGGGGGGTTAAAGGGTTAGTTCACCCAAAAATGAAAATCAGTCCATGTTTCACTCACCCTCAAGGCATCCTAGGTGTATATGTATAGGCCTCCTGAAGTGAATCGATGCTTTATGTAATAAAAAATATCTAGATTTAAAACTTTAAAACCATAATCTCTAGCTTCTTAACTGCATGACTGCTCATGGATTTGGTTTTGGGAGTCCCCAACAACAGGTTGACATGCATGCAAGGTCAAAAAAACACGTTTATTGACTTATAATAAGCATTTATTTGTACCTTACCTGGTAAAAATAAAATAAAGCAGAGTGCAGTGCGGCTTTCTGTATAGCGTTACCAGAGAAACAGCTATTTTTAACGCTCCAAAAGCAGCACCTAGTGGCAACAAGTGGGCGGGAAATATGCTAATGTTTCATGTTGTTGTCAACATGAAACGACTTGAGACTCGTTTTAAAAACAACTCGTTTCAATGTCTCAGAGTCGACTCCTTCTTTTGATTGACACTGACTTTATACACGTGCACTTTCAGATTACACCCTGCATGAAAGCTCATTTTCAAAAATCCACAATAGGGGCACTTTAAATATGGATATTTTTTTCACACAAATGCTTTGATTTGCTTCAGAAGGCCTTTATTATATGCCCCCCCCCCCCCACCAGGGGCATGTGGAGTACTTTTTATGATGGATGGATGCACTTTTTTTGGCTTCACAATCTCAACCGCCATTAACTGTTTTATAAAGCTTGGATGAAAAAGGATATTTTTTTACTCTGACTGTATTTGTCTGAAAGAAGAAAGTCATATACACCAAGGATGGCTTGAGTGTCCAGGAGCAACAATTGAGATATTAAAGGGAATCACACCTCAAGGAAGCATCAAGGACTGTGAGCAGTAAAAAAGAGATAGGGAGAGAGAATAAAAGAAAGTATAAGTATATGCTTAGCCACGTCCCTTAGAGACTTACCTCTCTTCACCAAGTCCTTTCTTTTTTGAAGAGGGAGAAATTCCTCTCAAAGCTCAACAGTAATTGAAATAAAAGGCTCAATGTGGGGTACTAGGGGGCCTCTGCAGCATAAGAGGGCCCGTTTGTGCCACTCATAATGGCAACCTCCAACGCTTATTACGTTCTTCGCATTGTCTCAGTGCGCAGAAGTACTGCCCGCTTTTTAATTGAATTAATCCGAGCCAACCTCTATCAGCAATCAATCAGAGAGAGTGGGGCATTGTGGGATAGACAGAGAAGTGTGTTTGTGTGTGGTGTTAATTATTGTACAGCATATAAATTATTAGAGACTGAGAGTGCTTTTATCGCAGCGCCGCTGGTGAGGTGAGGCACAAAAATGACACACTTTACTTCAAAGTGACAAAATAAAACTCTTTTTCTGTCATTTATGCCCATAACCTTTTTTCACAGGTGGTTGTGTCGACGACAGTGAGCGTAGAAGGACACGTTCTGGCTGTTTCAGACAATATGTTTGTGCACAACAACTCCAAACACGGCAGAAGAGCTCGGCGACTGGACCCTTCGGAGGGAACACCGTCGTATCTGGAACATGGTGAGTTACTGAGGATTTAACATCAGGAGTTTAGCAGACAAATGGGGTTGTATATACTTCTTTCTGTTGAATTGACTTCTAAATAGAATTGGGAAGTCTTATTTGTTTTAATGAACAGGACAGTTGATTTGAACGAATTGATTCAAAATACTTCGAAAGGTCTTTTCTGCCTACTCATCCCGTCCCAATTGGTTTGCAACAGGAAGACACGAAAAATGGCATCAGGAGCAAGATGCGATTGGCTAGTTTGTGAACAGAGACCCTGACAGATCATGTAGACTCACACTGTATTATACTGTGATGAAATATGCAGCAAGCCTCTGACAATAACCACACACACAAGTCTACATTTGATTAATAGTGTGTTGATACAAAATCTTAAACTCCATCCAGTATGTGTGAATGAGTTGCTGAGAGATAACGCTTAGCTGTCGGAGCCGTCCGTGAGCTTTGGCCCTTTAAGTCACTTCTCCAGTGGTGCGGAGAGAGTAAAAGATGAAGCAGAGATTAATTAAAGCACTAACCTGTGCCCTCCCTCATTCCTTTAACCCATCCCTCCATCTGCAGAAATTACTGTGAATGCAGAGGATAAAAATTATGCACAGAGACAGATATATTAAAATCAAAAGCACAGATTTTTGAATATGGGAAAGCTACTGTATCATGGTCCTGATTTGCATCCCAAATTAAACTTGACTATGGTTTTACTACAAATAAAACCAAGAAACTATTGTTTCTATATAGGTAAACCATGGTCACCACAGATTAACCATGCTTTTGCTACACTAACCATAGTTTAACCATGGTATTTGTAGTAAAACTGTGGTTATACAAATGGTAATCAATACACCAATAACATGATTACACTTTTACTACAATAAACCATGATTTATTTTCATGAGGGATATTCATGTACTATGGTTTTTATATGGTACTACTGAGAATATACTATTGTTTCTTACATGGAGACTTGATTCCAGTGGAGTTTAAGTTTGCATGTTGCTATCCAGAGGGGTTTGTTGTCATTATGTTGCTAAGTTAATAGCATGATACCCCAAAAGCATACACAGCACAAATAAATGCAGGGTAAATAACAATCTCAAACTATTTGAATTACTTTTCAGTATTGAATAAATTATACATTTACAGTAAGCATTTCTTAATCTGTCATCTGAAAACGGCTAAACCGCTAATTAAGCTAATCTAAGTTTATCTTCCCTAAACTCTCACTCGCTATTCCCTACATTAGGCTACTTCACTAATATAGTCCAGTGAATAAGTTAATTAAAACAAGAGATTGAATTCAGAAGATGAGTGGACATTCATTGTGCATGGGTATTTTCTAGCAGCCAACTGTTGAGCGCACATTGGTTGCACACTGTTGAGGTGCATTATGGGATTGAATAAGTTTACTCAATATTGTCCATTATGGTTTTGGATACCAATACAAATGGCTGTAGAATATTAAACAAATATTTTTTTTTAAAACATTCTGGTGTCCTATGTCATTTTGACAGACATTGGTAAAAGCATACTATTTTTATAAAAAAAATAATGCTTTAATGCACACTGAATATTCTTAGCATTGTCAGTATGAATTCACCTTGAAATCCTGCTGACGTAATGCAGCGGAAAATCCCACTTTTGACGCCACATCCATCACATTGGATTACTGACGACTGACACCTCGCTTTAATAATGTATGACAAAAATAATCTCAGATTGCCATTTCTACCTCATTCACTAAAGCTGTTAAAAATTCTCAAAGTATTCATTTGGATAGGGCGTGTTTGATTATCTGTGGATTCTCTTGGTGGAGGTTAGCTTTAGCATTAGCTTTCCCCGAGCCCATCTGCACAAGACCAAGCTCAAGCTGACGTGCTTTACAAAGACTCTTGAAGTATTTATCTAGACGTCCGACCAAATTCAATCAGTGTCCCATTTATCCTGTCAAGGATTTAGATGTCCAGGGAAATGTGTTGGATCTGGATGGAAGAACAGAACATATGATGTGGTGATTTACGGTCGTGGATGAATATGGTGTGATAAGCTGTGATGGTCTCTTGGGGTCTGTGGCCGCGTGCTGGCGGCATCAAGCGCTATCAGGAGGTCTGTTTGCATTTGGATGAAAGACAGAAAGAACAGATTTACAGTTTGTATTGACAGTAAGCCTCTGTTTTTTTATTTTGGTTAGGGTTTCAGTTTATTACATTTCAGATGGATACGCTCAGGACATTCGTTCAAAACTAAAACTTTAATTAGTGGTGCTCGTTAAGTTTTAGTTTTTCAGTTTGGCGGATCAGAAAATTGGTGAAAAGAATACCACAGCCCATTTTTTCTACTGTTGTTTAGTGCATGTAACTGCTGTTTAATTGTATATTGTTTATAAGGTGCAGATTGAATAATGAGCAAAGGGATGATATTAATTGGGCTTATCATGGTTGAGGTTCTAATAGGTCCCAAACTGACCTCAGATCAGGTCTGAAATGTTTCATTAAGACAGCAGCAGTTAGAATAAACTCAATGAGTGCAACTCCAATAACAGCAACTGGCTGGATGTATTTATCTCCTGGAGCTGGAGGTATACTCCAGCCTACAGCATTAAATGAGTTTATAAGAAAGGGAAAGCAGGAAAAATGGCTCAGCTGAGCGCATCCCAGCGGAAGACGGTCTCTCTGTCCCAGAGCACCAAGCACAAACCCTAGGGACGTGGAAAGGGGATGCAATCTGTCCATGGTGAGCACTAATGTGCTATTTACCTTATGTGGACAGTGATTTTAAATTTGCTGTATAGTTTCTGTGATTTTACTTTCTACTGTTAACATATTTTATCAAATTATCAAATTGGCTTCACTCTAATTTCAAAAGTTATTTTATATATATTATATTCACTTTTAAATGTATTAACAGAGAGACCAATAAAAAACACAACCCTGGTGCTGCTACAGCCAAGCTCTCCTACAGGAATTATTGCTCATAACTTTTGCTGGAATTATTATTAATAGTATTATAAATGTAAATTATTCAATTATCCCTGTTATGCATTGTCTGTAAAATTAGTATTCTTGTGTTTTTAGTTTTATAAATATTCTAGTAATATTTGTATTTATTTTGTAACATACCACAGAACAACCCCCAAAATCAATTGCTAATACTAATAGTGATATTTATTTATTTACTTATTTAACTCACCAAAATATAGAAACATTTCGTTTTAAAAGGTGTAATGAATAGCTTTTGAAATGCAGCCCATATACACTTAAGTGTGATATTATGATAAAAGAAAACATCTTTTAAAATGCTTAGTTTGATTTTCATCAAATATATTATGAAATGAAAGGACACATATAGGAATATCCTTAAATATATCTGGTTCATTTTCACTTTTGTTGTGTGTTTTTGTGCTGCACTGTGTCGATCAAGTGTATCTGCTCAGATGTGCATTGCCCTGTGTTCGTACCCCCGTCTTTTGCTTTTGTGTGTGAGACTTTTTACATTGTAAATTAAACGTGTGTGTGTGTGTGTGTGCGTGTGTGTCAGAGCAGCATGGTGAGCAGATGGCTTAGAGAAAGCCACAGAAAGTTTAATCCTATCAGATGGATTCATGCGTCTCCATCTGCTTAATCCAGCTACCATTTCAGCCTCCGCCAAAAACCTCCACTCACGCCAAGATTACCGCCACAGATTGCACCTCATCTTCCCTACTTTACCACCCCACCAACCGCCAAAGTGTGTGCGTGTATGTCTCATTTCACCCTCCAGGTCTGGATTTCGTTCCTTTCTAGCATCTGACACAAGCATGACATGTAAAAAGAGAAGATTAACATGTGTTTACGGAACACGAGAAGTTGTTCTTTTCAGTAATCTAAAGCTGTGTGTGATTAGGACTTGGGGATGATTTTCAAATTACAAAAAGGGGGGGGGGGGACAAATATTGGCCACAGATTAAGCTTTTAAATATGATAGCTTTTGAAATCTAATAACCAAATGATTGGTATTTCAAAATTGTGGCAAGCCATTGTATTTAAGAGGACAGATGTTTTTTGTTTGTTTCGTTTTTTAGCGTTTTTGCATTTTTCTATGACTGGACAGTAGAGATATGACAGGAAGTGAGTGGGAGAGAGAGATGGGGGTGGGAACAGGAAAGGTCCATGAGGTGGGATTCGATCTCGGGACACATGAAGTGCAACTGTGCCATATGTTGGCGCGCTGCCCACAAGGCCAACTTTTGTTGAAAGATTTAAAGAAACTTGAATTGTTTCCAAATTCCAGACATTTACTGTATCACTTTAACAGATATAATAACATTATATAATACTTAACATATCATTAGTTAAAAATACTTTATATAATCACTATACAATAGTCACTGTGTAATCATAAAGAAAAAAAATATTACTTAATTAAATAATAGTCAAATTATAATAACAATTGATAGTTCATTATTGTAATAGTATAAATGATGATGACATAGTGACAAACTGCAAAATAAATGGTTGTGGAAATATTTTACAGATTTTGAATACCCTTAATTCAACATATAAATTCTACACACCCCTGACCCCTTTTGAAATATGGTATATTTGAGTTATAAGTATTCTCAGCTCCATTGGATATATTTGACCACATTTAAATCCATTCCAGTGGCTTTAAAAAATAAATAAATAAATAGAAAGATGTATGACTGATTTAACAATGAAATCAATGCTGAAAAAAATGAAATGTATTATACTATTTTAGTTTCTATCTTTTTTTCAAATGTTCTATTTATTTCATTATTTGCGTCTGCTCAGTGAGCAGTGCTGACATGTTTCTCATGCTGCGTGACTCTTCATGTTCACTGTAACAGCTCAGCTTAGCCTAGCAAGGTTACAATATATCTTACCCGACTTGCATCTCACAACGTGTGGATCTAACAGTCACGCTGGCCCATCACAACCCTTCCTCTCTTTAGATCTCATTACTGTGAGTGACGCTTTGGCATTTGGGAGCTAAATGCAGGTAAACGCCGGCTGGCTAAATTGCTTTCTTTGCCCCCTGCTAGCACGAGACTCTGCTCCTCGGAGGGGAGACAGCTCTAATAAGCAAACTGACCTTTCTCCGTGGTGGTCCCTTTCTCACTCAACCGCTGATCCACGGCCGCCACGGAGAGCAACAAACAGAACACGCTAAACGAGACGCTGTACCTCGACGCCCGGTGACAAAAACACGTGTCTCCTACAGCAGGAGGCCTAAGGTCACTCTATTTACACCAAGACATACAACCACACTTTAATGGTAATGTCTACTCTTAGGATACTTGAAGAATTTATAAGCATTGAAACACACACAAACACAAACACAAACACACACACACACACACACACACACACACACACACACACACACACACACACACACACACACACACACACACACTCACACGCACACACACACATATTTATTTATTTATTTATTTGTGTGTGTGAAATGTCAAGAACATTTCTACCACATTTTACACATATTTTAAAATAAAATAACCAACTCTTGTTGTCAATTTTGAAGCTTAATTAGAAATTAAATACTGTAAAGCTTTACAGTAGACACAAGGTAGATATCTTTTTAACTTAAAAACTCTTTGTTTAGATTATTGTAGTTTATATAAAACATGGCAACACTGTATTTTACAATCTTACTTGTTCTGACCCTATTAATAACAGTAAATTATGCATAATTATACGCGATTAACCCTAACTAATCCATAATCAGTTATATATTAAGTGCATGTTCTTAGTTAACATTATTCATTGTGTGTTAGTATAATTACACTGTAACAATGACACATTAAATATAGAGTGTAAAGAAACATGTAAAATATGTAACATGTAGCTATTTATGACTGATTTTCATACTAAAGATCAAGAGTCTGGGTCTGGGATGGGGTAAAACAATAAAGTGAAGAATAAAACCCTGATAAAACGTTTCCAAAACAATAGTTTCTAATCATTTTAATGTTGGCTTTAAAATTATGAAATATTTTTTTATAAAAACAACCAAATGGACATTGAAAGTGCAGCGTAAAAAGTTGAAGAAACACCCCAAACTAATGCCAACACTGTCATAAATCACTAAATCAGCCTTGGAATTATGATTGCATCATCAACTGTGACTTATTCCCTAGTAACAAATGATTTATAAATTAGTACATAGAGTTTTTTTGCATCTTTGTAGCTATAAAAGAGTAAATCTATTGGCAGTCCTGCCCATCATTTGTGGCGATGTCTCACTGTTCTGCCACAACTCAAGCATTTCCTTACGTGCCCTCAAACTATGGATATGCCAGCTCGAGAGTAGAGTTGGACGGGAATTCTCGGTGTAAGTGATCCCTTGTTTTTATGCCTAATGTGTGCTACGAGAGCTGTGAAAACCACCGACACTTTTCCAGAGCCTGTGGTATGGGACTCTTAGTTGAATCCAGCTGTGTGAGCTTTCTTAGTGACATTTGTGTGTTTTTGGTTTCCTGCTTTGGCCTTGAAATAAGAGACTGAGAGGTGTCAAGACTTGCCTCAGACCCCAGGAAATAAACTGCATTCGAATGTCACCTTTAACCCTGAAATCTGCAACCCTTACACGAATGTTGATCCTGAATGCTAGGAAGTTCTCTATAAAACCTCTAATCAGGGTCAAGTAATATAAATATTGGATAACTACACTAAGCACAGATGATTAAAGTCGATTTTCATTTTTCTCTTTTCTTTAAATTGGTCCTGTGGCGTTTCTGGAAGTAGCTGCACCTTGTATCAAAGCCATCAGTCCCAGTGAAGGCTGGACAACAGGAGGTGCTACTGTCATCATCATCGGAGACAACTTCTTTGACGGGCTGCAGGTTATCTTCGGTACCATGTTAGTCTGGAGTGAGGTGAGTTTGCAAGTCATATATTGCCATCTGTCCAGCTGAACTTTGGTTTTTCTCACTTCTTGTCGCTGCAGTGTGATCTCATTAGTAATAATAGGTATTTATACATAAAGTGTGGTTCTAGTACATTTACACTTTTGTATGTTTGCATTGGCAATGAAACATGCATGATTACTGACAGCATCCTAAACATTGTATGACACTTTAGAGAAACGTTTTCAATCTAAAACCATTGTATTAATGTAGTTGTCTGTTATTTAAAATGTATAAACTTGGTTAGGATTGAGGTAAGGCTTGGGACTCAAAATATAAAATATATCAAAATATTAAACATAGCCTATGCAACCCATGCAGCGATTAGTTCTGTGAAACAAAGCAAAACCAATGTCTACCACTGTGTCTACAACGGACGCGAGCGGTGCGACAAAATACTATAGAAGTCATTATAATCAGTGATGCTGTCTACACTGGATGCTGTGCGGCGCGACAAATCTCAAATCAAAACTGCTGCTGCGTTCTATTTATGACGTGCTGACGCAAATTTTAAATGATTTTCAACGGTCACTTTATCGTGTCCAGTGTAGACAGACTTTAGCTCACCTATCGAGAAGAAACAAAGCACCCTCGACGTACGATCGCAGGCCTTCCGCTCCTTGAGTTCTCTCCAGCGCTGGAAAGCTGATGCGATATTTACACGGGTTCTACTTCTTGCCTTATCATCCCGCAGACGTTTTCCTCTTTTGTTTTTTATCTGCCATCTCTATCTTTCTGTCACTCGGCTGTTCACTGAACGCTCTCTCCTCCACATCACGAGTAGACACGCCCCTTACTGCTACAAGTGTTATGGTACTCAGCCCCGACTTAGCGTTTTTGAAATAATTACATACCCCACCTTTAAAAAAAAGTCATAAAAAGTCACAATTCTGACATAAGTAATATAAGATAAAGTTATAATTATGAGACAAAAAGTATACATTTGAAAAAATGTGGAAATTCTGGCAAGTTGAAAAAGAGGCTGTCATAATTATAACAAAACATTTGAAGTATGAGATAATTAAATAATAATTAATGTGGAGATTGACCACAATGTTGACCTTAATGCTTTTACTCTCACATCACCACGTTCTTTAATAAGTAATGGCTTAAGAAAATTAAAGACACTACATAAACATGTACATGTGGAAAACATGATATTAGTGGAATAATTTACTTTTTTACTCTTTAGACTGTTAAATTATTGAAAATGAATGCACTCTTGTGTCATGACCGCTTTGCCACCTAAGGTGTGTTAATTCAATGGCCTGTTGTCAAGTAGCCTATTCCTTACATGCTATAAAAAAAAAAAATGATTAGTCAAAGTTAAAATAGTCTACATTTAGTTCAGTGTAAGTGATATCTTAAATACAACATTAATAAAAGTCCTCCAGTTTTGTTAGTTTAATGCAGTTACATCTGTCACCATACCCGAAGCTGTCAATGACACCATTGTCCTATCAGAATACATTAGCATTGTGCTAGGCCAACATTATGCAGGTGATTAAGTTACTGTGCTTAAGTGATTAAGAAATGTGATACTTTCAATAGCTGCTCAATTGTTTTGACATGTCTTTGTACAAGAAACTGAGCAGCTTGTTTAACGCTAGCTAACCGCTCAATAGCGGCGGGTTTAAAGGTGCTCAAATCAGTGGTGGCGAATCCCATACACAAACACATTGATCTGGAGTGTTTTATAGTACTTCTCACTTCAGACCGACACTCTTCATGAGCACTACTGAGTGTTCATCAAGCACCAACCCTGATACAAATTTCCCACTGCATATTCAGTTAACCTCTTTGATCTGCTGATGCTAAGTGCTAAACGAGCTAATGACTGTGTGTGTGTGTGTGTGTGATGAACTACATCTGGTACCGATTAAATACACTGTGTTGAAAACTCCCTATAGCGGTTCCTGTGGACCTCATAACCTTGTGACCTTTACCTCCTGACCCCGTGACCCCCGTACACGGGGGGCCCATCAAGAGCCACGTAGTTCCCTTCAGCTGTAGTGCCAGCGGGGATCTGATTACCACAGATAGCATCTAACAAGGGAGGAAGAGAACAAGAGCAGGGGAGGGTCAGAGAAAGATCTGTTTCTTTCATTTCTTCTCCTCCTACCCATTCACCATCTTCTGAACACAGTCATTTTTGTATGTCGTTCTCAAAAAACAGAATTCATTAATATTGTACTTCGAAGATGTCCTCTTGTGGACTCCTAAGGGCCCTTGTGTCTTTCTATAACATGTGCAGTATGTACTGTAATAGTCAAATGGGCAGTTAGGAACAAATAGCCACTTAGCCCTTTAGAAATAACCAGAGAGAGTATATACTGTGATGACCTGACTGGATTTAGTTTAAACTTCGGCAACACTTTAGATTAGGGAACAAATTCACTATTAACTAAAGCTGGATTTATTCTTTCGCCTGGCTCTGCTCCGCAATCCTCTGCTTATATTTTGATTTAGCGCTAAAGTATTTTATAAAGTTCTTTGTTTAATATATATATATATATATATTTAATAGCATTGGCATTGACGAAACGTCCACATTTGCATACTTGTCATAAGTGGATGATCTGGAACACTCTAAATAGGCACACAACTCGTTCGACATTAGCATGTTGCTTTTCCTGATACTTTAAATTAATATTTGAATGCTATTCTGGAATCAGTCAGCATTCCTCTTGACTCCTTTTGCCAGTTTGGATTTATTTTTCACATATTTTGCATTTATTTAGCATTCTATGATTGCCTTGGCAAGAATTTGGCCGCAATGAGCTCTCTCAAAAGGAAGCATAACTTTGCTGGCTACATTTTGGAACGCTTTTGCATCCGGAGTGCATCTAATAATGTCCATAAATGCTGTCAAGCTAGGAAATTCACTTGTTTGCTGTTTTGAAATTAAGTTTATGACTGTGAGAGACAAATGTTCAAAGATGTTTTAGACAACAGCTCATATGAACCACATGCACATAGACCGTGAGATGCTGAAAGACAGTGTGCTGTTAATTACGTCTCTGAGGAGCTCCACCTGTCCTCTTCCAGCCTTCATCTACGCCATCTCTTCACCACCCACCATAAACAGCCTGATTCTGATTAGACTAGATTTATACACTCACTTACAAACACACACATGGCACACACACAGTCAGATTGTTTTCTGATCAGAACTGGATCAAAGAACATAATCAGCCAGGGCAAATGAACAAACAAAACACAACTAACTTCTGCCAACAAATGCTGCTGGAGTTTTTCTCAGAACTGAGAAAAGAGAACTTTTCTCTTTTCAATAGCTTGTGTCAATGCGATTCTTTAGTGGATTTATGAAGTCAGTGTCTGCTGCCTTTCATGTCAAAGCACAGGATAGTGCTAGTCAAGTGTTTGGGACTGTGTTTGTTGACATTATTTCCCCGAAGCTTCGGCGCTATTAGTCACAAGGCATTTACGGTTCTAGTGATTGGCTCAAAACAACTGAGCTTCAGAACTGAGCGCCCAATCTGCCCATTGTCAAAGATGGCAGATTTCAATTCTCATATTTCATGTGCCAGCCAACAACTGCCATTGAGGGGACGGAAGTGCCATGTGTCTCCAGGTATTATAGACCTCCTTGAGTCTAACGTCTCTCTCTATCTCATTTTCTCCTCACAGCTCATCACACCTCATGCCATCAGAGTTCAGACCCCTCCACGTCACATCCCCGGGGTCGTAGAGGTCACGCTCTCCTATAAGTCCAAACAGTTTTGCAAAGGCACACCAGGAAGATTCATCTACACAGGTAAGCTGTTCATATGAAAACAATAAATGGTAACACTTTATTTTATGGTGTCTTTGTAACATGTTACATGTACTTAAACCCTAATCCTAACCCTTAAGGTCCAGATATACTTCTTTTTACGCGTACGTTAGCGTATGCGCACAGTCTTACGCAGCCTTGCAAAATATACTTAATTTGACTTGTACGCGTACACAGGCGTTCAACGCATGCACTTTGCGCTAAATTGCAATACCTCTCCTGGCCTAGCGGGGCCCGTAGGGAGCAGTTATGAAGATTACAGTGTGACGAAGGAAATGGAAGAAAAACTCATAGAAGTTTGGTAAGCACAGCGGAAAGGCTAGCCGTGACCAAGAATTGCTGCAAGCTACCGTTTGGGAAGCCGGACAGTGTCTAAGCTTATTCCGGAGGTGTGTGAAGCCATATGTTTTTCTTCGGCTGGCTTGTGAATCGATACCCCCAAGGACAGCGTTTCCACCTTGAGGATAAACTAATTACAGCAAGAGAGTTTAATGTACAGCATTACAAAAATCCGGGGGTGCGTGTACAGTACGCGCGTACTATTCTGATGACGAAAGTATACTTTGGCCTTTACCATATAGTAAATACATTAATTAAATACTCCGTACTTAAATTTATAATTACATTGTAACAAGGACACTTTAAAATAAAGTGACATTTAACTTAATTTAGTATTATCATTACAAAAACAGGTTGGTCCCAGAATAGGTGTACTATTGCTTTTTCAAATATCATAAAAAATAAACCCCTTTGCTTTGGAGGAGGAACCTAAGTTATATCTAGTGACAGAATAGCCTAGAATCAAACAAACATGCAAACCCCATTTGCATTTTCCTCAAAATGTTACAAGTAGTTCTATTATTAAGGTTATAATATTAAGGATAGGATTGAAAACAAATTCTCAATTTTAATTATATATGAATCTTGAGTGTATATATATATATATATATATATATATTTTTGTATAGAATGCATATAATTATTTGCTATGTGAAGTACTGCTGTTGATTTTTCTCACAAGCACACACACACACACACACACACACACACACACACACACAACCACTCTCTGTGCAGCTTTGTTAGGAGTATTACTGTTGATGGAGAAAATATAACAGCTAATGCTCATAAAACCATTACAATTAAGGAAGAAAACAAGCATTTTATAGGTGACCATATTGAAACCATTTAAACAGTGAAAAAAACTGTGCAGCTTACATGAAACCGTTAATGCGTAAATATTCAAACAAACACAGTACTGCCTCAGTTAAGTTTGGCCTAGTAGACTCACATACAAATCACAAAATTACAGCTTTCTGTTCTATATACACTGTATCTAACTGTTAGACAAATTACATTTTTTAAGAGTTTATTTTACAAAAGTATGCAAGGCCAAAAATGCACATTGTTAAAAACAGCCACATACAGTATATATATTTGTCATCAGTTACTCCAGCGTTCGTTAGGCAATGCGATTGCGCTTTGGTCTTACCTCATACCCCAACCCGATCAATGCCTACTTCTTCCATGAGGTTAAAGGTCAGCTCGCTGCCTAATTTCATGCTTATTTTTTTCTGTTGCTTTTTGTTTGTACTTGCTCGCTGGTGTTAAATCATCACGCACACCCACACAAACAAGAGGACATACTTGAAAGTGATTCTAAATCAAAGGCGAATTAAAAGAGAAAAATATCTGATCTGGTGCACAGATGGATCTTATGAGAGGGCGACCGACTCGTTCCAGTGAGGAAGGGAGAGGGAAATAGTATGTGCGTCCACAGAAGTTAAGTGCCACGATAGACACGGTATCAGAGTTGTAGGTGGCAACCAGTAACACTGAAAGGAAGACACAGATGGCAAATTTATTATTTTATTTACTTCACCCACTACTATGAGTATATCAGTAGTTTCTCTCAGGCGCCGGGCAGAAAATCTTTGGAAACAGAAGCAAATGTAGTGAAATTCATGGCTTTGAGTGTAAATCTTCAAACTTATAGCTGTGCTGCAAGTAACCGTCAGCCTTTTGAACTAGTGATGTACCTTACTCTTGAAAATGAACTCAAGTTGGCACCTTTAGGGGCATCACCGACGTTAAGCAACTGGCACACAAAGATGGCAGCTGGCATGGGTATTAGAAGTACCCAGAAGACAGCTGGTGATGCTAATCAGTCTCTGTTAGCCGAGGCCGCTAGCAAAGGCTATTTGCATAGAACACTAGCAAACCCTCAGAACTAATTGAATCAATACAGGCAAAGCCACGGACGCCTCCCGCCAGGCTCTGGCTGGGCATTAATCAATGGCTACCTGGAAACTACAACTGAAGTCGGAATCCATAAATGACTAAATCAGTCAACCACATCAAGAATATAAGTTGAACATAAGGTCTTGCAGACGATGACAAAAGAAAATATGTGCTTTTGGCCTGTGTTTTACATGAAAATACAGGTTGAGTTTTGTTTTAGATTTTTTGTAGCACAATAAAGTTATAAAAAAAATATTTAATTAAACAGCTAGATGAAGTACAGGATAATTAAAATGAAGGCAAGTATATAGACGTATTGTTTTCTTACAACGATACACCTGATACCTGTAAGTCTGCTTCCAGAGTGTTCCAGTCTGCTAAAAACTCTGCTTGAATCACTAATGGTGGTTCATATCCGCTTTAAACTGGTCTAGCTGATTTCCCACCTGGTCACCACCACGAAAAATACGTTTATTCAAGTGTGCTATTAGTATACTTATTTTAAACTTAAAATAGGAAAGTATACTTTTAATTTACTTTCCATGTAATTCTCAGAAATATACTTAAAATTACATTTAAGTATACTTGACTTATACTTTGAAAAAGTCTAAATATATTTGAGCTTGTGCTTCTAGACTCAGTGTTTTCATTGTTATTTGTTAGGGGGCGCTAGTACACATCTTCTGTAGAGATTTTCCAAAAACACAAGTGAAGAAGAAACCGAAACAACAGATGCTTACACGTGTAATCTAACACGATCATCAGATATAAAACAGCATCAAAACTGTGTAACGTTATGGAATAACATGTCACCAATGAAGAGGTAATAATGATTGTCAAGCTTTGGGGTGTTGCTAGCAATCTTCCTTTTTCATTATCATTCTGAATCCAATCCATATTCTTTTTTCGGGTTTTGTTCAAAATGTTCTTTATTTTTTATTTTATGAAACTTACCCACATTCAAGTGTTAAAAAAATAATGCATGAAGCTATAATACAATGTTTTTGTTTACAAGCAGATACTCTGTTTCTTTCTTTCTTTTTATGTTTTATATGTTCAGATATTCATATAACAAAATATATACAAATGAATACCTAATAGGGACATGGCAGTACACTTAAAGTATGAGGTAAAGTTCACTTAAAGAAAACTTACGAGTGTACTTGCAGTATAAATCTAAACTACTAATCTAGTAGTTTAGTGAGACTATACTTCAAAGTTCAAATTTAAATGGATGCCACATTATTGGGGCAATGAAGCCTCCCTACACCTACCCTAACCCTTCCCTATACTTTATTTACAACTTTTTGATTATTTCTTTCATTTTTATTGAAAACAAATGCCTTTCCAATTTGATATAAGATTTTTAAAGGCAGGAAAAAAGTTTGGCAAAAGGTGGATTCAAACCTGGGTCGATCGAATCAAAAAGACTACGACTACAAATTCGCCGTCTACGCCACTGAAGCTGCTGTTAAATGATCACCTTTTGTAGGGCTGACTATCCCAATCACATGTTGGTGGGATGAGTTAGTGTCAATAGCTTCAGCCAACAAGGCGGGCTATTTTCTACTTATTGTAAATAGACACTCCGGAATTGTAATATCTCTCTGCATCACTATACCTGACAGCTAAGTCCAGCAAACCACTTTAGTCTGGTTTAAGCTAGTTTTTTCAGCAGGGTTGTCTGTTACTCTGTCTGTGTGTCTCTCTCTCATCCTGGTGTTTCTCAGATATTCATATAACAAATATACAAATGAATACCTAATAGGGACATGGCAGTACATAAAGTATGAGGTAAGGTTCACTTAAAGAAAACTTACGAGTGTACTTGCAGTATAAATCTAAACTACTAATCTAGTAGTTTAGTGAGACTATACTTCAAAGTTCAAATTTAAATGGATGCCACATTATTGGGGCAATGAAGCCTCCCTACACCTACCCTAACCTTCCCTATACTTTATTTACAACTTTTTGATTATTTCTTTCATTTTATTGAAAACAAATGCCTTTCCAATGTGATATAAGATTTTTAAAAGGCAGGAAAAAGTTTGGCAAAGGTGGAATCGAAACGAATTCGTCGAATCAAAAGACTGACTACAAATTACCGTCACGCCACTGAAGCTGCTGTTAAATGATCACCTTTTGTAGGGCTGACTATCCCAATCACATGTTGGTGGGATGAGTTAGTGCAAAGTGCTATTTTCTACTTATTGTAAATAGACACTCCGAATTGTAATATCTCTCTGCATCACTATACCTGACAGCTAAGTCCAGCAAACCACTTTAGTCTGGTTTAAGCTAGTTTTTTCAGCAGAGTTGTCTGTTACTCTGTCTGTGTGTCTCTCTCTCATCCTGGTGTTTCTGTTGTACTGGACACCATAAACAGATCCCTGGGGACAAACTAATACATCTCATATAATTGACAGTGTAGGTTCTGTGTCACTTCGAAAACTGAATGTCAGCGGCGTGTGTTTGTTAGGAGGAAGTGCAAAGTGCCAATCGATAAACCATTGGAGCAACAGAGACAAATCCTGCCGATGGAACTGCCGTAACATTCACAAGAATCGCAGGGAAACAAATCTGAGACGGAAAGGCCATGCTTTTTCCATTCTGTTCACAATTACACTCACTTTATTTCATTTTTCATTTTTTCGAGATTGATATTTCCAACCTGGTCTCATAAAAATACGTACCTCTGTGCGCTTTCTGTGCGACACCGTTTTTATGTACCTTACAGCACGTTTCACCGCAGTTTCAAAGAGAAATGTCCACTGAGTGTCGCTAAAACACAGGTTAAATATGTGAACCCTTATGTAGATATAGGTACATATTGCTGTGTTTTTATTACGTTGCTACAGAAACGTATTGCGGCGGTTTAGAATTTAAATATCGGGGTCTGTCCCTAAAAGTTAATGCTCTATCGTTTTGGAAATATGTCCTACATCAAACCCAACCCTAAACCTACCCGATAGTGTTGACAAATGCAAAACTGATATAAAAATGAAAAATGTATTTGTTGATGCAACTGTGCTATTTCAACTTCCTAATATGCAGATTTGAACTGCTTTGTCGTACCGTGATTGCACGGGATTCGAACCGGAGCTCCTCGCCTCCTAAGTACGTCTCGGTAGTCCGTGAGCTACCGAACAAACTTACCATCTATGAAAACCCATTGATACGAGGCTGGATATGTGTGATGCTAACGTTCAAAAGCATCAGTTTTAAAATCTCCCAGCTTTTTAATATTATTATTCCAGTAATTGTGCAAAAATTACTCTTTATTAATACAAACTCTGTAAATTTCTGAGAAAAGGAGTAAAAGGTGTCAGAGTTTTACTGCCTCAAGCGTTTGTTTCTTTTGGAAACTGCGTTAATATGTAGTTATGGTAGTTATAGTTATGTAGTTATGGTCATGGTACATATTTCGTGTCTCGCTAATAAGTGCACCCAGGTACGTAAATGCTATGAGACCAGGTAGGATATTTCCCATATTTGTTTTATCCCTTATGTAACATTGTAACATTATGTAACGGAACAGTGATGCCAAATCACTCTTTCCTTTAAAGTTGTCAAAAAAAAAACATTCATAACCAATTTTGCTTGCATTTACTTGACAGCACATATTTCCAATATGAAAAAATAAAAGACTTGATTAAAAAGTGGGTGGTTGGTGGGAAGGGTTTGAAAAATAATGTGATTGGTCACAACAGTGATCCTCAAATCTGGCTCGTGAGATCCACTCTCCTGCAGAGTTTAGCTCCAACCCTGATCAAACTCACCTACCTGGGATTTTCTAATGATCCTGAAGACGTTGATTAGCACGCTCATGTGTGTTTGATCAGGACTCGAGCTAAACTCTGCTGGAAAGTGGATCTCATGAGCCAGATTTGAGAATCACTGGGTTACAACATACAAACAAAATGTTGGTGTAGAACTGGAGCAACTTGTTACATTTTACTGGAAGATATTCTGTGGAATAAGAAATTATTAGTGAGTAAAATACACGTATATTAAAATAACGTTAATATTTTACATTACGTTTACGTTATATTTTTATGTAATTATACATTAGATTTACATTTTATTTAAATAGATAAAGATAAATATGGTCCATTTCTATGACATGTTGGTATTGCTTTCTGATATAGCTGAAAATTCGACTAGCATCCCATAAAACTGCACTATGGGAAGTATAGTAGAAAACAGAATGAAAGTTTCATTGGTGACTCAAAGCATGAGTTAAATTATTTACAATCATTTCAACAAAATATCACCTCTTAACAGCAAAGTGCTTCTTCTGCTAGCATTTCTGCTTGCTAGACAGGCAGTAATTGGTGACGTTAGAAATTCTGCGCGATCTAAGCTATACCAACTTAATGCTTTATTGTCGGGAAGGGACGAGCACCTCCAATTAGATTACAGGCAATTCCAGGTCACTGCAAGATAGGACTGCAGCCAGATATCTCTGCAGTGGCATACAGCCACAGACCTGTTTGCATTGATTTGAATGGATAACTTTCAATTTGATTCTGTTTTGTCTGATTCAGTTCGGATTTGATTCAAACGTTCTTGAAAAACATAATTTTAGTGATAGACAACACGTGCGTCATTGTTGCTAGAATTCTGTTGTAGATTCAATTCATTTTGTTCAGTCCAATTCGGTACATTTGGGTTTGACATTTTTAGGGTTCAATATAGATAGTTCTGGCAGAGCTCACAGTCTGCTTGTTATAGAATGTAATCAATTATTTTTAATTTGTTGATTTTGATTTGTTCATTTAAATGTAGTTTGTTGAAATTGTTTTTTAGTGAAAGACGATTCTGACACACCACTAGACCTGCTGGTTGTGGAATAGAATCATTTCTTTTCTAGCTTTTATTCCATCAATTTGATTTCACAATTTTTTTTTTATTGAATTAAATTTGTTTGATTTGAAAAACTCTAAAAAGGATGTTTTAGTTAAAGATGATCTACAATACACCATGTTAGTGCTGGTAGAGCGCCTGATCTGGTGGTTCTTCAATAGAATTGATTTTGTTATGTATTTGATTACTTTACTTTGATTCGATAATGTCCAATTTGCTTTTATTTAGCTAGATTCAGTTTTTTTTTTTTTATTCAAAAACTGGTTTTAGAATAGAATCAATTGTAGATCTGATTAATTTGCTTTGACTCAACATTGAATTAGATTTTGTTTTGATTTGATTCAAACATGGTTCTAAAGTAAAAATTTATTCGGTTACATATTTGATTCTTTAATTCAATTTGCTTTATTTGATGTGTTCAATTAGATTATATGTACCATTTAATGTAAAGACCTGAACGTTTAAAAAAAGAATGTTATAAAACGAAACTTAAAGGCATAGTTCACCCAAAAATGTAAATTACTCACCTACATATTTTTTTCCAAACCCGTAAGACCTTTGTTCATCTTCGGAACACAAATTAAAGATATTTTAAATAAAATCCAAGAGATTTGTGAGCCTCCATAGGTCAGAATTACATCTTAATTTGTGTTCCGAAGATGAAGAATTATGTTCATAATTGTTTGTGTTCCAAAGGTAAGTAATTAATGACAGAATTTAAATTTTTTAGGGTGAACTGTCCCTTTAACATGGGAAGTAATGCAACGACTCAATGGACAAACAAGCAATTCTCAATTCATTCACCAATCACGTTTAAGGTCTATTGAATCAATGAATCTAATGAATCTATTGGATTTCGTGTGGGTTTGGTTCGGCTGTAGAGTGAGTGTATGTGCAAAAGACAATTACGTACCCAACTACTACCATCACACCACTTTACTATGCTCAAATTAAACGAGGACTTACCTCATGCTTCCCTGTCTCTCTTTCCACACACTTCCTCTACTCACAACATTCCCTCCTCCAGGTCATTATAGTGAAATATGATGAGGCCTGGATCTGCCCTCATGAAATTTCAATAACAATTGATTTCTGTGATTGCAAGAGATTCTTCTCAGAGAGCGAGGGATAGAAATAAGTGATACGCACAGGGTGGGGGTATATCTTCTCATTAATTTATTGTCAATGATGTTCTAGTCATATCAGTGTGACAGTATCAACCAATCGTTTTGTGCTGACAGCTCACAGGCGTTGCGGCAGTGGCACTATTCATCGATCCTGCTTTTTCTTTATGGACATTAGTAGACAATGTTTGCACAGGCTCGTGATATTCTCTCTTTGGTTTGGTTGACATCATTTCTTACAAACCCATTAAGTTCAGATACATTAGACCAGGTAGAACTGTCATAGGCCTGTGGATTTCCAGTATCATTACAATATATGATATGTACTTCAGCAGATGCGTTGGATTGTTTGTCATGTCATCACCACGCTAGCACGTTCAAACCGTTTTTTTTTTTTTACAACTCCCTTCTGAAACATTTTGGGCCGCTAAATTAGCTAGTAGTGCAGTTAGATACTTCTCTCACTTTGGCTATTTTTGGCTGTTTAACCGCTAAAGCTACCAAGGGAGAGCTATAAACCAACATCCCTGTGCAAATTGATGCCATGTGGTATTAATACGAGGAAAACAATAAAACAGTTTGAAGAAGTGGAGTCAGGCCAAGCTATAAATACTTACCGTGTGGTTAGCGCTTGTTTCACATGTAGTGAATACTGCACTCGGCTACAGTGATAAGTTAGGCCAACAACAATCCCACTTCCCCATTTTGGGAAGAGAACTTTTCATACAGTAGAGATATTGAAATAGTTGAAGTGCTTCATTCTCTTTCTGAGTACTTAATTCTGAGTACTTAGTTTGTCCCTTTTTACACCCTTGAATGATTATTTTCTCTATAGAAATGAACTTTATATGTCTCAATGCTCTTGATATCGCTGTGTTCTTTGAAGTAAGGGCTAGAGGATGTGGTGACCAAATCAAAAACTATATCAAATTGGAAACTCATATTCTTGAGGGACGCAGTGACCCGCGGTATCAGCCTGTGTTGAAAGTGGATGAAAGGTTCTTTCATTAGAAACAGCTTCTTCAAAAACACAGTTTGGACTAGGGTTACTTTTCAAAAGGGGTTTGGAACGTGACTCAAGAAATATTGTGGTTTAAGAACGCACGAGTATGGATGTATGTATTTATTTAGTGACAGTTTTTATTTATTATGTGCATCACTTCATACATATTAGCATACACTTATTTGTATTTATTTATTTATTCATATTTTTGTATTTATTTATTATTTTAATGAGCAGGCACACAGTGGCCCCACAGGTTTGAAAGTAAAACTTAAAAATGCATGATATTTATTTAATAATGCATAATTTGATGAATAAGTGTTATAAAAGTTGTATAATATGAAATAATATACTTTATGAAAAATATAATTTGTTTGTATTAATTAACTTATTAATACTTATTAATAATTAACGGTCATTGTTGTTTGTATTTTTTATTATATTTTTATCTTGCTGCATATTATCATATATTTGATAAAGTATTTATATTGAATAAAGTATATAACAAATATGTAATATAATACAATATAATATGTTGTGATTGACGTCTTTGCTGTTATTGTTTAAGTTAATTTATTACAAAATGTGGATATTATAGGGGTGACCCCGAATAGTCGACGATTCAATGCTTCAATAGGAGGAGCCTGATTCGACTCCCAATCTGACAGTCGAATATTCGCGGGGTGTTATGATCATGCCATTTTGGTTATATGGGGTGCTCAAATGTCTGATTTCACAGAGAAATCTGCGAGGCATCCGTTACACATTTCCCTGTGTGTTAAAGTCAGTAATAATTACTGTCGAATGTCTGACTTGACTCTTGGTAATGTATTTTTAGCCCCGCCCCCAAACATATGATTCGACTATCAGTCGAATATTGGCAAGATTCAAAATTTCCAATTCGACTATGAAAATCCTTAGTCGAGGACACCCCTATATTATACTGTATTATATTTATTATATTATATCATATTATATTATTCTTATTTAATGTTGCTGGTTGTTAATGTACATTAAATCACAAGTGCATTGCTTGACATTTCTAACTCTTTTAGTGTAGTGGCCCACTAAAAGCATTTGAATACACAACAAATCACACTTTAAAATGCATGAATGGTATTAGATTAGATGCAAAATATAATTTTATTGAGACTGGTACCAAGATAAATTCTATTCAATTCATTAGAACAATTCTTAGTGAAAAACAAATCCTAATGTTTTGTCTTTCCCCAGACGTCTTGAGAACCCCTTTGTCCCCTCATTTCTCTCTCTCTCTCTCTCTCTCTCTCTCTCTCTCTCTCTCTCTCTCTCTCTCTCTCTCTCTCTCTCTCTCTCTCTCTCTCTCTCTCTCTCTCTCTCTCTCTCTCTCTCTCTCTCTCTCTCTCTCTCTCTCTCTCTCTCTCTCTCTCTCTCTCTTGTCTCTCTCTCTCTCACACACACACACACACACACACTCTCTCTCTCTCTCTCTCTCTCTCTCTCTCTCTCTCTCTCTCTCTCTCTCTCTCTCTCTCTCCTCTTTCTCTCTCTGTCGACCTCTGGGTCTCTCGGTAAGTGAATGTTTTCCCCAGGCTGAGTGAGAGGATTGGATACAATGTAGAAATCAATGGCAATAAGAGAGGAGTGAAGTACTCCTGACACATACAAGCATGTGAATGTGTTTGGGAGCGCACTGACTCATCCATCTCCATATCACTTTATTAACAGATGCCCCGCACACCGAAATACACACACACGCCAGCTTTCTTTCTCCTTCATCCAGACAGGTTTTTAGATTAATTAGATATTATCAAACAACATTTTCGAGGAACTGTATAATGAAAGGTCATTTATTGCTGTAAAGCTGTGAATAGCAGCACTTATGCGGTCATTAACCTATATGTTCTTAATTGCCAGGCACTAACTTCAATATAACTTAAAGAGAATTTACAGTTTCTTGACCATCTGCTCCAACCGACAGGAAAGTACCTCCGTTTCATGCCCCAGCAGCCCCTAACACTCCCTCACACTCAAACTGCCCAAACCACTCTCTCTTTCTCTCTTCCTCTTTTCTCTTTCTTCTCACACATCCATCCTTTAACAGCCTTGGGACCAAACACAAAAACATTTTGCAATATATACATGTTTTGGGCTTAATCGGGTGCCATTTTTGGATCCCATGAACACTGAACCACAAGTTAACCAAAACACAGAGGACAGAGAACAACTTGGCACCTGTAAAACACAAGCTGTTATGAATATAAGACGAATATAGGACGACCCCTGTAACGTCTTTCATGTAATGTTTCACACTGTTAAATGCTTTGCACAATGAAAAAGTATGTTTTGTTATTTATTTATTAGATTTAATAAAGACTTTAAGATATCATTTAATTAACAATAATATAATTTTATATTTATTCATTTAATATAGTAAATAATAAATTATATAATATAATATTAATTAATGATAGTTATTGTATCCTTATTTATGATTTTATAATTTTTTATAATGAATATATTTTAATTTATTTAATTAATAGTATTTAATAAATGTCATCTTCATATTACAAAATGTGTTATAATATAATATAATATTTGTCTATATTTTATTATACTGTGGTATATGCATGTGTGTGTGTATAAAATAAATGTGTTTTATTATTTAAAAATAAATATATATATATATATATATATATATATATATATACAGTATATAATTAGTTTTATTTCTTTGTATTTATTGTTTTTAATATGTTTATTTATATTATTTATACAGTATATACGGTTAGAACTGTCTTGAATCTTGTTTTTGTTCGGTCCCCTACTTTTCTCAAAACTGTGGCACTTTACAAACAAAGTGCCTTCATGAACAGATGTTCTACATCCATTTCCTGTCCATTACAGGAGCAATTGGTGTCAGATAGCTTGTTAATATCTCTTCTGTCCTCCGTCTCATCCCTCGCTCAGATTGATTGACAGGCTTTCGTGTTTTTGACAGCATAAAGACTTTATGCAAAGTAATTGCTGCGTGCAACATAAAACATAAGCGTCCTGCGATTATTACACGCTATACGCGCTTGCTGCACTTAACATGGGCGTAAGAATTCCCAACATTTGAAATGGCTTCCATTAGAACAGTTGTGCATATTATTATTGCACTTTCTGAAGAGTTATTACTCTAGGTTGGAGTACATTTTTGTGTATATTTAGAATAAAACTAAAAGATAATGCAACAACTAAATGTCCATGTTCAATTTTGTTCCAAAAACATGCAAGCCTTTTATTCTTTGCAGCACATTCTAACTAGTCTTGTGTCAAAAATGATGGATTCGTCTCTTTTGTTTGTGTCCACAGCTCTGAATGAACCCACCATAGACTACGGTTTTCAGCGGCTACAGAAGGTGATTCCTCGGCATCCAGGAGACCCCGAACGCTTGCCAAAGGTAAGGAATCGAATTTACACTGTTTCAAACAATAGAGTTAATAGTGTCGAAACGAGTTAAAGAAGCATCAACGGAAATGTGCTTTTGAAATGGACTGAAGTGAACATGTTCTTCTGTTATGTGAGTTTCTATATTTATTTCATATATCATCATTTTATAGTTTATTTGAATCTCTATTCTATTTATGAAATATCTAACTGATTAATGTTTGGAGGCTTAATTGCATAACTCCGTTGAATGAACAGGTTTATCAAGAATGCATGTTGTGTGGGCTGAATCGTGAATCATTTCATCTGACATTCCTCCAGATCCTCTTTTCTTGATCTAGAAAGAGTGCTACAGCATTAATTATTACATCAAACTAATTCTCAAGAGTCTCACTTATGAAGGACTGAGATGGCGGGCCGGCCTCGGTTATGTCATCATTGTCTTGGTGATGAAACTCATATTGTAATAATTCTGCTTGGATGAACATTAGAGTCTGTTGCACATGGACAGAAAGAGTTGCATCATGAAAAAATGAAATAAATCGGTCTGTTGCTGTGATACTTCTACGTGTATACAGAGCCATGTTTGCATGTGTGTGTTTGTTGTTACTGGATCGTCTGAGTGTAACAAGTACTCTATATAGTGCTTCATCTGTTTTCAGTTTGGTCTTAATGAAACCGTGTTTTTAACTCCAAATAAGCTGGCGTCACAGAGGGAGGAGATATTTGGTTTGCATTTGTTGTGCTGGAGCTCTAGAAATATGACATAAAACATTCTTTGTTCAATCTCTGTGATTCATAGTTCAAATCTCAGTTATACCGGGACTGGGTCAGGTGTCAGAAAACACCAAGTACATCGTGTTCCTGGAGCAACTTTCTTGCTGGTTCTGGGACAGCATTCATATAGAAAAAATTGTTTATTTAATTTTTTGGATTTTTTTTAGGGTTAGATCGCCGCTTCGGACCAAAGCAACATTCTGGCATTTTGATTTAAGTCTTATAATATAATACAATACAATACAATACAATATAATTTATACATAAAATGATGAAAATGAAATTAATAAATTAATAGCCAAATTTACTGAAATGGTATTTAATGACAAGATATATATATATTTACTCCGGTTATGTTCCTTATGTTTTGACACTTTTATCCTTCAGGCATTAGATAAATAAATGTTAACCTTATGAATGTAAGTTTTTCAGATTGTTTTTCATTGTCCCCTCGATTAATAGATTATATTGTATTATATTATAGTATAGTATATTTAGATTGGATTGTTTATGAGCTATTCTGCTTTTTATACATGTTCTACTATTTATACTTTACTTATTGCAAAAACATTCTCTGCACCTTAGTATATATTGTAATATATATATATATATAGATAATGAATTGAGTATAAATTATAATTTAAATTATTAAATGGATGCCATCTTATTGGGACAATAAAGCCCTAAAGCATTGATGCTGTTTCAGGAAGATAGTTTGCAAAATCACAGACACTTCAAAAGTTCCCTTTCTACATTCATTTTCTGTTTTTAAGCATTGAGTATATTTTGCTTGTTCATTTCACAAGTGTGTATGTTTGGTCATGTGCTGTGAGCTTATTGTATATACATGTGAGTGTGTGTTTGTGTGTGTGTGTGGGTGGGTGAGTTTAAGAGCGCGGGCACCCAGAGGTGATCCATCATGGTGAAGTCAGCTGTCCAGCGGTGCCTCCCGGCAGGTCAGCGATCGAAGTCTCCGCTGGCCGGACTTTATTATTGCTCCAGCACCAGTAATTGAGTCACAGCAGTGTGTGTGTGTGTGTGTGTTTGAAAGCAGGAAGAGAAATTATTCCAGCACACTGGCACCTCTGACATTCAGAACAGTGTTGAGCTCAATGAAGAGGTCGGACATATGGAGGAACAGAGAATCATACACACACACACACACACACACACACGCACACACACACGCACACACACACACATACACACTCTGTTCCTCTCCGCCCCATCGATTTTCTCGTCCTTATTGAGGTAATAACAGTTTGTTGACGGGGCTCTCTTTTCAACTGCTCACCTCAATCATACCAGCCAAACATCGGGAAGCCACAGAGAGAGACGGGCACACACACACACACACACACACGCACGCACACACACACACGCACACATGCACACACACACGCACACACACACACACACACACACACACACACACACACACACACACACACACACACACACACACACACACACACACACGCACACAACACACACGCGCACACATACACACACACACACACACACACACACACACACACACACACACACACACACACACACACACACACACAGATCCAAATGAAGACATGCCATAGACTTCTACTGTTTTTATAAAAAGCTGATTTACTGACAAACTTATTTTTGCTTATGAAGCTACTGCATGTGTTTACAATACAATGAATCTACTGTAAGCAGATTTTATACTCAAAATGTATGTAAGATAGTTGTTATTTATAGGGTTTTCAAGCCAAATTCATACAGCAATATGAAATGGCCACTTTTAGGAGTTTGAAACACCTGATTAAGCAAACATTTGCTGTACAATACATGCAATGTTATCTACTTCTTTCTTTCAGTCATTAGAGATATACTTTTGGACATTTGCCCCAGTTCTTTTTCAGTGTTTCTCCTTTCTAAACCTCTCAGTTTAGTTTCCTATGAAGGCTGTAATGTTCCCAGTTCAAAGCCAGACGCAGACAGACCTGAGAAGCTCAGAAGGACAGACGGTGTAGTAGCCCGTGTGAAAGGATTAGAGGACAACAGAAGTGTGAATGCTCTACTGGACATTTACATTGACAATGAGATCTGACATGGACCTACACAACCTGCCCATTTTGGAGCCTTTTATTAATCCGTTTTTAGTATTTGTTTGCTTAATGAAGTTGCTCCAGTGCGGCATGATTTATAGCTTCCGTCGACACAAAAAACGATGTTAAAGCATTTCAACTTAATCATAAAAACTCTAAAAGAAGACAAAAAAATATTATATCAAATGCCCATAAGACTCATTCACTTTATACCTATGAGGCCATACAGTAGCTTAGTATTAGTAGAAGAAAAAAAGTCATTATTTGCAATAAAGTTACAATAAATATTTTTATGGAACCATTTATTAAACCTTTAGATTAAGTCTAAAAAAAGTTTGCAAATATGATTTTTGAGTTTAAGGTTTGCCTCTTACATCAGGTACATTTTTAGAGCTAATTTTGTACTATACAGGAGAATATGGAGCTCGAGAAGGAAACAAATATATATATATATATACTATTATAAAATACTAAATAAAGTATCCAATTTGTTGCAGATGTTGTCATATGGCCAAAAAGTCAAATGAAATGTATAGCTTGCAATGTAAATCAATGAGATCTTATCATACATACATAAAATGCTTATAAATATCAGTTGTCACTATGTATCTCCCAATCATGTTTTAGTAAGGTGATATTTAAATGCTTAGTTTTATGATCAGAGCATTATACTATTTATTTTGGTCAAAACATATAATGCAATGCAATGCAAAGATGATCTGGACTTAGAAATATGCCTATCAAATATAATAAAGTTGGCTTTAAAGGGTTCTATAAATAGCAGGTTTTAGGAAATATCAACTAAAAACCTTTCCGGGAAACATGCTTTGCTGATATCATTGTATATGAAGCTTATGATGTCATCATCTGCTGATATCTTGCTGATCTAATCAACACTGTGAACAAATGCAGCACAGTAAATCACTTTAGTAACATGATGATCTAAAGATGACACAGGCACAGTCATATAATGTTAGCTTTTTGAAGGTGTCTGGTGAGCTATTGTTGACTAGTAAGGATACTTATGGTTTGTTGTTAACTTATAGTTATGTTTGATTATTAGTTTTGTCATGATATCCATGTTTTCTTTCATGTGGGTTTTATGATTTCTTAACCGAACTGGTCACGGTTTGACTTTTCTAGATGAGCCTTAGTACCTGGTCCAAAGGCAAAGGAAAACATATTACATTTGTGATGTATATAGAGCTCAGTGTTTCTGCTATACAGTATTCATCATCGACCTCTGCTCCTCATCGTTTCTGCTGAATTTGATTGATGTTTTGGCTGAACTCGCACGTACTGAGAATTCACTGCCTCCAGGCCGCACCACGTTCATTCGGGCCCTTTCGTTCGCCAGTATCCCTCTCGTGCTCCCCCACGCTGGGCTGCAGAGGGACTCTCCTCCGCCTCCTCACTCTCGCTGCAGGATCTATCGCTCTAACAGCTCCCCGTGACGATAATGAGAGGTTAACACAGTGCCAGCATGGCCATAATTGAGTGAATTTAGCACCTTGGACAGCGAACTAAAACTCCTCATTGCTTGCCTGACCCCCGTCAAGTTTTGTTTGTGTTTGTGTGTGTGTGTGTGTGTGTGTGTGTGTGTGTGTGTGTGTGTGTGTGTGTGTGTGTGTGTGTGTGTGTGTGTGTGTGTGTGTGTGTGTGTGTGTGTGTGTGTGTGTGTGTGTGTGTGCTTGCTTGGTGCGACGCACCCCAGGGCTGATTGGGAGGCAATATGTTCCAACACAGCGCTCACACACACATGCTAAGGGGTAAGATCCTGGTGAAGGTTGCATTCAGAGGGCGGGACAATTTTCTGCTTGTCACTCGGTTAGCTGGAGCAGCGCCCTTCTGAATTAACTTCTCCCAAAGATCTCCCACTCGCCAACATACAGGATGGAGAAATATAAGGAAAACACTAGAGGAACGTGTGAACGGTTCTGCAATAACAAAAATGAACAACAGTACCCTCACGGAAAAAACAAACATGAATTTTAATCGCATGTAAAATGAAAGGGCCTGATTATTTTGTATAGATGAGCAGAATAAATGTATTAGTAAATTGCTTGTAAAACCATTAATTCATGCAACAATTTACATTTATATACAATATATTTACATTTAAACAGTTAGCATTGGATTGATTCTATGTACAATTTAGATTTATGACTGATTAAGGAAGTTGTGTTGATTGATTGATTTTTTTATAGAATTATTAATTTATATTTAATTATTTTTGCAAAAATGTTTTTTTTCGAAGATTTACATTCACAGAAATGGAAGTGTTTATGAAAAGTTTTATTAATTCAACAACTTAGATAGGAAATGTTTTAACAGAAGATTTACACATGAATATGATCAATTACATATTAAATCCAATCAAAATAATAAATGTGAAAATTGACATTGACATTAATGCAACAATTTATATATGAACAGTTCTACTTTACATTTCAACAATGCAATAATTTACATAAGGATAGTTTAATAAATGATGTACAGTTATGTCAATGCAACATTTAAAAGAAGAATTGTTTTACAAGCTATTTACTGTACATTTGTATCAATGCACCAGTCAGTGTAAGTTGCATCGATGCAAAATAAGTTATCATTTCTTTCATTTATAACATGTAATAATTTATGTAAGAATGGGTGTCAGTTCTGGAATGGTTTGTATTGATTTGATTAACATTCATTTCAATGCAACAACTAACACACACACACACACACAAAATATTTGGGAAAATATTTACATTAATATCAGTGCAATTCAGAACAATTTAAGAGTTTTTGTTTGCTTCTGTTTCATGAATGATGACCAGTGTGTGAAAATATCTAACTATCATTTCATATTTACAAATGTCACATGTGAAATCTTGGTAATGCGTTTCAAAATCACACAAAAGTTGCAATTTTGTGAAAATGTTCCAATTCGTGTGGTTTTTCCATAAGGGTGTTTTGACTTGTTATTGCATTTGATTTATGAGAGATGTCAATGACAAACCTACATGATGTGATCTGTGTTGCATCATTTCAATTCATTGTTTGTGAATTTTTTTTAAAACACAGGATTTCGTGTCTCAAATTTTACTGGCCAAGACATGCACTTCTCCCATGCTTGCACGTCTCATGCTAGTTTGATAATGTGGAGATATTGCACAAGCCACATAATCACATTATTAAAGCAACACAAAAGTCGCTAATGTTTTCCAGCCATTGCACTTAAACAGTCATGACACCCGTTGTCCTTCTTCCCCATCATGTGACTGCACAGAAAAGCATATGTTAAAGTAATTACTTCTCATTAGCGGGAACGCATCGATTCCATCTCTGATGTACCGTCATCACAAGAGCTCTTACAAGAGCTGCTCTCCGCTGAGTTATTGCCCAGTACTGTGAAACCGAGTGACCTTCGCTGCAAACATAGATTGCATTGTCCTTCCTCAACGCAAAGCAGATGTTTTCTGAAAAACTGCACTTCTTCATCCTGACAGACAGAACAATTGAGCAAACATCAGCTCCATGTGTTCCACTTGGCTGTGATCGCCGATGTTATTAAACGGAAATTCAACCGTTTTTCATCTGTGAAAGAGAACAACATCACATTGTATAGTTACAAGTGACAAGGATTCTGGATTGAACTGAGGATGAAATTGGCTCTCAAACTTTTTTATCATTAATATTTCCTTGTTTGTATTGTTGTGCATACAGGAAGTGATTTTGAAGAGAGCAGCAGATCTCGTGGAAGCACTTTATGGAATGCCTCATAACAACCAGGTGAGGAAGAAACTCTTTGATTATCATTGATAAATTCCTGTTAACACATGTTGAAAATATATGGGGGTTTCTATCTGTATTTTTGGCCCTGAAAACTTAAAATGACCTTGCAAATTTAAACATATATATAGAACAAAAACAAAAAAAACTTAACAAAAAGTTTATTTAATTTGTCTATGAATAATGTCCAGTGGTGTAAAAACATTACAGAACATTTTTTTTTCTAAAAATTGTTCCATCTAAAAACTGAAAAAAAGAAGAAACAGTTATTTCAAAGAAAATAACATAATATTCATGATGTTGAAATTCAATATATATATATATAAATGTAACATGTTTTTAATTATACACATGCATGGGTGTGTATATAAATATACATAATAAATATACACAACACACACAAACATATACTTTGTTGACAAAAACGTTTATTTTGGATGCGATTAATCACGATTAAGCATTTAACTGCACTCATTTAAATTAATTTAAGACAATGAATATTAATTTTTTTTTTTTTTTTAGGTTGTAACATTTTCATATTTTATTATTAAAAACTCTGACACAAGACACATTTAAACAACAACATAAAAAGCATTTGAAAAGTTGGAAAAATAAAGTCATAATATTTGAATTTGACCTTCATAAAATGTAAAACTACATTTATTTTGGTGTTGTGGTTTGTTTTTGTTTTTTGATGGTCTCCTTAGAAATTCAGTTGACTATAAGTAACTTTGCAAATACATAAAGGGACATAAAAGTTAAAAGTGTTCAATTGTGAGAGATGATGGATCATTTTTCCTTAGGAAATCATTCTTAAGCGAGCAGCAGACATTGCTGAAGCCCTGTACAATGTGCCACGAAACCACAACCAGCTCACCGGCCTCACCAACAGCTCCGTCCATGCAAGCATGATGGGAGTGAACTCCTTCACTGGACAGCTCGCCGTTAACGTCTCCGAGTCGTCACAGGGTGGAAACCAGGGTGAGATGTTTTTCCCTCTTCACAGACATACACACACTCTTGCTCAAACATGCGCTAAAGAAAACTTGATGTGTAGGATGAAGGTTCTCCAAGCTGATAGCCTTTCATGTAAGGCTAAGTTGAAGTTTTCTCTGTGTCTGGCTGCAGGTTTCAGTCGTAACACGAGTAGCGTATCACCACACGGATATGTGCCCAGTTCCACCCCTCAGCAGAGCAGTTACAGTTCGGTATCCACTAGCATGAACGGCTACGGCAATGGTGGCATGACCAACCTGACCGGCTCCCCGAACTTCCTGAACGGCTCTGCCACTAACTCACCCTACGCAAGTGAGTATTAAGATGTGATATTCTATATGTGACCCTGGACCACAAAACCAGTCATAAGGGTCAATTTTTTGAAATTGAGATTCATACATAACCCGAAAGCGACAATACATAAGCTTTTCATTGATGTATGGTTTGTTAGGATAGGAGAATATTTGGCTGAGATACAACTATTTGAAAATCTGGAATCTGAGGATGCAAAAAAATCTAAATATTGTCCAAATGAAGTTCTTAGCAATGCATATTACTAATCAAAAAATGCGTTTTGACATATTTACGGTAGAAAATGTTCACAATATCTTCATGGAACATGATCTTTACTTAATATACTAATGATTTTTGGCATAACAGATAAAATGATCATTTTGACCCATACAATGTAATGTTGGCTATTTCTACAGATATACCCGTGCTCCTTAAGACTGGTTTTGTTCTCCAGGGTCACATATATTCTTCTTTCTCTTTCATAAAACACAATTAGATGTTTAACAGAATGTCCAAGCTACTCTTTACCAATGAAAGTGAAATTATAAAAATTAACTTTGAAATTAACTTTTTTATATATATATAATTTCGAAGTTATAAATAATTGGAAATAATGTTATTATTAATTGGAGTACATTTTACAAGAAAATACTATTTTAGTCTTTCTACAAAATTTCACATTTAATTGAATGTGATACCTGCAATATCTTTGTAATGTAATCCTACATTCATTTGTGTGTGTGTAGTCTGCATGGTCCATGTATTATATTTCCAAGTTATCTGAAGCCATATGATTGCTTAATGTCAGGAACAGATTGATCTTTTTAGCTTGAATAAAATCTTCCCTCTGTTGTAGCTGTTAAATCTGACTTTTCACTTGAAGACGTGACAAAATGTGATGTCAATACGTCAGACCTACATGCTTTTGTGTGCAATGTTTAAATAGACGCAAGTGTAAATGAGCAACGAAATCCATTCAAAAGGCTTTAAAATCCAGTTTTATGGGGTGAAATTTGACAGTTGAAGTGTTTAATTCACATGCTCCAACGAGCCCTTGTTTCTAAACAACCTTCTCTCTGTGATGCACAATCATTGCAGGAAGTCTGACAGTATGGGCCTTTAGGTCTGATAGAATTCCCAACTGAGAATTCCCACAATGCTCTGCAGTCTATATTCAACAGCTCTTAAAAAGTTCTCTCCTCTCTCTCTTCTGTTCGCCTGACAGTGCCACCTCACTCCAGCTGTTATTTATTGAGCTAATTCTTAATTGCTTGCTCTTTCCAATTAACCAGACATGCGAAAGTGAGCCAGAGACAAAAGAATTTGGAATATTCCAAGAGTGATGTGTTTGTTTGTTTAATCATATCATGACTTGAGCAGTGGGGTGTGTGTTCGGGGGTTGGGGTGGGGGCAATCTGACATTAAATCTTAAAAAGGCTAGCAAGCAGCACGCAAGACTTTGACACAAACATCCAGTGTAAAGGAAAAGAAAGCAATCAGGAATTTGGCAATGCAGCCCTGCCCGCTCTATCCTCTGATGACTCTGGTCTTCTTTACAAAAACAGGGTTTTATTGCCTCTATCAAATTTAAATTCAATTTCGGCCTGTGTATTAAACACTGTTAATTAAATCAATAAAGTAATTGATGGGGCAGCACTTCAATTTCACTGCTAACATCCAGCAATGTTAACAAGTATTATAAAAGGCCCACTGACTCCATCAGGCACTTCCAGTCAATCGCAGGGACCCCTGTTAAGCTTCCAGTTTTCACTAATTGAGTAGTTAAGACTTGATAAATGGATTCTGCCTTTGTTATAAGGTTTCAGCTGAAGTAATTTGACCACTTCAATTTTTAAATCATTGTGAAAAATTAAAACAATACGGCAAAATTTTGAGCATGTCACAAAATATCAGCCTACAAATGGTTTACTTGTAGTTGTCGCCTGTATTTTAATTTGTATAATTTTTAGCATCAAAATTTGTTTAAGAAATAAACACTCTAGTGAAAAATAAATATATTAAAAGATATTTGAAATATGCTAAGTATACTACAAATACATTTACCTATGCATGTACTTAATAAAAATCCCCTGCATTTGTACTTTAGGTATACTAACCTGGTAACCGAACCTTAGTCTTCTAAATTGGAACAACACATTTTTTACTTAGTGCACTTGGATTGTATATACTGAAGTATATTTGATTGTGCTAGTGGAACTATTGCAAGTATGCTTCAGGTACACTTTAAATATCTTGCTTTTAAAGACCGATATTATTCAAAAATCAAACAATCCTCATCGATAGTGTCATTAAAACACATTTTAGGCTTAAAATTAGGAAATGTGCATTGTGCACAAGTAGTACTCCCAGTGGTATAGTCTATGTGTATACGCATATACCTACTAGGAAAGGTCAAGGACTTCCGTATGCCCAACTATACCCACATAAAAAAAGCATGATGATATGTAACAGCATCATTCTGACAGAACTTTCATACGTTCATTCATAAACTCACTGTGTTGAGATCGAAGCACTGACTTTATCACTCTGTGTTTCTGTTGATGATCAGTGCTATTGCGCAACACTTTCGATTTCAACTGACTGGGCGAGGCCATCCTAAAAATGCGCCACTGCTGCGCCTCGACGAAAGCTTATAATTTGCACGTGTTTTTATGCCCATTTATACATCCAAAAGAGTTTAAAGCATTCAAGCACAGGGCGTGGAAAAACGTCTCAGGTTATGTATGTAACCATGGCTCCCCAAGTGGGGAACGAGACACTGCGTCCCCTAGGGGTCGCTATGGGGAATGCCGTTAGCGTGACTCGTGTCTGAAGCATACATATATAAAAACACCACCTGTTGACCGGCAACAGCCTATGACGTCACTACCAGCGCGACCACAATATAAGGGGCGCCGGGAGAATACAACATCCACTTCTTCGTCTAAAGCTTGCGTCCGAAGCATGGCACACAGCCTAGGGGACGCAGTGTCTCTTTCCCCACTCGGAGAACCATGGTTACATACGTAACCTGAGACGTTCCCCTTCATGGGAACTTCGAACTGCGTCCCCTAGGGGTCGCTATGGGGAACGATATACCCACGCCACCATGCTGAGGAGAGCACAAGCCAATTTATGCAAAAGGCGAGCGCTAAGCCAACTCCACCAGACTAAGGGAGTTGTCCCTGGGACGGTTGAAGGCTGTCAGTGACATTATTCCCTTCGGCCAAAGACCCGAGCTGCATACCCTGCCCAGGGTAGAGCTCAAAGGCTTGGAATCAGAGAAAGATTCCTTTAAGGGGATATGGCCAAGCCCCTAGTGGTAGTAACTAGGTCCTGGCCGGTCACCCAGGGGCTACCGCTTGCTCTGCACAAGCTTGCTGAGGGAACTGTCTCAACAGACCCTTTGGTAGCGACACACTGTTCAAAATATTGGGACAAAAAGGTAGAGTGGGGCCCAAGGCACAAGCCGGGGCTTGACCAACTCAAATAAAGGGCACGAAGCTACAGCGTAACCCTACTGTACAGGATTTTAGAAAGAACGCAGAACACTTGATGTGCGATCTTACCACTGGGTGGATTTTAGAGAAGTGCCCAGAGCCTTAGCGTGTGCACTTACCATAACATGGATTTTAGAAAGAACGCAGAACACTTGATGTGCGATCTTACCACTGAGTGGATTTTAGAAAGTGCCCAGAGCTTTAGCGTGTGCACTTATATATATATTTTGGTAACATTCTATGACGGCTCTGGAGAGCGGAGAACTACTCATTCCTCAGAATGAGAGGGAACTCAGACGCTCAGAAGGAGCGGCATGCTCATAGGTGACCCTCTAATGTGAGGGGAGCAATGCTAGCTCTACCAACAACGAGCTCTGGAGAGCGGAGAACTCATTCCACAGAATGAGAGGGAACTCAGATGCCCGGAAGGGAGCGGCATGCTCATAGGTGACCCTCTATGGTGAGGGGAGCAGTGCTAACTCTACCAATAAGGAGCTCTGGAGAGCAGAGAACTCATTCCTCAGAATGAGAGGGAACTTAGACGCTCAGAAGGGAGCGGCATGCTCATAGGTGACCCTCTATGGTGAGGGGAGCAGTGCTAGCTCTACCAGCAAGGAGATCTGGAAAGCGGAGAACTCATTCCTCAGAATGAGAGGGAACTCAGATGCTCAGAAGGGAGCGGCATGCTCATAGGGGACCCTCTAAGGTGAGGGGAGCAGTGCTAGCTCGGCCATCAATGAGCTCTGGAGAGTGGAGAACTCATTCCTCAGAATGAGAGGGCACTCACATGCTCAGAAGGGAGCGGCATGCTCATACGTGACCCTCTATGGTGAGGGGAGCAATGCTAGCTCGACCAACAAGGAGCGCTCCTAGCCTGGATCTAGTATCGACGAGTGAGGTAATCACTGCGATAGCCTTTAGAAATGGATCGTACTCATCCATTGGTTCCTGCGCTGGAAGTTTCCACCTAACCTCGGTCAGGTGGAGTTTACGGTGGTTGCAGGGGAATTAGAGAGGAATAAGAGGGCAGATGCCCCCTAAGGGAAAGGAGTAGATGTCCTTACTCTGGTCCGGACGAGAGTGTTGTTTAGGACGCCTCGTCTGGAACACCTCCCTCAGGTTTTGCCTCTCTCTGACCCGCGGCTCTCTCTAGCCCTACCCGCAGGCGGGGGGAGGGGCACGAGTCGCGAGACTAGTCTTTTGAGCCCATCTCTGATCCCCAGACCGAGATGGGCTAGGACCCCTGGTTGTTCGGGCTCAGACCTGGACTTTATAGAAAAGCCTTATCCAGGTCTTTCAGCAGATCAGTCTGGTACGCCTGAAGCACCGCCATAGTGTGCAACGAAGCGACGGTCTGACCTGCTGCTGCATATGCCCTGCCATTTAAGCAAGATTCAGGGGCTTAGATGGCAAGGAGGGAGCCTTGAGAGAGGATGTCTCGCCCACAGAGAGATAGCTGGCTATCGTCTCTTGCAAGGGGGCATCCCCTCATAGCCATTTTCATGCATCCCCTCAATGTCAGCATAACTAGTATGCTGAAACCTATGAATGCAAGAAAAATAGCTTATTCCACTCCTTCTCAACCCCCACATGGAGATTTAGGAAGAAAGGTAGGCTCGTTCGAGCTGGGGGTTTATGGCCAGAAAGATTATTTTATGATCCATAACCTCCAATAACTCGTCATATGCAGTGCAGGAGGATTGAGAGGGTTCAGTCTCAACTTCCTCGCCCTCAAACATCTCCTACTCTTCATGGGCATAACCCAGCAGAGCACTAGCCGCCGAATCTGATGACGTCAGAAAGATCGCATCATCACAATCCAGCAGCTCACTCTCGTTCTCGGCCGACGCACACGAAAAGTGGCTGTCCCTCTCTAACTCATCGGCCAGATCCAACTGCGAACCCCACGATTCCATCCGCCTCTGTGCCTCGGCAGCAGTGGGTCCCGAATCGCGGGAAGCAGACGGCTGCCCCTCTTTCCTCGAAAAGAGGGACAGACGAGAGCGGAGCTTTTTCATAGAAAAAAGGCTTATAGTACATGCAGATTTTCCCCTCAAGGACATCGCGTGCGTGCTCTTTGCCCAAACAAAAGACGCAAAGATTGTGTGTGTCATCGGGTGTCAAATAACGAGGACACGGATCCACACACTTCTTAAACGCCTTGCTAGTGTTCGCCATGATAATAGAGAGAAAACTGTACTCTTTCCAGATTGCACGCTTCAAACAAAGCAGTTAGTGAAGACGAAAAAAGTGGATGATGTATTCTCCCGGCGCCCCTTATATTGTGGTCGTCATAGGCTGTCGCCGGCCAACAGGTGGTGTTTTTATATATGTATGCTTCAGACACGAGTCACGCTGATGGCGTTCCCCATAGTGACCCCTAGGTGATGCAGTTCGAAGTTCCCATGAATGGGGAACTCAAATGAGTACACAGAGAGCTGTAAACATAAACTTAAGTGAATGTAAATGTTGAGAGAGAAATCGGAAGTGTTGAATATATTGTCTCTTAAAGTGATCACGCCTAATTTACTAATTTACTAGCTACTGTCAGTGTTCTTAATGTTAATCCAAGAAATGAAATCTGAGAAAATCCTTCACAGCTGTTTAATCAACACGTTCTCACGCCCAACTCCTCACATATTGAAGCTTGGTCAGGACCACTGGGCATCGCTTTTTGATGCTCAAGATACCCCTTTAGCATAATTTTTCGACTAGCAGGGTCCTCCAGTGCTTTAAAGAAGAAACCGTTGGTGTCAGTATGCTGACGCGAAAGGTACTGGGAGTTTTGTTGTTAAATTATATATTGAGTAATAATATTGTCATTATATGTTGGGGTGTGATTTTTCAATGTAAACAGTCAAAACAGTTTAATTTATATTACATTATTTACACATTTTCCCTTAAACCTATCATTTGTTAATAAAACACAAGATATAACAGGCAGATACAACTACTGTCATAATTTATTCAAAAAGAATTAATATTCCAAATCTTCCGAGGCAAAACGATTGATTTGTGAGAGAAATAGATGTGATGCCGTCTCCATCCGCTGTAAAGCTCATTCTGTGTGCAGCAGTCTCTGTGCGCGAATTCAAAAAAATGCTGCCAGAAGAAGCCGTACGTCAGCCTTGGTTGTGAAATGCTATTGGCTCTTGTGTTTGTCTCGTGACTGATTGCACCATGCTACGGGACAGCAGCATGCTTTTGAAGGAGATGTGAGCGTGTTAATACAGTGGGATCATTTTCAGTGATTAAAACCTTATGTTTTACTCTCTTCTTCACATAAAGACTTCGTATGGCTTCAGAAGACTTTGAATACAACACGACTTGTTTGTGATGCTTTTATACTGATTTTTAATGGTCAGTTTTTGCAATAAATACGTGTGACTGCACTTATATTTGTGTTTTATATTGTTCAGAAGTGGGTAGTTTAGGGTAGGGGTGGGGTTAGGTGCTCCAATAAAAGTATAAATGTATAAAAAAATATTTAAATCTTTTTACAAATGCATGCAAACCATTAAATTAAGACAAACAACTGAAAATAATGGAGGACCCTGCAAGTCGAAAAATGACACTAAAGGGCTACCTTAAACCTTAAAAAGTGACGCCAAGTGGTCCTGACCAAGTTTCAATATGTGATGAGTTGGGAGTGAGAACGTGTTGATACAACCTGCACCGGGGCCCTGCAGACCCCAGCTATGGCCCTGGGAGCAGTGACAGATCAGTCAACTGTCCCAAGCGTCTTTCACACACTCATTACCTGATCTGGTCACAATCAAATATGTTAGATTTACTTATCAACATAAAGGAAAGTATGCATTTATTTGTAAATTTATCTTTTTGAAAATGAAAGTAAATGAGGGGAGTTAAAAGATTTGTTATCCTATTGCTCCCTCTGGACTGAAATTGTCCTCTAGAGAGGGCATTTTCACCCAGCCAATGCAAGTCTATATGAAATCTTTAATTTTTTTGATAACTATTTATACGAAAACTGTAAGTCTCATCAGTTAAAAAAGATATAGCAACAAACTACAGATCTCACAAAAGCAGAGAGATAACAGATTCTGTGTATGTATGTGTGTGTCTGTGTACAGCAGTTAAACCGAATACAATGTTTATATCTCCTTGTTTCAGATGATGAGAGAGATGAGAACTCCTGGCCAGCCTTGTGGACTGAAGGTCAGGCTAGGGAATTTAAAAACAGGCACTCTTATATGTGCATTGAAAATTGCCAGCTGATAAAACCTGTGCTCCACGGACCATATTCAGGATAAATGTAGCTCTTTACTGGCTGAGTTAGATGATTAAGACTAAACAGTAGAAAATCAGTCCAGTCTCCCCAGCTGTAAATCTCATTGGCTGTTGAAGTCTGGTGTTGCTTGTAATAAATTGACATGTTGATATCACATAAGCAGTCTTTCAGAATGCTGTCAGTTACATGTAGATGCATACTGTACACATTAGTGAGTGTGATGGTGCTAATGTGGTGTCGCTCTGGGACGGGTGAGGGAGGGAAAAATCACAGTATGCTCACTACAAAAAACTAGACTACACCACTGAGTACTCCAAATAAAGTTGCATTATAATTTTGATATCAATAAGTCTCGAGCGATATGTTAGTAAATATGTTAATAGATTTGAACTATACTTAGTATGAAATAAATGTATTTTAAATATATTACTTTTGTACTAGGGCAATTGTTCAAAGGGATTCTTCTGTGATTGAGATTAATTGCAACTAATATCTTTCCCACAATAATTTTTGTTTCCTAATTTATCTCTTCCTTGCTTGTCTTTCTGCTGAATCCAAAATATGTTTCTCAACCCCGCTCTCTGCATTCCTGCAGTCGTCCCCTCCAGCCCCACCATGGCCTCCTCCACCAGCCTGCCCTCAAACTGCAGCAGCTCCTCTGGAATCTTCTCCTTCTCTCCGGCAAACATGGTTTCAGCTGTGAAACAGAAGAGCGCGTTCGCTCCTGTCGTTCGGCCCCAGTCCTCACCTCCACCTACATGCACTAGCACCAACGGTCTCCAAGGTAACGCTCAAATTCTGCTTATTACAGTAATGATATCATCAAACTTTAAAAACTGAGAATACTGCAGCAATAAAACGGATGCTCACTGACAACACTGTACAGAAGAAGTGTGCAAATTACTTCCGGAGGGTTGACTGTTCAAAAAGAAGATCTATAATTTATTTAAATCATAAAAATATTAAAAATTATTTAGAAATGTATTTAAAATACATTTATTTCATGCTAAGTATAGTTCAAATCTATTAACATATTTACTGATACATCGCTCGAGACTTACTGATATTAGAATTTTAATTAAACTTTATTTGGAGTGCTTAATGTATTAAGCCTAAAATGTGTTTTAATGTCACTATTGAGGAGGATTGTATGCTCTTTGAATAATATTGGTCTTTAAATGCAAGATATTTAAAGTGTTCCTGAACTTGCAATAGTTCCACTTTAGCATAATCAGATATACTTCAGTTCAGTATATCTTTAGCTGGACTTCAGCACAACTTCGGCACAATTAAAGTGCATTAAAATGAGTTGATCCATTTTTAAGTAATTGCAGGGAAATTTTATTAACTTCATAAATATGTAAATGTATTTTTAGTATACTTAGCATGAAATAAATGTTTTTCAAATGCATTTTAGCATATTTATTTTTCACTAGGGAAATATGACAGTAATGATGTTTCAGTGACACTGAAGTACAATACTGAGTGTAAAAGAAAGTCCTTAGTTGGAAACTCCACTAGCTAACAAAACTGGTTGCAAAAAGCAATTTTAGCGTAAACGGTTTTTTGTATTTTTCTAATGCTCACCAGGACTGCATTTATTTGATAAAAAATACAGTAAATTTTTGAAATATTATTGCAATTTAAAATAACTCTTTTATATTTGAAGATTTGTTTTTATTTCTGTGATGGCAAATCTGAATTTTCAGCATCATTACTCCAGTCTGATCCTTCAGAAATCATTGTATCTGTTACTCAAGAAACATTTATTAATATTATCAGTTGCAAATGGTTGTTCTGCTTAATATTTATGTAGTTTTTTTATGAATAGAAAGTTAAAAAGAACAGCTTTCGTTTTTTTACAGCATAAATGTCTTTAATGTCACTTTTATTCAATTGAATGCATCCTTGTTGAAAAATAACAATAATAATAAATCTTACTGACATCAAACATCTGAATGGGAATGTGTGTGTCACCACTAAATCCAGTGAGGGTCTGTGACACAGTAAACTAGAAGCATGAATATCTAATCTTCCTTTTGACCAAACACTCAACCATCATTCGATCTGATATTAACATCTCTCTCTCTTCTTTCCCTTTCCCTTCTTCTTCTCTCCACTGCCCTCAGATCAGTCTTTTGTCGACTCTAACAAGTACTCCACAGCCAGCGCGCTCCAGGGCCTGGCCTTCTCCTGAAGTATGTTACTCATCCGTTACTCCTCCCACATCCATCCCACTGTCCTAGAGAATCCAAAATAGTTCACCTCTCTTCTTTTCTTGTTTGTCAGCAGTTGCTAAACTTGTGTTGAGTCAGATCTGCAGTGCTAAGCATTTTCCTTGTGTGTAAAAAAACCCCCAAAACTTCATGTTGGCCTAACTAAAGAGAGTGAGGTTTCTGGCATGAATGATGGGATAGACTGTTTCAGATTTCCTTGAATTCATCATTTTTAGTGGTGTACACCAGGGCCAGCATGAAATGGCTTGAAAACAATTAGATGTTTAATCAAGCGCTTCAAGTGTCTAGTTTTTGCCAATTTTGCATTGACTCTGAAAGAGACTAGGATCTGTCCTCATCTGAAGGGGCCACCGTTTGTCACGCAGATCTGTAAACTGATTTCTGAGTTTAAATAATCTTTCTGTCCAATCGTATAACTGGTGCTTGCTTTGCTGTGTAACTCAAACTCTTAGACAATAGTTTCATTCTCTCACACTTCATTTTTATGTGCAGCCAGGTCTGTTTCAATGATGCCATGTTTAATGGAGTAAAGTGAGCTAACACTCTGTCTTTCTCTCTTCACAGTTATCCCTGGAATGATCGTTCCTCCAATGTGTGTGTGTGCGTGTGTGTGTGTGTGTGTGTGTGTGTGTGTGTGTGTGTGTCTGTGTGTGTGTGTGCGCAGACGGAAAGATGAAACACTCTTTCATGCCACTGGTCTCACTGAGCGTGTGCAGAATACTCCGGCGCTGGACTGACCTCATGGTCCTGTTCTGAAGGATGAAAAACTACAAACTCAGGCCCTTTTTAAACACAATCTGCTTTGAAACAAAAAAGATATAGAGGAAGAACGATACGAGGAAAAAATTGAACTGAACTGTTGTACCTCCCTGTTTTGATGTTGAAATTTGTACTCACCTTCTAGACACTTTTTAAGATAAGGGCCAGCAGCACAAATGATGCTCACCCGCCCCGTCTACACTATAACATGAGAGGTATATTTATTTTAAAAACGTAGTTATTGATTTGCCATCATATTTGTGTGTTTCTGTGTGTACCACCCTTTTATGAAATGATACCTGACACAATATTGCAGTGGTTTCTATTTATGATTTTAGAGGAAGGATTGCAGGTGATTTTTGCGCAGTAATGTCCCACTGAATCTGTGAAATTGCATTTGAATTTGAAGAACTGAAGTCAATCAGTCTACAAAATGCCAGCATGTAAACTCTTTTAAAACTGTGGCTGTGAATATTTTTTTTTTACCATGGTTAAAAACCAATTCAGAAAGCAGAAACTCAGTTCCTTTGCATTGTCACTGTCTTGATTTTCATATTCATATTCCATTTGTTGATATTATGCTGCCTTCAAGTCCATCTGGGAAGTTTATATTTGAAAAAAAATTTAAGACACTTTGGTTGAGAAAAATGGGCATGTTTGGCAATGCCATATTTCTCTCTTTTTAATCTTAATGGTAGGCTTTAGCACCACTACAACTAAATTAAAGGATAGTTTTCCCCAAAATGAAAAATCATCGTTTACTCACTCTCAAGTTGTTCCAAACCTGCTTGGTTAACCACATTCTTTAAAACATATTTTGTGTTCAACTGAATAATAAAATTCATACATGTTTGGAACAACTTGAGGGTGAATAAATGATGACCGGAATTTTTGGGTGAACTATCACTTTAAAAGCAAAGGATGCATGAATAGTGTGTACCTGATGCTTTATGCATTTTTTTATAGTTATTCCTTTAAAGATTGATAGTTTTGTTGCATAAAAGTAGTGTTTTTGGTTTAGTTGTATTGCTATTCTTGATCCATAGCACACAAACTGCATATTAACAGTCAATTGTCAAAGTTATTAAGATCAGTTTGTTTCCTCAATGATTTGAATTGGCAGAGCACTAACTCAGAAAGACTTAAATAGAAGAAACTAAAGTTTCTCACTGGAGATGAAGATATTGCGTTGGTAAATCCGCCGGGACTTGAAGGCAACATTGGACATTTCATGCTAACCTCTACCCAGTTGTCTCATTATGCAATGCCAAAATGAATAGACCAAACACTTACGCATAGTAACACAACAGTGTCAAGCACCCATTATAATTTGCAGTGTCAAAAACGCAAGAGTTTCATGCCATTTTAATGACCTTTTTTCTTTTCAGTTGTTTGTGTTGTAGAAAAAACTGTGATAACTTTCCTATACTTTAGTTTGCAATGGACTTCCTCCAGTAGATAATGTTCAGACTGAACCGACTGAAAGGTCGAGGAGGAAGACAATTAAGTATTGGAGCTCTTTTGCTTTTCTTGTAGTTCAGTGGTTCTCAACTGGTTTTACCTTTGAGTTTTCCCAACACAGCCCTGAAATTATCATGCAAAATTAATGACAATGTTTTTAAAATCAACACTGAAATGCATTCAAGTCACTATGCACATTATATTATTATTTTGATTTACCAATGTTTTCCCCCAACTGTCCGTGACCCTATCAGATCAGACCTGTTGCCCATTTTTAGACCTCGTCCCACCAGTTGAGAACCAGGATGTAGATCAGTCTGAGTGTATGTTCAGGAGATGAAGGGTCTGGATGTTACGGCATAGTCAGCACTGTCAAATCTCTGAACCCTTCTCACGAATGATCCGAGATCTAGATGAAGCCATTACATTGGGTTCTGGCATGTATGCTTTGTACAGACTGATAAATATGTTTGATTTTATAATTCTCTTTTATTTTGCCAAAGTCATTGTTTTAAATATATTTATACATCAGAATGGAGTCATAAGGCAGCTTTAACCTAGACAACCTAGTGTCACTGATATAATGTTTACGACATGCTTAGCAGATCTCATTGACTTTAGCTCTGAGGTTTTGATGATCACGAAGGGATATATGTAGGATATCCATATGAATCTTTTATGTATGTATCGCTTGAAATTGTACATGCTTCAAACTGTCTTCATTTGGCGATGATCTGTTTTTATTTTGTCATCTGCCAAGTCGTGTCCATAAATGTGATTTTGGAATTTTATTTGTATAGTAATTTTTGTGTCGAATTTTTGGCCATTCGCAAAGAGCGATTCGATTTGTTTTTCTCCATGAAAATGTTATAGCATTTTGTTACATTGTTTTTGTTTCAGATGGCAAGATTTGTTAAATAGTTTGTATTTTAATTTGAAGAAGTTTGAGAGTATATTCATCATGTAAACATTATAATCTTTTAATTGTGCGTCTCTGGAACTTGCAGAGAAAACGATAGTTATTGTTTTCATGCTCAGCAAATATACAGTGATATCTCCCTGATTTAATTAATTGAATTAGCTTTTTTAAAGGGAAAATAATATTTCTACAATCCTTGTTTTGTTGTGTACCAACAATCAAATGTCTTAATGCAGATTTCTCTTTTTTACATTATTTATTTAGTTTGGTTAGATAAAAATATAAATGAAGGAGTTAAACTATGGAGTAACAGCACAAGAGTCTATACAGTTATCCGCTCGTTCATGTCCTTCCATGACACTCGTCTCCACTGTCATGTCTGAATGAGTTTCATCATTTTTTGTTCCAGTGCATCACATCACTAAACGTTCTGTGTTTCTTGAACATCTAAGTCGGTTTATGTGGCTCATTTCTTTCTGAATCATGGCTTTTCCCATTATTTAAATGGGTATAAATTGCAAAGTTATCATTTGATGGCTACTTGATTAATTGATTAATGTCACGCATCCAAATTGAAAAGTCATCTGTTTTTATTTTTCCTGTTGATCACATACTTGTTGTAGACTGGACTTTCAGTGGGCAGTTATTACTGGTGAAAAATATAAAAAGAAACTACTGTAAACATGATCATTTTTAATTACCTTTGAACTGTAAAATAACTTTTTGACTTTCACAATATTTAATTAAAGTTTCCTCTTGTCTGTGACTCTCATTCTTTGTGGGTTTTTTGTTGTTCTTAATTAAAAAATGTAATAACACTTTTAATTTCTTTTCAAATGTGAGGAATAAATCTAAGTATATAGGATGGTGCTGTTTAGATTGTAGTTGTTGTGGGAAATTAAAATGTTCAGCATTTATGACATTGAAATAAAGCAATGTTATATATGTATAAAGAAATAATGCGACGCTATAGTGCAGGGGTTCACATGATCACGCACAAGCCTGTCATCTGCAATAAGAGTTATATTCACATCAATTTATATTCACATCAGAAATTAAGTGCACCTTATTAGTAATATGGACCCATTTTAATGACTCTGGTTCATTAATATATATCATGCTTCTGGCATAGGGAATATGCCCACTGCCTCTTTAACATATTAATGATAGCTCTGGTCTTTATTTAATTAAAATGCATTTGGCACTTAATTGATTCATAATTTACACTTACAGTCATCAGCAGATATACTCGCATATGTAAAATGAACTGATTTGAATGGCTTGAAAGATGTCTGTCCACTGACCTCAGTGCAGAAGGTTGAGTTCTGCAGGAAGTCACTCTGAATCAGTTTTACGTTTTCTGCCAGTTATCTCGCATAGTCTTTTCTTTTTACTTGAGCTGATTGTCTGGGACATGTTAACTTCTATGTTGAAATTTATGTGTCCCCGACTTTGTCCTGTAAGAGAAAATAATGTAACTGTAGTTTTACATTTCTAAGCAGTGCTCACGTAAGACTCACTGCTAGGCTCCAGGGTAGTTGCTAGGTGGGCTCCAGGGTGTTCCGTATTTTAGATATATTCTAGTTATTATGTTACTCATACATTTTTACCCTGCTTATCAAGTCTGATCACTTAGAAAAGTAATAGCACATCTTTCCAAAACAAATCACATGATTTGAGGTATCATTTAATAATATATTTAAAAAATGTGTGTGGTATTTTATAATTGTTTGTCTTAAACATTCACTGGATGAATCATTGACTCAAACCATAGGCGCCAATCCTGTAGGTGCTCGGGGACTCAAGCATCCATGGAAGACGTGATTGTTTTATTTGTTTTTACTTTAACCAATCAAAAAAATCGACTGAGATTTGGGAAGCTCTCTGATTGGTGAATCCCAGCAGGTCATAATACACACAAATGCATCACAGTGGCCAGTTAATTATTTTTCATTTGTTCTGTTCCCCATATCAGCCAATAATCTAAAAACAATACAAGCGTTGAATCAGATTTATCTGCAACCCGAATTCCGGAATGTTGGAATTGTTTTTTTTTTTTTTTTTATAAAATGAAAACTGAAAGAATATCAAATCACGAGCCAATATTTTCTTCACAATAGAACATAGATAACATAACAAATGTTTAAACTGAGAATTTTACAATTTTATGAACAAAATAAGCTCATCAAAATAGTTGGGATGGGGGATGTTTACCATTGTGTAGCATCTCCTCTTCTTTTTAAAACAGTTTTAGACAGAAGACATCTGAGCATCGAGGTTATGAGTTTCTGGAGTTTTGGTGTTGGAATTTAGTCCCATTCTTGACTGATATAGGTTTCCAGCTGCTGAAGAGTTCATGGTCGACTTTGACGTATTTTTGTTTAATGATGTGCCAAATGTTCCCTATAGGTGAAATATATGGACTGCAGGCAGGCCAATTCAGCACCCAGACTCTTCTACTACGAACCATGCAGTTGTAGTAGCTGCAGTATGTGGTTTTGTGTTGTCCTGCTGAAATGCACAAGGCCTTCCCTGAAATAGACGTCGTCTGGAGGGGAGCATATGTTGCTCTAAAACCTTTATATACCTTTCAGCATTCACAGTGCCTTCCAAAACATGCAAGCTGCCCATACCATATGCACTTATGCACCCGCATACAATCAGAGATGCTGGCTTATGAACTGAACGCTGATGACACGCTGGAAGGACTCCCTCCTCTTTAGCCCGGAGGACATGGCGTCCATGATTTCCATCAAGAATGTCAAATTTGGTCTCATCTGTCCATAGAACACTTTTCCACTTTGAAAATGCATTTTAAATGAGCCTTGGCCCACAGGACACAAACGGCGCTTCTAGACCATGTTCACATATTGTTTCCTTTTTGCATGATAGAGCTTTAGTTGGCCTCTGCAGATGGCATGGCGGATTGTGTTTATCAACAGTGGTTTCTGGAACTATTCCTGGGCCCATTTATTAATGTCAATGACAGAATCATGCCGATGAGTGATGCAGTGTTGTCTGAGGCATCCAAAGACAAAGTTCTCTGGCCTTGTCCCTTATGCACCAAGATTTCTCCAGCTTCTCTGAATCTTTTCATGATGTTATGCACTGTAGAGGATGAAATTTGAAAAGCCTTTGCAATTTGACGTTGAGGAACATTGTTTTTAAAGTATTCCACTATCCTTTTTATGCACTCTTTCACAGATTGGAGAGTCTCTGCCCATCTTTAATTCTGAGAAACTCTGCCTCTCTAAGACATCCCTTTCATTGCTAAACATATTACAGACCTGATGTCAATTAATTGAATTAGTTGCTAGATGTTCTCCCAGGTGAATATATTCAAAATGTCTTGCTTTTCAGCCCTTTGTTGACTTTTTTGAGACCTCTAGCAGGCATCAAATTTGAAATGAGCTCATTTAGTGGATAAAAGTGTAAAATTTATATTATGAAAAAAAATTGGGTCATGTGATTTGAAAGTCTTTTAGTATTAATTTTATTCAAATAAAAAATGAATTTGGGTTGTACCTTTGTTAATTTCATACTGTGTATCTGTGATTTCATGATGTTTTTAACATTGAATAAAAGACAGTCCACTGTACACCGTGAGCATTCAATAACTCATTAAAATGACATGCTGCAACAATTAAAATGCGGTCTACGTGTCAAAATAAAAAAATGAATAATTGACCCTTCGCAAAGACCCGCCCCTTTCTTTACTGTTGATACTTCTGAAAAGCCATGGCACTCTCATGCCACACATGATGTTCTCACGCAGTGAAAAACACATCACAGAGCAAAGAGAAAACGTTCTTTCACAGAGCAGATTAATTTTGGTATGAAAAATACAGCTGTTCAAATATTGTTATTTTGTCCGAAATTTAACAATAAATGCAGTTTTGTGGCACTTTAATATATTGTGACAGATCGATTTAGCACCTCGGTTCAAGCGGCATATGAACCAATCATCTATTCCTCTTTACTTGTAACAGCATGAAATAAACATGAATGAACATCAGAATGTCTCTTGTTTTAACCTTGGAAAGGAAAGGAAAGGAAGTCAATACACACCATTTTCAAGTTTAAATCCACGGACGTTAATCTACTCTCCTGCCTGGATTGTTTATCGGACACAAGGGTGGATTCTGCATTATGATTGGTCAGATCGCCTGCCAGTCAAACTCTCTGTGAAGGGTCAGTTGGTGGCTAATTTGTATTAATTCGTACAAATTGTACAATTGTGTTTTGTGGTGGGGTTAAGTATGGACTTTCATGTGTTTTGCTAAAAATAGTATGTTTCGTAGAAGGGATTCTCATGAGATGGGGTTGAATGGGTTCTTTTTGCTTTTGCTAGGACACAACTTGTCACCATTAATCTAACTTAATATAACTTAACATTGGGTTAGGATTACATCTTCCTTGCGCCATTTTAGTTCCAGTGTTGTGTGCATATTTTTGTACAGAAACACAATCATTTTTATGCACTCACACATGAATACTACACTTGATCTTCTTATTATTATTTTCGAGTGCACTGTGTGTGCACATGTTCACACACACACACACACACACACACACACACATACACACATTGATTTGTATGGTTTACGGGGACTCTCCATAGGAGTAATGGTTTTTATACTGTACAAACTGTATGTGCTATTGTCCTACACCTAAACTTAGCCCTCACAGGAGACTGTGCATTTCTACTTTTCCCCCAAAAAACTCACTCTGTATGATTTATAAGCATTTTGAATTATGGGGACACTGAAAATGTCCTCATAAATCACCTTCTCCTTGTAATACCTTTGACATACCCATATCATTATACAAATTTGTGTCCTCATAAACCACACAAACATGCACGCACGCACGCACGCACGCACGCACGCACACACACACACACACACACACACAGACAGACAGAGCTGGGAGGTGTGTGTGACAGTGATGGAAACACAGGGGGTTAAGTGACAGTGCTTTAGGCTTCCATTAGCTAATGGATCAGTGTGAGTGTGTCTTGCCACTTCCCTCCTGCGTTTAACCCCTGTGCGCCACCCCCCATCTCCCCCTCTGTCTGTCTGTCATACCTACCCACTCCTCTAATGCAGCCACTGAACAGATTGATGAATAATAGAGGACATAATTTAACAATCAGGGATGGAGAGCTATTTATCCTCACTGACAGCAGGGTTGTTAAAATCATCATAGAACCGTGCAAGGTTTGGGATGTCCATAGGGTTAATGAGTGGGAGGGGACAGCTGATTCTGGGTCAGTTTTACTGTGTGTAGAGACTAGTATGGGCTGAAGGAGTAAATTCAACAATAATTCCAAGATTACAAAAAAAACAACAACACCTGAATTGAAATGGAGAAATCTTAATTTCAAATAATCTAATTTATTTTGACGATAAACATTAAATTAATCAGCATTTAATTTATGTTATTAAAATGAATTTTCACTTTTTTTATTGAAACTCTTTAAACATATACATAGAGTATACATATACATATATAAGATCGGGTAACATATGATCAAATAAATAAATAAATAACTGTAAATTCAATTTAAATATATAAATATTCATATGATACCCTGATTGTTAGCCTTTTTTCAGAATTTAATAAAGCTATGGTCATGATGAAAATACTTATTACTATTTATAACAGTAAATAAACAAGTTACACTTTATTTTGTGTTGTCCATGTTACAGTGTGATTATATATTTAAGTATACCAAGTAATATGACTTATATATACTTACATAACATATACTTAGTATAGGGTTAGGTTTAGGATTACCGTTTTGTTTAGGATCAGTTGCATGTAGTTATGCATAATTAACACATTTAAGTTATATGTAATTTATGCATAATGTTTATTATAGGACTATGTAACATGAAACAAAGACAGTATAAAATGAGGTGTTACAAAACAAATCTGTTAACTTTCCTCATCATGATATGTATTGAGTACAAAAGTGATTAATGCAAAACTGCATATCTTATTGTTTAAAAATAAAACAATCAAAAGATATGTGTGCAGATATTCAGCAACCCGTGTTTGAGCTGACACAAGTCTGTTAACAGAATGTCTCAACTGGACGTTTCAGTCTTTGAATTGCAGTGAACTGACTGACTCATTTATAAAAGTCTTATTTCTGCTGGACACACACTTTGTTAGAGCTCTGAGCTTGCACATCAAATGTTTAGTTATGGAGGAGGAAAGGACAAAGTTATAAATCAAGTTTCCAAAGATATCTGCCCTTTTTGCAGATGTACATATGTCTGTCTACGCTGTCCATCCATGTACTTTTAGATTATCCTGTTTATTCCTGCTGTAAGACAATGCTCATCTATGGCCCAATGATCAATATTTTACAATTAAACAGCACAAAGATAGGCCCTGATGATGTCATGGGAGCCGGTGGCCCCTGCACACTAAATAATTGAGATAATTACAATCTATGATGTCACCTTAAGTCCCTTAAATATTTGACAAGGCACGTCCTATGGGTCACACGGGCCTGCCTGAGACTTTAGAGCCATTATAAAACCTGCATTAAGAGCCTGGGGACCCCTATAGTCCAGAGCAATAAATCTACTGGCTCTCCACATTCTTTTGTCCTTTTGGAGTGAAGGTACAGAATATACTGTTGGTACAGAGCATTTTCTGTTAAGGCCGGGACACACCAAGCCAATGGTCAGGCTAGGTTTTTTTTTTTTGTTGGTATGTTATTAATTAAAGCAAAAGTGATGAAAGCGATGTAAGTAAGTCAAGAAGACTGTTCTAATGTTTACCTTACCAAAGCATGCCGATATGCAAATATTTTCATAATAACTTGAGCCACTTAAAATGAAGAAAGTTATCTACATAGACTGATATTCAAAATGCTAAGCAAGCGCTGCTGTGTTTTGTTTCATATAAATCTGCATACATCTCAGATGTTATTTCGGTTTTACCTTTTGAAGTAAAAGGAGGAATTGACTGTCTATATCAGCAGCTATTAATAGTCTATATTCATCGTTCAAAAGATGCGTATAGACTATTGATAGCTGCTGATATAGACAGTCAATTCCTCAGTCAGTTTTCCCCAGTGAACTTACTCTGGAACTCTTTTGGGAATTTGAGCTTTGTCCTGTTTTGTGTTCTAGTGTTTCCATGATTTTCCCAGTTCTCACCTCTCCTCTATAAATCTGTTCTTTGTCCTTTCTCTCCAGTGGGTCAAAGACTATGGTTGCCCAATGCTGACCATCCGCCAGGATAAAGAATGCCAACAAAGCTCTCCTAGAGGCAAAATACCACACTTTCACAATATTTGGAAACTCTCAATGAGCACAAGCCAACAGTAACATGGGCTGGGGTTTTTGGCCTGTAAATGTTGGTAAGTTGAGTAAGCTGAAGGTTGTGCAAGATAATGCTGATTCAAAGCATGACTCTGAAAGGATAGAGAAACAGGACCTTTCACTCCACTCTTTTCTCACTTTCAAACATTCATGTTATCTTGTACAGACAATGCACGCTGTTGACCAACACAATTCACTGAGGATTTATAGCTGTGCAGATGTTTAAGGTCCAGGAGCTCCTGCGGTAATATTTGTAGTGCATTTGAGTCAAATTCATAATGACTTCAATATGAGGTTCTGGCATTAGCCAAGTGTTGAGAGATGCTGTGTTTATTGACTTTCTTAAATATCATTTTGCAAATCAGTGAACTTGCAGCTATATGTGCAATATTAATCATTACAGACTTTTGACTAATGCAATTCTGTTGGATAAAAAGCAGACAAACAATGGGATATTATTTTAAAGAGTATTTATTGTTCTCTTTTCAAAGGGAAATTAATTAATTGTTCTCTCTGTTCAATCAGTTCACTCTAATGTTCTAAACCAATATATTTCCTTTCTTCGCTCAAGGGAGATATTTTGCAGAATATCAATGCTGCTATTTCCATACCATACCATGAAGGTCAACACTTAAAAAAAGGACAAAAGCACCCCATCTGTAATATTCCAAGTCTTCAGAAGTCATATCAAATTTTGTACAGAAATTGTTTACCCAAAAGAGAAAAATTGTCAAATAGCATCTTTATTTATTAACCATTTATGTTCCATAAAAGCCATACTAGATGTTTTTTGAAGAATCCTTGTGCATCTGACATACAATGCAGAACAATATCAGCATATGGGTTTGGAGCAACATTAGGATCATAAATAATAACAGAATGTAAAGAAAATTCCACCGTAGCTCTGAAATCTCATTTAAACGTGCATATTCCAATGTGGCAAACTTGGTTACATCATTAAGACCCCCTTAATGTTGTGCGATGTCACGGTTAAGAAAGCAAGGTGGTTCTTGCAATTCATCATGTGTCACTCACTCTCTCTCTTTCTCTCTGAGAGGGGTCTGGGATCAGCATAGAAATTTCATGAGCCATTCATCATATTGAAAACACTTAAAACACATGCGAGGCCCTCTCCCGTAATCATTCAGCATTCTTTTGGCAGTCCCCCAGATTTAGCCCAGTAACATCTGGCTCAATGAGGAGTGCACAGATCTGACAGTGAGACTGAGACCCGTCTTCACACAGACCTTTTCATTCATTCACATTCTGTTTTTTGTGAACTATCACAAAAAAAAAAAAACATCTATACAGTATCTCACAAAAGTGAGCACACTGCTCACATTTCAGCAACATTTTTTGTATAATTTCTCAAGAGTAGTCAATGTGCAGCTTGTAGAGTAGTACACATTTACTGTCCTCTAAATATAACTCAACATAAAACCATTATTGTCCAAATAATTGGCAACAAAAATGAGTACACCCTAAGTGATACTCCTCCTGGGCATGGAATTCACCCGAGCTGCACAGGTTGTTGCTGGCATCCTCTACCACTCCTCCATAATGATATCACGGAGCTGCTGGATGTTAGACACATGGTGCTTCTCCACCTTCCGCTTGAGGATGCCCCACATGTGCTCAATAGTGTTTAGGTCTGGAGACATACTTGGCCACTCCATCACCTTCATCTTCAGGCAGTGGTCATCTTGGTGGTGTGTTTGGGGTGGTTATGTTGGAAAACAGTTTCTGAAGGGAGGGCATCATATTCTGCTTCAGAATGTCAAAGTACATGTTGGAATCAATGTTTCCCTCAATGAACCGCAGCTCCACAGTACCAGTAGCACTCATGCAGCCCCAGACCACGATGCTACCACCACCATGCTTGACTAGACAAGACACAATTTATCTTGTTACTCCTCACCAGGGCGTCGCCACACATGGTGGACACCATCTGAGTCAAACAAGTTCACCTTAGACTCATCAGACCACAGGACATGGTTCCAGTAATTCATGCTCTTGGCCAGGTTGTCTTCAGTAAACTGTTTGCAGGCTTTTTTGTGAGCCAGCTTCAGTAGAGGCTTCCTTCTGGAATGACGGCCATGCAAACTGACTTGTTGCAGTGTGTGGGGTATGGTCTCTGAGCACTGACAAGCTGATCTTCTGCTTCTGAAACCTCTAAATCAATGCTGGCAGCACTCATGCCTCTGTTTTTTTTAAGCCAACTTCTGCACCTGACGCACAGCAGAAGGACTCAACTTCTTTGACCCTTGCGAGGCCTGTTCCGAGTGAAACTCGTCTTGGAAAACCTTTGTATGACCCTGGCCACTGTCCTGTCAGGGTGTTACCGAATTTCTCACAACCTAACCCATCTTTGTGGAGAGCTACAATTCTAATTATTAAATCCTTAAAGAGTTATTTGCCATGAGGTGCCATGTTGAACATCCAGTGGTCAGTATGAGAGAATTGTTCTCAAAGAACCAAATTGTAACTGCTCTAAAATAAAATACACAAATTTGTACGATCCTGTCAAGCAGAAAAAACATGAACATGATGAATAGGACATGTGGCTTTGCATGGTTAAACGATGCATAGCTGTTATCACTTAGGGTGTACTCAGTTTTGTTGCCAGCTTTTTTGACAATAATGGCTGTATGTTGAGTTATTTTCAGAGGACAGTACATCTTTACTGCTATACAAGTTGAACATTGACTACTCTAAAATATATCCAAGTTGAATTTCTATAGTATTGTGTGTATGCGTGCGTCCGTCCATGCGTATGTGCGTGTGTGTGTGTGTGTGTGTGTGTGTGTGTGTGTGTGTGTGGAAAAGTGGAAATTAATATATATTAAATATTTAAAATGTTTAGGAGAATTTCACTATTTGTTTAGATAATCATATAGTAGTTCCCTAGATATTCAAATCTTTATTATGTATCAACTAAAATATTTAATATTTAATATTACATAATATTGAACATTTTGGTCTGGGCAAACGTAAAAAAAACAAATGCAGCTAGGCATTTGAAAAACAGAATTTAAAAAAATGATGAAATGCATATTACAAAGTTCCCAAAGCAGTTTTAATTTGACCTCTTCATATAACAAAAACAATTTGTTTGTTTTATTAAAAATCAACTCATGGTCATAAAAATTAAAATGGATGAAAAACGCACGTTGTTGGTAAACTTACAAAAATAGTTACAAAGCAGAACATCTCCTCTGAATGATTAGAAGTGACTGTAAATGACTGCTGCCTGGAGTCCTGGATGCAATTGCCATATCTATAATCAGGTCTGTCTGTCTATCTGACCAAAAACCATAAACAGACTTGACCCCAAATTTGCTTCGGAAAATGTGTCTTGGTTTCGCCGTTACAAACCTGCGCTGGTCATCTGAGAAGTCTCACAAGACAAATGCAGGAGAAGGTTAGATATTTAGCAGATGCTTTTGGCCACATACTTGTGTAAAGTATGGTTTTGTCATTAGATGCCTTGAATAGCTTGTTGAAAACATGTTTGTTTGTTCAGCATGTGCACGGTTAGAGTGGGGGTACTTAAACACAGACCAAGTGAATATGATATATGATAGGTTATAAGACTGTGACTGTGACAAAGTGTTATCCTCTATTTGAACTCAGACTTGCATCTACAGTATATGTGCAGTAGCATCCTCGCTAAGTATTAGCTTAGCAACTGAATTTCATTAGAGAACTTTGCATCTGAAATCTTTAGGATCTTGTTCATGCACTTTATGTTGCAACATGTTTCTGTTGCTTAACATAAGAAACAAACCTATATATAAAGTTCAATTCAATGTTCAGATTAAATTATCAGTAGTGGCAGTAAAACATAAACCTCTATTCCTTTTCACACAAATTATGATTACGGGGCAGATTAGCAATTAATAAAGAATACTTTTTTGTGGTTCCCTGCACAATAATATGCTATGACCTCAAAACATTTTTACCACAGTGCCTGATTTGTAAACTATCTTAACATAACCAGCTCCACATGTATGGCTTTTCTGACGTAGTAAATACAAAGTTCTGTCATGAAACTCTAGATGTCGTAGGCTTATAGGTTCTAACTCACTGACATAATCACATCATTATTCTCATTGTGCAGCTGATTGGTTTCTTTCACATCAGCAGCCAATGAGCTGCTCAATATTCAAATACTTGGTCAGTGCTTGCTGTAGCAGTTGTTACGTGCTTCAGAAACCCTCCACCTTCCCCAGCTCCACCTGTATAGATCTGCTACAGGTAATTGCATGTATGTTATGTATGGGGGTAATTTTATGCATGTTATATGTGGATGCAAGTGTCGGTACTTAATCGTCTCTATTCTCTATTCTGCAAAGACCAAACACATTAACATTGCCATGTAAATTACCATGTTACACTTTCCGATAGTTGGACATTCCACTTTAAAAGTGACGCAAAATATGCAAGAAGCAGCATAACATCATTATCAACATGTTTTCCAATTAGCCTTGGTTCTTATATTTCACATAGGCCTATGCAAATGTCTTCTTTTTTCAGTTTGTTCAGTTTATCTCTAAATTTCTTGTCATCATTACAAAATCTGCTTTGTTATTGCTAAAGCTCTCTTGTAATTGTTCTAGGTCATTAGATATGTTAAGCAAGTGTGTTTGCCACAGCGAACTCCACTTAAACCATTTGAATGCATTTTATCACCATGCATTTTACCATGGTGAAACAGACCATATCCTAAAATCTGATCTCCATCTAAACCAGAGCTATTAAAACTGACCTCAGAGCAGATGTGGAGGGTACCAAGTGTCTATGCAAGCTGGAGAGGAGAAATCATTCTTCTTAATAGTTGGTTGAACTCAAGACTTTGGCTCTCGTCATTGCAGGCCGAACCATTCATTAGCACTAATTTGACATGTTTACCACCCAGCATCCACATATCAGATAATAAACAAGATTGATTGAGCTCAAGAGGAGACAGTTTCAGCAGCAATGTCTGGTTTGGAACCAAGTACTCATTCTGAAGGATCAAGTTATTCATGCGTCAAGATGGTGTGTGAGTTTGTGCGGGTTTGTGTGAGCTCTCTTTCCATATGCTATAGTATGAGACAAAACTATAAATGTAATTTTAACATTAAAGTCTTTACTTTCCTAATGTTCCTGATGTCACTATGAATGATTCTTAAGTACATATTATTATTAGAAATAATGTTTGTCCTCATCATCGCTTATCAAACTTGCATTGCCTCTGAAATGACTGTCCTTTTCTACTGACATCATCAGATCTGGCCCAAGGGATCAAGGTTTAGCTATACATAGTTAGCATAGCCCCATTAACGCCTGCTGTTAGCTACATAATCTGGCCCAAAAAGCATCTTTCTCCATTGACAGACATTTAAAATGATCCATGTTTTCTGACAAAATTTATTTTTCGATATGTATAACACCAATCTTGTTTGAAACACCTGCTTTTCACACTCCTATCAATTCCGGATGAATAAAAATAAATCCCATTCTACATGTATTTCTAATTTCATATCCAGTACACCCAGAAATGACAGAAATAAAATGACTTTGAATATTTAGTCATTCCAATCAATGAAAATAAAGAGGAAGTAATTAATCCCGCTGACTACAAGCCATATCCTGCCATATCCAGTCACTCAAGGCCATGATTAATAAAGATTTGATATATATGGACTATGCAAATGTTAAAGTGATCGGGCACCTTTGGTTTGCTGAGTTCAATGCACATAATATCTTCAAGAATAGCCACTCAGTAGAACTGAAATATGAAATGATACTTGGGGAGATCTTTAACATCTGAAGATATTTAACTTACTCCCCTCCCCTCCGCCCTTGTACAGCTGGTCTTGATGTAGCCAAACCAGGAGATTGAGAGAAACATGTTCCAGGATCAACTCAAGCTCTGGGAATTATGGAATTACCTCCTCCAGCCCCCTGCCACCCCCCAGCCAAAAATGATCATATCTGCCACCGACTCCCCAAGAGCATCAAAACCTCAAAAACGTGAATTCACACTTCAGTGCTTCCTAATGTCAAGGTCCACATTATTTTTTCCCTTTTCTCCTCTATTACATTTGTATTGTTGCCTGTCATTCTATTGTTTCTTTAGTATTATGCAAGTTCCTTCACATATTTGTGATTTTTCAGCCTTGTGAGATGATTTTCACATTTTTAAAGGAACATACTGAACTTTAGCCCAGACAAGGTCCAAAAGAAACAACAAACCGGTAAGCCTTATTAGCCATCTTAAATTAATCTCAAATTTACAATTCAAAACTACATAAAATGTATAAAGCATGCAAGCTTTGATATTTCATTGAAATCTCTCTGTGTTCATAAATGTTTATGTATGAATGTATTTATGTCTCAGGTTAGATCTTTTGATTATTGCTGGATTTGTTTGTTTTTGTCTTTTTTTTTTCAGAAAGCACGAATAACTGAAAAGACGCAATACTTGAAGAATAACAGCATATTTTATAATGAAACTTGGAAAGTCTTCACATTCCAAACTGATTAGTCCAAAGTGAAAATTAAAGAAAAAATACCATGAGAAACTCTCATCTGGTTGTTATTATAGTCGCTTTTCTTCTAGGTGTGTGTGTGTTCGTAAAACGTGACATTCTGCTAGCGTTAGTGCTGTTTTTCAAAATGATGGTTTATAAACATCTGGTGAACCTTTCACTTACATGCATTTGAAAGATTGTCTCTTCACCTCTAATAAAACACACGGTTAAACTGAGCAAGCTATGGTAAGCTTACTGTGCACTTTCTGTGAAAACAGGGGATGAGCGGGATCTTTTGCCATGTCATACACACCTATTTGTGCATTATCAGTCATTCTGAAGCATGTTACTGTAAATGAGAATATTCTGGAAATATGAAATTTTACATGCAGCCTATACAGATACATAACATACCAAGTCCTGCAAAATATTAGGTATGTTAAAGGGAAAGTACACTACAGGATGTGATCTTTACAAAAGCAAATTCAGTACTCTCATATATCCATTAAAGATAACAATAGTTTGGAAGAAAGAAAAAGCATTTAAAGAGAGAGATAAACAAATGTTCTCAGTAAGAATATTGTGTGTAAACTTCTCAGACAGCAAATAGTTGGTCAGTTACGGCTCTTATAAGTGTGCGTTTGCCGATCTCTCCCTTCACAGGAGGCACAGAGATCATATTTGAGCTCAGGATGTGAAAGGAAATCTCAAAGCGCCTTAGGGCCAAAAGTATGGTGTGTTTTTCTTGGCCTCCACTCCAGTTTTTCTCCACATAATTTCACAGATTCGAAACACTCAACTGAAGTGATTTGTTGCTTTCTGCTGTATGGTACAACAATTACACAACATGTCAAAGCAATGTGAGTTTGGTAGTTCATTTTGAGCTGACAGAGAAACCTTTCAACAACATAATTAACCTATCAGAAACATGTGATATTTAAAATTAACGAGGTAATTAGAATAATAGATTTTGTGGATGTTTTGTGTATTTGAATGACTTTGCCGTGATCTTTTAAGTTAAACTATGAGACTGAATGGATCTGGTCACTGTTTATCTTTATTGTGATCTAGCGATTGCTGAAGGATGTCATCATTTTGACATGTATTTAAAAAGGGAACCTTTTTCTGCATTTCCCCATGAAGACCAGGAAGGAAAGCCAAGAAACATGGAGCAAGAGTAAATACTGTGAATCAGTGGATCACCTTAGCTTTCACTTTCTTAGTGAAATAGTCCAAAATACACAGACACAGGTCTGAAAATAAATAAATGCATTGAACGTTTTATGTAATTATACATGAGACCTAAACTTAGTTTTCAAAATTGCTGCTATATAGCATATTTGACCATCATCCAAACCGCTAGAAATATGTAACTGCAACCACAGTTACTTCACGAAGTGAAAAGTGTAAAATTGACTTTCTGTGAAATGTCAAACTCATGAAACCCAAACAGAAACGGAAAGCTAATGAAGGAGAGAGATGTAACGCACTTGACCCTGGGAGTTTAGCTCACAAGAGGGTCATTTCCTTCTGTCTGATTTCAAGATGGCTGACGGCTCTACTGCTTTAGAAGCTAAGCATGGATCGCTCTGGTTTCAAAGCTGATAATTCTACTAAGGAAGGTCTTCTTGCTGTGATGGGATCCTCACAACTGAACAAGCTCCCTTGCTTGTGTTCTTGTCTTTGGGATTCATCCTTGGTGCTTAATATAGTAAGTCATTATTTACCTCTCCATTTGCAGCAGTTATGCTCTCTTGGTTTGTATTATTTTAGTTATAATTAAGATTAGTAAGCAAAAGCAAGTACAAATCAAACGAACTCTGGAGTCCAACAGGGCTCTGTGTTTGGCCATCTTTTAATTGTATAATTTAGGAAACTGACATTTGATGGATAGAAAATGTGTGGAAATTACAGCTTACAATTTCATTTCCAAGCAAATTAGCAAATTAGAATGATTTCTGAAGGATCGTGTGACACTGAAGTAATGATGCTGAAAATTCAGCTTTGTATCACAGGAATAAATGACATTTTAAAATATATTCATATAGACATCAGTTCTTTTATAATGTAACGGTATTTCACAATATTAATGTTTTTACTGTATTTTGAATGAAATAAATGCAGCCTTGGTGAGCATAAAAGACTTCTTTCAAAAACATGAACCTTTGTACTGCACATTCATGGTAGTGGAACATCTTAGTTCTTGTACATCATTAAAGCTCATGACTACATCTCAGTAATTAAACCACTATAATTGCTACTGAAATGATAATCTATTCAGTGTCACTGGAGTTCCTTCACCACTCATGTGGAACTTCCTTGCAAAAGATACGCGTTTTAATGGCTTTTTTGGTAACTAGATTTTAGTTACAGCCAATCATGTGGCCATTGTGCACCACGACTAAGACTGCAACATACCCATCTGGTACTCATGAACCCCAGGGCTATTTCTCACCGTAGACGGTCCATCATTGGACCCAACTAACCTTTCTGGCCTGGACTCACTGCTGGAAACTGGCACTGGTCTTCAAACGCTGGCAGAGCTGGCCAAGGATTTCTCCATCCTAGAACGTGATTATCAGAGATGACCATCTAATCTGAGTAAACATTAGCGTGCTTTTCTGTTCTGGGTACGGTCACATTAAGACGTGGTCGTTGGGTTGGCAAGCAAATCAATAGGACTTCAAGCTGGCCTGGACTTTGGTCAGTTGTGTATTTTTATAGCAATTATCTTGTAAATGTATTCTTTGGTGCACTGTTGAAATTTTGTTAAATATAAAGTGCATAATTTTGTGTGGCAGTTTCTCATATCCCAGCTGAACAACACTGTAGACGTGGCTCTGTCAAAATGCATTTGTTTAAATTCATCCTCTCATTTCCTCTTGTATAGACCATTTAAAGCGTAAAGTATATATGAAATGAAAATTCACCATATCTATAATCTAAATTAATATTATTGGTCTTATTTTGAATGATTTATCCATGCAAGTATTTGATTATTAACATTTTTTAGTCACACTTTATTTTAAGGTCCAATTCTCGCTATTAACAAACCATTAACTATGACTTTGGCCTCAATAAACTCCTAATTTACTGCTTATTAATAGTTAAGCCAATTGTTCAGTTTGTCAAAATCCTTCCCCTTTCTTACAATCGTACACATTCAGATCTGCTTTGCCTAATCCACCAATTGATTGAACCAACATTTAAAAAAAAAATTGACAATCTGGATAGATGCCACAATACCACCCACAATACGGAAGAAAATATCTGCTACTCCAATTAAAACAAAACAATCCAACTTCAAAGGTGCAAAAGTCTGTTAAATGAGCGTATGTAAATACTAAAAAAAGGATTTAGTGTTTTGTAAGCACATTAATCAGTATGTAAATAATTTCAGATTTACCATGTTATAATTCTGGAAACGGGAGGAATATTACTGCACTAATAGTTTTTGACTGAGTAATATTTAAAGACCGATCTCATTCCATAATGTCACAACAAAATACGACATCAGTTCGGACTGGCAAGAAAAAGCAGTATCTGTACTGCCAACTGGTTATGCAAGACAGAAAGCAGAGAGTGATTGGACGTGGAAGAGAAGGGTGCGGCGTCTTCTGCTTCACTGAGGCGTCTACTGATCACACCCAGAATGCTGTAAGGAAACAATCATCCAGGATTGGAAGGGTGGGGGATACAGGGAAACAGGGGTAAATGGAGGTCTTTCTGTTGATGTGTGATTCTTATTAAACAAACTGTGAAAAATATATATATATCTTATACATTACGTTACAGTTCAAGGGAGAATGGGGAGAAAACTGATAAAAGTTCAGCCTAAACTGTGCTCCTGATGTGTGCTGTGGAAGTTCTGCTGCCTGCAGGGTGAACTTATCTTGCTTTCAAGCCAGAGTTTAAAGTTGACCTCAAAGCTTTTACAATGGCATGGCATAAAATGACAGAGATCATAGATCATAGAATAGATCATATCTATTCTAGATTGAGCTGTAATGACTTGCTGCAAAACTTTGGCATATATAAAAAAAATTGAACAAAACTGTAAAGTGTTTAAATTATAATGTTGGATATTTGTACAGAAAATAAAACGACATAATTAACCTTCAGTACTAACCTTCTAGACAATTTTTATCCTAAGCACTACTTTTCACATTCACAGATTTTAAATATATATACAGGTGCATCTGCATATATATTTAAAATAATATATGTATAGAATATGGTGACATGCCAATCAGCTAATCAACTCAAAACACCTGCAAAGGTTTCCTGAGCCTTCAAAATGGTCTCTCAGTTTGGTTCACTAGTGGCGCTTTTCCACTGCATGTTACTGGCAGTGCAGGTTCGATCAGTTCACTTTTGGGGGTTTTCCACTGGGTACTGTACCTGGTACCTGGTACTTTTTAGTACCACCTCAGCCGAGGTTCCAAGCGATCCGCATGCGTTACCAAAACGTGACGTGTAAACTCTACTGATCACTGATTGGCCGGAGAGAATCGTCATTACTGCGTCACTGAGCTTGCGACATGAGACCCATAGACCCGCTAGATTTAAATCAGCACAGCCAGTGAAGGAGCAGACGCAACTTTTGTTACAACAAACGCACCTTTTTGCATCAACCACAAATTATCATTGTCTTTCGTTGTCTGTTGAGGAAGTTCAGACGTTCCTCTCGTTGATAGCCGAGGAGCAGGTCCAGTAAGAGATAGATGGCGCGACGCCGAAGGAAAAAGCCTTATGTATATACTTTTGAACTTGCTATATTTTCAGAGTATGTTTTCTGTTTATATTTTTACCGTTGTATCTGTGTTTTGCTTCAATTCAAAACAATCTAATCGAATAAGTGTACCTCCAGACTATATTAAATATGTATTATTGTATGAGCACGTAATGAACTTCTTGAAAAAGACAAATGATTAATGCCACGATTATAAAAACCATCACATAAATAAAAAACAAGGGATACATTGTAAATTTTGGAATATTCAAAAGTTTATTGATAATTCACTTTACAGAACATGCTGCATGAATAGTTAACTAATCAAGTAACGCCACACCTGCACCAACATCCCTGCTCTCCTCATCTACAGCCCGTGTCACTGTCACCACAGTCTCTGCTGCTGGGGTAAATCCCAAGCATTCTCATAGACCTCTCCATTACTGTTAAAAACATCCACATGCAGAGAGTGAAGAACACTATTCCGTCTCCTTTCTTTGTAGTGAGTTTGTTTGTGTGGCGCGTTTACGATGATGTCACGGCAGTAGAGGCGGCTATAACGACGTGAATAATCCCGCCCACTCTATAGCGGTACTAAACCGCAGTGGAAAGCATAAACCGACCCGAACTGAGCCGCGAGCCGTGCCGAACCGAGTGGAAAAGCGCCATAAGCTACACAATCATAGGGAAGACTGCTGATCTGACAGTTGTCCAGAAGACAATCATTTACACCCTTCACAAGGAGGGTAAGACACAGACTTTTATTGCCAAAGAAGCTGGCTGTTCACAGAGTGCTGTATCCAAGCATGTTAACAAAGTTGAGTGGAAGGAAAAAGTGTGGAAGTAAAAGATGCACAACCAACCAAGAGAACCGTATGAGGATTGTCAAGCAAAATCGATTCAAGAATTTGGGTGAACTTCACAAGGAATGGACTGAGGCTGAGGTCAAGGCATCAAGAGCACCACACACAGACGTGTCGAGAATTTGGCTACAGTTGTCGTCAGAGGCATCTTACCTGGGCTAAGGAGAAGAAGAACTGGACTGTTGCCCAGTGGTCCAAAGTCCTCTTTTCAGATGAGAGTAAGTTTTGTATTTCATTTGGAAACCAAGGTCCCAGAGTCTGGAGGAAGGGTGGAGAAGCTCATAGCCCAAGTTGCTTGAAGTCCAGTGTTAAGTTTCCACAGTCTGTGATGATTTGGGGTGCAATGTCATCTGCTGGTGTTGGTCCGTCATGTTTTTTGAAAACCAACGTCACTGCACCCATTTACCAAGAAATTTTGGAGCACTTCATGCTTCCTTCTGCTGACCAGCTTTTTAAAGATGCTGATTTCATTTTACAGCAGGATTTGGCACCTGTTCACACTGCCAAAAGCACCAAAAGTTGGTTAAATGACCATGCACGGTGTTGGCGTGCTTGACTGACCAGCAAACTCACCAGACCTGAACCCCAGAGAGAATCTGTGGAGTATTGTCAAGAGGAAAATGAGAAACAAGAGACCAAAAAATACAGATGAGCTGAAGGCCACTGTCAAAGAAACCTGGGCTTCACACCACCTTAGCAGTGCCACAAACTGATCACCTCCATGCCACGCCGAATTGAGGCAGTAATTAAAGCAAAAGAAGCCCCTACCAAGTATTGAGTACATATACAGTAAATTAACACACTTTCCAGAAGGCCAACAATTCACAAAAAAAATGTTTTATTGGTCTTATGAAGTATTTTAATTTGTTGAGAGTGAATTGGTGGGTTTTTGTTAAATGTGAGCCAAAATCATCACAATTAAAAGAACCAAAGACTTAAACTACTTCAGTCTGTGTGCATTGAAGTTATTTAATACATGAGTTTCACAATTTGAGTTGAATTACTGAAATAAATGAACTTTTCCATGACATTCTAATCTATTGAGATGCACCTGTATGCATATGTATATGTGTATATATATATATATATATATATATTTACATATATATATATATATATATAAACAAAAAAAGCATTTGATGCATGATATTCTATTAGGTATATTCATAAGCTTGTTTAAAAGATATTAGCATATATTGTTTTTTGGATGCTGGTGTAGTCAGCTTGAACTTTGGTAAATAAGCTTCAGCAGGTCCAATCAAATTTAATCAAACTAAAAATTTAACAAATCCAAATCGCTCAAGATAAATCTAGAATGCTAAATAGGCTGTTTTTTCCCCTCACATCCTCCCTCTTCACATGCAAGAAAGTTGTGTGACTGTTTAAAGATGGCACACATCACACTAGATTTCTCATAAGCTTCTTCAGCTACATTACCATCTACACCCTACAAAACAGTTCCCACACCGTAACAAATGTGTAAAAAGCTCCATAATGGTCCTTTTAGCTTGCTCTTCATCCATAAATAGAACCAGCTGATACTGAGGCCTGCAAAAGACTCTCACGTTCCACTCGCAGGGAAGTTCATCTGGCCACCACTGGGTTGTTGACAAGCAAATCATAACATTTCCCATTGTGTATCTGTAAAAAATGAGGGAGATAGATGTGAATTATGCAACTTAAGAACATAACCCTAAACCTTCCTTTGCTTGTGGTTGCCACCACAGCATTTGTTTTGGTTTGCAGTGATATTTTAGTACATTGAAAACATTGGCAAATGCCTTTTTTTGCCTTGAGAATATGCTAGAGAAATTCTTATGGAATTGTTTCATGGAGTTTAAGACCCACAGAACATTACTGGTCAGGATGATTCGAGAACATATCCCATTTGAAAAGTTTCTCACAGAGGTTTTGATGTCTTTGAACTATACTCATTTGACGTACAAAGGTTCAGTATTCACAAACATCTGCAGCAGACATAAGAACCATTGGCACATTTATTAGCTTAAAGTAAATGCTGTGATCCAGCCAACGACTGATCTTGAAATTCCATCCCTGGATGTACTACAGGCTTCAGCAGACCTTCTCACTTTCTGAAGGTTCGACAGCTCATCTGTCTACACCCAGCGGGCTGGTGACCGTGAGATGGATGGATGTGTTGAGAGCCCGTGGCTCAGTTCCTTCCTCTCAGTGTTTGAGCAAATCAATCAGCGAGTGGATCGGGCAGGACCATATGCACCTTAACACTCAGCTGATGCCTGCTGCTGACCCTCTCTTACCCTACAGCTGCTCTTGAGAGAGACAACAACATGGGACGCCGTTTCATGCTCTTCTGGGTCTCGTTCTCAGCAGACACATTTTGATTTTTGTTATCCAGCTGAATGAATGCTGTACTATTTTGAATTTAAACTATACCACACTTAAAGGCTTGATTTTGTTTATTCAATGTTTACACTGCAGATACAATGATGTTTTGGCAGACACGTTTTATCTAAAGCCCTTGGGGTTTGAACCTGTGACCTTAGTGCTGCTAACCCATGCTGACATACTGGGCATTTGGATGTTGCTGGAAGTGGTGGATTGTTACTTTGTAATTATTCAATCCATTTACTCCAGTTTTTTAAGGGTGGACTCTTTTGAAATGTGTACAGGTAGCAAACAACTAGTCCCCACCCAGAACTCATCATTCGAATGCATTAAAAACATAGGTAATGGCTTTTTTGTAAATATTAAGTAAAATTATGATACCACTTCGAACAAAATTTGGATAAAGTTCATAAGGAATTTGTTTAGGTGATTTTCATGTTCATTTATTTTATGAACAGACTGGAGAGCTACTTTATAGTTGAAGCTGTAGCTGTAATTATAATTGAAAATCAGCATTTCTTTGCGACACTGACACTTTTTCTGTTTAATTCTGTATGTTGGCTGCTTTGAAACAATCTGTACTTTATAAATCTATCTATATCTAAATAAATGTGATATGACTGCCAAATTTCAGAGCTGGTACACAACCACATCTACATCCCTATGATCGGATACTTTCATAAGAATAATAGAAAGCACCATACTTTCACCAGTTGTTTCATTACAGTTTATTAAGGCATTTCTGAAATGTTATGTTTAAATATACAAATGTGACATTACCTAATTAAATATGAATTCATGTGCATTCATTTTGAACACTGGATAAAATCGGTTTCATTTTGTGCACATATTAGTGTTTTTACAGAGGGAATTTTGGATATCTGTTTTTATTACTGCATTAATCAGAAAATACTATCAACAGGCAGGAAAGAAAATCACCATAATTATAGAAATAACATATTATACTGTATAAAAATGGCTAATGATATATGAACAAATCCCTCTGTAAATAAAACCTTTAGAATATATGAATAAAACCAGAAAGTGTAATGTTACTGAAGAAGAGATTTCTGGCTCAGGACTTGAGGAAACAAATTACAAATTTAAAGATATGAAGGAATGTTTGCAAACAGTGCACCGTTCTTTTTACCCCTGAGCGAAAACTTTGCATTATGTTTAATGAGGTCTTAATGTATTTTAACATGCAAGCACTACTCAAATTGTATTCAGATGAATGCCTTTGATGTTGGAAGTGCAAAAATGACACACTTTGCCCTAAGATTTGTTTTAATTTGCTAACGTGCATGAACGGTTTGTATCGTAATATTCCTTTTTGAGGGCAGAACAAGCCGCCATACACTGATTATCCTCAGAAAGCAGCGCTCTGTAATCGAACTTCTAAAGTCAGCAGTTTGCATCGCTAACCTTTCTACAGAGCCCTGGCAAAGCCATGTAACAACCTCCGTGTTTACGGAGCACCCCGCAGATTGATCTGCTTCCAGGGAGTTGATCCAGACCCCAAGCAATGTCACCTTCCAGGCGGTAGGATTCTTGTCTCCATTCCTATCTGATAAAGTCAAGTGCCGAATGAGACACAACCGTGTGAAGGAGCCAGGTTTGACAGCCTCCCCCGGCTCTGACACCATGTAAAAGCTGAACAGGAAATTAGAAAGAATGAAAACCTGAAAAAGGATACAAATATCCATCAGCCTTCATTTTCTTTCTGGGCTGTTTCACATTCTCAGAGTCACACACTCTTCGACTATCTCTCTCTCTCGCTCTCTCTCTCTGTTTTGGTGGCAAGTGAGAGGAAAGCACCTAGATGTACGTGAAGGAGGGTGGGGGGGAATGATCAGGTTCTCATTGTGTCCATGTGGTAACCATTACCCAGTAATCTCCAGTAATTGTATCCGTATTACCAGAGAGTCCTGCTTTCCATTTGCTCTGCCACCTTGACCGGTGCCGTTACCATGCGCACGGGGCCCGTTTCGAAGCAAAGTGATGTAAATTGATGCAAAGGAAGACCATTAAAAGTTTGTCAAAATAGTGTGATGGAGATTTCCTGTTTTAATGAACCTACAAGTCGCTTTCATGCAAATGCGCTGGATGCACTCTCTCTGAACCCACCAAAACACTTCACGTCACTTACGCCATAGTTTGGAAACAGCATCATTGGTACATGGTTCTTTTGGCTGGGACAGGCAAGGGATATTATTTGGATACAAACTTTCAGTTTAGTGGCGTAAGGGGTGGCTTCATATTACCTGGTAAGAGTGTGTAATGCTATAGCATTGATCCAATGTAAAGGAAACACCTGAGTGAGACAGCAGCAATTAACACATTCTAATAACAAATATTGAAAATAAATTCAGTACAAATCACATTCCACTTCCAACCAAAGCGGTCTCAGTCTTATTTCTATTATTCAAATTGAAACCCAGGACTTCAGATTGCCAGGAAGTGTTATCTGCATTGCAATTGCCCAAGTGCCCCCAAATGCGGTCAATTTGATGCAATTGCAGTATAACCCTTTGACCTGGGATTTAATGGAGACAGGTAATTATACCATACCACCCACTTACTCCTACCCTTAAACTGGGCTATAATGGGGTTTCCATTACAATAGCAGCCATTTCTTTCTCCGCTCTCCCCTCAACCGTGCAATGTGAAGTCAGAATACATTACTGGAGCTGCAGTCCAAATAACATTACTGTCTCTGGTAGTACAGGTTATTAAAGAGAAATTGATCTATCTCAGGTTCAGAATTTAAGGCTCTGAATTATGGAGCTTCACTGGTGAAAGGAATCTTTGCAATGTTCTGAAAAGTTTTTAATGAATAAAACAAGACAAATATGGTTTGTTAAATAATCAAATGTATCATGCATAAATGTCATATGGACACACAAATCAAATGTCTATTAGATTAATATTACGTGCAACATTACCGGTGCAATTTGACCTGGAACTTGTGCCTAAAGTGGTTCCATTTTCTTTGCATCCTCCAAGTTGAATGAATGAATGAATGAATGAATGAATGAATGAATGAATGAAATGCATTGCTTGTTTGACCACTTTGCCTTTTTAAAACTAAGAAACTTGTATAATCATATTGATTGGATAAATGCATCCTTTATAGTACAAACATTTTACATCTCACTATTGTAAACTCTTAATTCAGCTTTAAAGAAAGCAAATATGTATTATTTATTTATGAAAAAGTAAAAGAGGGTGTAACATATATACTGTAGTACTGTGTGCTGTATGTATGATGCATGTGTGTATTTATTTATTTAATTGAATACCAGCAGGAATGTTTTTTGTGAGGGTAAGATTGTATTGACTACAACTTGAATTTAGTTCTGTTCTTTAAAGAAAGTTAAATAGAAAAGACTAGGGACAAACTAGAGATATCTGCTTTGTGTTCAATGGAAAGAAAGGTTTGGATCAACATAAGAGTGAGTAAATAATGGCAGAATTTCATTTTTATTTCCTTGTCATGTTGTTAGTAGAAAGGCATGTTGAGTGAAGGAAGCGTGTCTGTGAGTCATACAGTAAAGTCATGAGTGACCACGACTGCTTCTGACATTATCATGAGCTCAATGTAAACATAACACCTCAAACAGAGCCCAGTTCAGGCTCTCTCACCTTCACACTGACCGTCCATCAGCTCCTGCTCATAATTCCACACATAGGCCGTGATGAATTCCCTCTGGCCCTGTGTCCAGTTTAAACCCTCATTTATTTCTTTTGAGAGACAGAGCGCCCTTAAAAGATGAGGAACATCACATCAGACTTAACAATACTCCCAAATATTGTCAGTTCCACTGTACAGATAAATAAATAAGAGGAATAGGTGGTCCATTAGCCTGTGAATGATAGACCAAAGACCTCCCTTAATTGCTTTCTTCTTGTAGTGTCTCAATTTATTTCTCAAAACAGGAAGAGTGCGCACACGCGCGCAGGGTTGCTGGGGTTTATGATGGATGGGGCAGGGGAAGATGCACCAGCGCTGGGCAAAGCTCACGGAGGCTTTGATTAACGAGACTGCCGGGGTCCCCGAGGAGCCCCAGGCAGAATAATACTGTTAGAGCGAAACAGCTGCTCCGCACAGACCTCAGGGGCCCCACCAGTGCAGAGACGACCAGAGAGAGAAATTATAGAGAGGAGGATGGATGAGTAAACAGGTAGATGGATGGAGGCAAGATGCTGGTGCTGTGTGGATGGACAGGAGGACAGACAGACAAACAGATAGACAGATAGATAGATAGATAGATAGATAGATAGATAGATAGATAGATAGATAGATGGATAGATGGATAGATGGATAGATGGATAGATGGATAGATGGATAGATGGATAGATAGATAGATAGATAGATAGATAGATAGATAGATAGATAGATAGATAGATAGATGGATAGATAGATAGATAGATAGAGATGGTCAGAAACAAGTTCAGATCATGCTAGCAGCATATCAGTTTCATCATAGTTGCTTCACAACCACTTGGCATCAACACTCATGTACTGGCCCAGAATAATACTAAAAATAATAAAAGCTCTGTGATTCTGTCCAGCCAACCCACAAACACTCATCAGCTTTCTGGGTCTTGTTTATTTCTTTCTCCAGCTTGCCATGACAATGCAACCCTGCCGTCTCTGACTGTGTTAGGCACTTGCACACGGAGCAGCACAAACAAGGGAGCACAGTTTATTTTCACAGCAGTCTGGTTCAAGTGCCCGCGGTTTGTTGCCTGCGTGTTATTTTCCCTCCCTGGGCGAAAGTGTTTGTGCGTTGGAGGAATTTAGGGAGAAGTGTAATCTTGTTATCTCATCGAAACAAGAGGGAGAGTCAGAGAGACAAAGGTTTTTCTATTTTTCTTTCTTTTTTGGCGGGGGGGTCAAAGGAAGCCAGTGATTTTAAAGGCAAAAATTGCAAGACCACATTTATGTGTTTATATATCTTCCCTCCTTCAGAGCAGCAAGCCACTCTTTCTCCTACTTGGTGGCAAAAGCAAACACACAATGTTTGCAAAATGCTCCATTGTGTTTTATTTCATTGACAAGTTTAACTTGCTGATCAGCCATTGTAAATATAAACATAATACAAATATTTTCCTTGCACCTTGTCAAAATGTTTTATAATATATTTCTCAAGGTATAAAGCAAAAAGCGTTTTTAAATTCATGAATTTATATTTCATAAAATGTATATTTCACATTTTACAACCTCTAATAAAAGGTCAAATTTTCTGGTTTTTTTGGACACGCAGTGGTCTTCAAGGATCCTATGATGCCGTTTATGCACGTTGGTTGGACCATGCGACTGGAAACAACAGTTATATATATATATGCACTGACCAAAATTATAAACGCAACACTTTTGTTTTTGGGGTCCGGGGGGGTCCGAAAACCAGTCAGTATCTGGCGTGACCACCATTCGCCTCACGCAGTGCAACACATCTCCTTCACATAGAGTTGATCAGGTTGTTGATTGTGGCCTGTGGGATGTTGGTCCACTCCTCTTCAATGGCTGTGTGAAGTTGCTGGATATTGGCAGGAACTGGAACACGCTGTTGTATACGCCGATCCAGAGCATCCCAAACATGCTCAATGGGTGACATGTGTGGTGAGAATGCTGGTCATGCAAGAACTGGGATGTTTTCAGCTTCCAGGAATTGTGTACAGATCCTTGCAACATGGGGCCATGCATTATCATGCTGCAACATGAGGTGATGGTCGTGGATGAATAGCACAACAATGAACCTCAGGATCTCGTCACGGTATCTCTGTGCATTCAAAATGCCATCAATAAAATGTATCTGTGTTCATTGTCCATAACAAACATTTGCCCATACCAAAACCCCACCGCCACCATGGGCCACTCGATCCACAACGTTGACACCAGCAAACCGCTCACTCACACGACGCCATACACACTGTCTGTCATCTGCCCTGTACAATGGAAACCGGGATTCATCCATGAAAAGAATACCTCAACAAAGTGCCAGACGCCATCGAATGGGAGCATTTGCCCACTTAATTCGGTTACGATGATGAACTGCAGTCATCCCTGATGATGACAACGAGCATGCAGATGAGCTTCCCTGAGATGGTTTCTGATAGTTTCTTCAGAAATTCTTTGGTTATGCAAACCGATTGTTGCAGCAGCTGCAAGAACCGGGTGGCTGGTCTCAGATGATCTTGGAGGTGAAGATGCTGGATGTGGAGGTCCTGGGCTGGTGTGGTTACATGTCGTCTGCGGTTGTGAGGCCGGTTGATGTACTGCCAAATTCTCTGAAAAGCCTTTGGAGACGGCTTATAGTAGAGAAATGAACATTCAATTCACGGGCAACAGCTCTGGTGTACATTCCTGCAGTCAGCATGCCAATTGCACGCTCCCTCAAATCTGTGGCATTTTGCTCTGTGATAAAACTGCACATTTTATTGTGGCCAGCCTAAGGCACACCTGTCATGCTGTTTAATCAGCATCTTGATATGCCACACCTGTGAGGTGGATAGATTATCTCAGCAAAGGAGAAGTGCTCACTAACACAGATTTAGACAGATTTGTGAACAATATTTGAGAGAAATAGGCCTTTTGTGTACATAGAAAAGTCTTAGATCTTTGAGTTCAGCTCATGAAAATGGGGACAAAAACAAAAGTGTTGGATTTATAATTTTGGTCAGTATATATATATATATATATATATATATATATATATATATATATATATATATATATATATATCATACATTTCTGCGGTATTCCTTGAATAAGGTGTTGAGATATTTTTTTAGGCTATCATAAAATCAATAATTCAAAATTGCAGAATGTGGAGTAGGCTAGGCTACTCTAAAGAAACAAATACAACGTATTAAGATATGGAGCTTTAAAAAATAATGGGAACAAATGTGTACATTTCAAAAGGTAGTTAACAATATAACAATGGCAACAATCGTTACAAATGATTGCATCCTATGAAGGAAAGAATATTACCTTCATTACATTCCATCATGTGACGTTTAATGCTAAGCAGCTGTGACAGGTTATTGCATTGCTGGTGCTACATTGATGCAACACGCTGCAGTTAAAATCACAGGTTTAAATGCTAATTAGGAGGGTTTGGAGGCAGAGCAGCACTTGATTTTAACCCGACAAGATTGCAATCCTGCTTGGCTTGAATCATTATTATTTGCCTTTTTTGCTTAATGAAGAGGGCCTTCATTGACAGAGAAAACATTCACCCTCGCGTAGCTCTGCATAACAATCGCCACAAATGAAAAAGAATCCGGGCGCCAGGAAAAAAGTTTCCCCATTGTCTGTATTAATTTAAGTCTCGTTTAACGACTGTCGGAATCACACGTTCCACCGAGGAAGTGGGTGATGAAATGCGCCGCTCCGCCGACAAACAAACAAGGAGAAAGGGGGAGAGAAGAAAGGGATGAAAGCGCAAGGAGGGGAGGAAGAAAGGGAGAAACATGCGGAGGAGACACAAAGACATCAGAATATATATCAGGACAAAAATAGAAAGTCTCTTTGTTTTGTGCGACGGAGAGCAGTGTAGCTAATTAGAGTGGAAATGATAGCTGGTGGTGCGACTGACACAGGTAGGGAGTAGCGGCGTCTCCCGTGTGCCTGACAGTGCATACCGAGAGTGGTGTGTAAGCAGGGGTAATGGCTGTCAGCTCCTGACAGCTGTAAAATGGCCTTTTAGTTTGCCGCGCAAAAGCTGTCACGGAGTCTCGCGTTACAGCGGCGGATGTAGTTAGCTGCGCTGGCAAGGAACATCATTATTAACAAACACTGTAGTGTTTGCCTTACTGGCCCCCGCTTGTAAATGGAACATGCTCTCGGTGCAGCGGGCCCCCAATGAAACACCTGGAACTGAGTTGTCAGAGGTAACGAGCCCTGGAGAGCCAGGGCAATGGATTCGGGGCCAATCATCGCGGGGCACGGCGTTCGCCTGGCTGTGTTCGTCTGCTGCTCCCTCACACTGGCCCTGGATTCCTGCTGCTCTTCTTCTGATGTGTAATGTGCTGGGTTTTGTGCTTGTTTTGTAGTGGATTGCTTTATGATAGCTGCGGGCAAAAGGGTTCAAGAAGACAGGCTTAAAGATATACTGTAGCTTCTAGAAAAATACATTGGAAACAGAATACTACAAACGGCACTTCATATAGACATTTGGAAAATCTAGCAAAAAGAAAATGCCCTGTTCATATTTCATCTTAAAATCAACAGAAAAAGAACGAGAAAAGCTACTCACAGTTTTTCACAAGCTGTGTAATTAATTGTCTTTTTAATTTCATTGTGCAAAATATTACTGCAATGCTAATAAATAAAACAATAGGTGTCTAAAGTATACATATAAAAAGTAAATAACTGCAAGTATACATAACACTTGTTTTGCTCATTTGCTCAAAAAATGATTGATCGTTGTATCCAGATATGATACAATTATTGTATTACAATAACTTTAGCGGAAGCAGAGTTTACAATGGATTATTAATGGAATTAAAATAAAGTCACAAAATAAAAAATTCTTAATAATTCATTAAGTCAAAGCATCTTTTTTTTATTTTAAATTATGGGTGATATTTGTGGTTAACCCATCTATTACAAGTGTAGACTGTTTAAATCTAATCTGTTCTCTCTTTATTTGTCAGTGGGGGAGACAGAAATAAGAAATCCCACAGGTGTGGTGGTTTGTTTAGTTCTTTATTGTATTGTGTAGAGTTGACTCGGAGTGCTTCCCCAGAGGACAGGGTGAACTCCATGTGCCTGGTGCAAAGTCAGATTCAGTGCTGTTGTGAAGATGGCTCTTATTACATGATTGACAATAAGACAAGCCAAATGTCTGGAGCCGAATCTCTATAGCACTGACTAGAGATTTTGTTTTTGTTTGGTTTTAAATAATTTAGTTTAGAGATGCATCTCGGGATTTAAACTGCATCAATACAAGAACTTCTGAGCATATGTATTAAACATTGGGACAAATTATTTCCTCTTTAAAAACAGTTTGCTTTCTTGTTTTTTTTATCACATCAGTATTATTTAGATCTTAAATGGTGATAAAATATTAATTCCTTTAATTAATAACTTAAATATATATACATCAGCAATAATGGTACTTAATAGAGCTATTTCTACCTTATTTAACTCACACAATTTTGTTTTGCTGGTATAAATTAATGTATTAAGGTTGATTCAGCGATATCGCATAATATGTTTGACTTACAATTACCACTTTACCATTTTCTGTGCAGTATTAAAGAGGAAAGTAACAGAATCAATGATGCAAACTTGGCTGGTTGGTTGGTTAGTTCAATTCACTTCAATAACTGTGTAAAGTTAGTTCATAATGAAACAAGTTTAATTCAGCTTTAAGCAGCTATACTGAAGAAAATAGTGTTATTATTCAGGTCAAGTCGGTTCAGTGTTGAGTGAATTACTGGTCAGTAACAGTGTCGATGTTGCGAAATTCATCAATTATAAACAAATTCAATTCAGGTATAAAGCAGAAGACAATAATAAGCTCAATTCAAGTTCTGTTTTCATCCAATAGTGTCAGTGCCAGTGTTATTATTGAATATAAAATGTGTTTTAGAAACCACTTAAGCAAGCCAATGACAGCAGCAGCAAGGAACCCAAACTCCATCAGGTGACAGAAAGAAAACTAAACCTGGGAAGAATCCAGGCTCAGTCGAGGGGCGACTTCTCGTTCTAGATGCTGGATTTAATCATGGGATTCATAATATCTATATAATTTCAAGTACAAACAAGCCCTATTTCAGGAAGCTACTTCAAAGGCAGAAAATAATGCTGTCACTCGAATGATCCACTAAGCACTGGTAACCCCTAAATCTACCAGCAACTGTGAACTGGCACCGTGGGCCCTGGTCAAGTTCAGGTCAAATAAACTAAGAGGTCGTGGCATGGCGGTCCGCTCAGCCATGAAAGCCAATTGCTTGACTCTAATTGTCCCTAAGTGCAGGACAATTAGACACACTTGACATTTGCATTACTTCCAAATTACATTGACTCCGATCAGTACCTCTGATCATTTGACTTAATGTTAAACTGGTAACCTTTTGAAACTCGCCAACTATGGAAACTTGGCATTCCCAGTGGAACGGCACTGTTTAGATGCACAAATACAGACTGGACACCTGTCAGCACATCTCTGAGCGCTGATGAGCTTGGCTCTGGGACGTTTGAGCAATGATCAGAATTCAGAATGGAAATGATGGGTCTCTGGAACGTTCCACATGGAACTGAACATCTGACAGCGAGCAGAACTACGCATGGCAATTCCCACAGGTTTGTACAGGATCTGCATTGCAGAACATGGCAGTGTTATGAGTACTCAATACAGAACTCGATGCAAATCTGCAAGAATTAATGAACTTTTCCAACACTTTATGGTCATAATCTTACATGTGTAAAGATGCCTGCCGTTTTCTTCTGGTGTTTGCATTTCTATAAATATCAGTGTTGGCTCTTGGGTGATATTTCAGTTATTGAGTTTGATGATGATTACATTTCACCATACGAAGATTGCTAATTATTTCACTTTGGTTAAATGACCCATCTGGGTTTGATTTATAAATAAATGACCATTGTAAAAATAAAGGCCAAATAAATGGCCTTGTTCTATTCACTGATTCTGCTTGACTGTGTGTGTAGCCTATGTGTGTGTCAATCATTTTTTCAATAAATGGCAGCTTAACTTAATTATTTTTAAGTGACTCTTTTGGGGCTTCTATATATTCTGCTGAAGGATTTCACCAACACTATCTCACAACCAATTCATATATATTTTACCTGTACCCCAGTGACGGGTAGGTTTAGGGGCGGGGTTAGGTGTAGGTCATTCGTACAAATTCATATGAATTGGAAACTCGTAAAATACCCACGATTTAGCAAAAATAGTATGAATGTGTACGAGTGAGGTCGTAAGAATTTGTACAAATTAGCCATCTCGTAAAATATGTACAAATTTTCATGAGATCGGGCTGGATTTTTTTTATATGCATATCCAACAAGCTGTCATGAATTATTGCTTGTAAGTATCCAACAGAGCAAGCATCATGTAAAACTACATCTTGTGCATTAGAAGGAAGTCCATGTGAGTGTGTTGGCCTTTAGTCTAAGTCATGCATTCAGCTCTATGAAATATCCAGGCGGGTTAATAGTCTTGTCAGTGGTGGTAGGTGTCTATCAACACTCGCTCAAGTCTTGTCAGTAGCACCAGGGCACATGTGGCACAGATCCTCCCTGTGTTGTTGTGTTTTACTGGGATCTGGAGCTGGAACAGGGCGGGCAGTGTGACAGGTGCTAACATCGGGTGAATGCTGTTAAATACGAGGTTGACAGGTGAGCACAAGGCGACGATGGCGGGAAATTCAATAAAGCATGGCATCTGCTCCAGCAACTGGGAGGACAGTATGAGGTTTCAATTATCCAGAGTCATTCATAACTAGCCAAGATTAAACTGCAGCCGACTGGAAGGCTAATTGGAGGACGATCACTGAAGAACTGCAGCATGAAATGTACACTGCAATGTTTTGGTTCTTTATCATTGTTGCTATAAAAACTGCATCATGTAAACTCAGTGGGATGTTGTGTATATGATGTTTACAATGCTTTAAATGAAGCTTATCTAATCACAGTGTAGAGTAATGGACAGTTATTGACAGTGTTTTTGTTTAAATCAAATGATACACAATATGAAATTGTTTATGCACTATAATATAATAATTTGTTATGAATATTCTAAAAAGAAAATAATCAAAGGAGATAAGTACAATAATTAGAAACATTTAAAAGTTCAAGGAATAGGCATTCAAAAAGTATTAATATTATTATAAATAGAATGTATAGGCCCAACATACAGTCCCTGTGGCTCAGTGGTAGAGCATTTTGTTAGCAGCGCAAAGGTTGTGGGTTCAGTTCCCAGAGAACACATACTGACAAAAAATATATATTGTATAGCCTGAAAAGACATGTAAGTCGCTTTGGATAAAAGCATCTGGTAAATTTATACTAATGTATAAACTCATTTTTTTTAATGAATTTCCATGTATATTACCATGCTTTAAAATTATATTGGCCATACTACATTTATATATTAGAACAGCACTTCTAAAAGGATTGAAATGTGTTACAAATTGTGGTCGGGTTTAAAAAAAAACATTACCATTTTCAACATAGGAAAATTAACAATATTAATATTCAGTTTTGCCTTCAGATACAACTTCACATAAAGCACACATTAAATAGAATAATTTTGAGGATATCAAAAGTGTAAGCACGGCACTGTAGTCTTGTGAAAACCCATGGGCCCAATTTATGCAATTTCACCTGGAAATGAAATGTGTTTTTAACAGCTTTAGAGAAGTGCTTTGTCGTTCCAAGGTGAGGATGGTTTGTTAAGAGGATGTGATGTGTATTTTCACCTTTTTCACTGCGTGTGTTTGAATGCGTGTGTGTCAAAGTCTTATTTAATGAAAAGTTTTTAGGTAGGTGGGCTACGGGACGGAAGGCTGATCGTAATGCCGAACCTCATTCATTCCATTTTTCTGTTTCATGATTACTTAATGACTAGTCTTTGTTTTTGATTCCCAGGAGACACACTTTGGTCAGAAACAAAAAGAGAATGTTGTCACGGCCCCCGTGTGTAGAAAATACCAAATTGTCTGCAGTTTAAAGTATTCTGTAGTTGTTTAATGACTAGCATTTGGCTCCAATCAGTGGGAACGCTCCTAATAGATGCAATCTTTATCTGGGTTTACTTGTCAGGTCTTCAGACTTTCACTTCTTATCTTAAAGTCTATTATAACGAGCCTTATAATGAGAGCCCATTTCAATAAGTCCCTTTTCCACCCCTTCTAAACAGCCTAAATTACCCAATTGGAACATGCTGTAGGGTGTAGTGTGCACTATGTCTGTGCTTGTGCCTTTGTGCATGTTTACTTGTTGCTTCGAGGTGGACTTTGTTGAATCATAACCTGTTTTCATCACCCAACCCGCCCAGCCCCAAAGAATGTGTAGTCAGCTTATCTTGGCGAACCATTAAACAATTCCAATCTAAATATCTAATATCGCTGTCACACAGCATTTAGCCAGCACAAGGCATGCTTTGACAGTGTCTGGAGCAACAATAAAAAAGAGTCTACCGGTACTTAAAGCATTATCAGCTGTCTTGGACCCATAACCGTGACCTTGTTCCTGCATGCCCTTCAGTATGTGCGAACATGTGGTAGTGACCTGCCGGCCAACCCCTGATAATTATTTCCACTGAACGTCTTGCTTTGGGCACAAAGTCTCGCTCCGTGAGCCCAATTGGGAGCAATTTGGTAACCCATACCCCTGAACATTAGTAATGAGAGCTGATCGAGTGGAGACCGGGCCTACATTAACCTTCGGGACGCCCTGGTCGTGTTGAGGGGGAAGAGTTGGCTTGCCTCCAGTGCTGATTCCTGGGGGCTGGAAGTAGGGCAGCCCACCCAGGACTGGACTCTTGATTGAAGGGTTACTGAGAGAGAATGGGCGGCAGCTGCACAGGGGGCTATTTTTGAAAAGCGGACATCTTTGTTTCTAGCAAGAACTGTCATGAAACTGTGAATAACGCTGTTCAGTTGAGTCATTCAATGAAACGGGGGCCTTTTCCTGTTGAAGTACCTTTTTGTTATTTTTAAACATTCTGTAAGGGCTAAAATGTGTTTTATTGTTTTAGGCTAAATTAATCTATTGGAGTTGACAGTTTTACAAATATTGTGCTCAACTATTATATGCTTCTTATGGTATGACCACACCAAAAGTAAATGTAATTACAAAAATAGATTATTTACAAAGTCAATGCAAAGATGAGAAAAGAGGTGAATGAGGTGAATTGGGTGGCCTGAATTGGGTGACGCGATTGCTGCGATCGAACATGCGATATACGCCTTAATGCAGAAAAAGTTGTTGCGCAAGCCAATCAGCGAAGAGCTTATTGACATGAGGTTTTATCAGAAAATGGAGGAGAGCTTTATGATTTTATTCATGCGAATGACATGAAAAACATCCCGTGAGTAATCTAGATGACGCAATGAGAATATTCACTTTGCATTTGGTGTGCACACACCATTGGAAAGATAATTCAATGTAGATATTGTGGGCAATTTTAGTCATTCTGTCAGGTCTGTTTGTTAAATTAAATCTTTGGCGAGATTTTTGATAATTTAATATATAAATTAATCTATTGAGGTAACAGGGTTGACCATATTAACATGGACATTTACTCAAAACTATGGTAAGTTTGTAACATTTCAAGATCTTCTCTTACAGGGGCAAACATAGCCTAAATATATTAAGAAATGTTAATTTGTCACTAAAAAAGGGATGATTTGAATAACTTTTGTATTAATGAATAGTGCATAACACACACAACGTGAAATCATACATTAACGTTAGGTCGTGTGGTTATCATAAACTATCAAAAAACAACAACAATTGTATTTATTATTCTTGGTTAAAATTCATTCATAAATATACTATTATTCTTTATTAATTCTTGTAATTTATCCAAATGGAAATGTTAAAAATGTATTAGTACATACAGTAATAATTATTGGTAGCCCTTTATTTTAAGGACCAGTGTTCACTATTAACTAGCAATGCATGTTGGCTGTTTATTATTACTTATAAAGCACATATTAATGACTTATTCTGCATGACCATATTTAGATCCTTTAATCCTACCCCGTAAACTTAACAACTACCTTATTAACTATTAATAAGATGCAAATTAGGAGATTATTGAGGCAAACATTGTAGTTAATTAATAGTGAGAATTGGACCTCAAAATAAAGTGTGACCTAAAAAAAATATTTCATTGTTTGTTCATAATACCTAATACATTAACTAAAGTTAACACATTTAACCTCATTGTAAAGTGTTACCAAAAAACTCATGCTGTAAAATAAGATTGCCATACCACTATATGATATGTATCCAATATAGAGTTAAAGCAAAGCCTAATGATACAACTTGCACTTCATTACATTGACTTCCAAAGTACTTGAACAGACGTTTTAGCAAGCTTCCACTTACGACAGCTTGCAATTAGTAGTTTCTCCTGATTGCATCAGGTTCTGAACATCTCAAACCTGACACCAGCTAATGATCATCCGAAATAAGGCAGTTATTTAAGAGACAGAAGCTCATGAGTTCATCCTGCCGCGCTGTCAGTCAATCATTCAATGTTACATGACACCTCTCACTCTCATTAAGTCTGTAGGCCACTTCCACCCACACTTCAGAGGAAATCAAACAGCAACATAGAAATGAGAGGATCTGATTTATGTATCGAGCATGTACTTTACTAGACGAGGCTGGCCCCAACTGACTAATAAGGTGTTTGTTCACTGCTGTTGTTCTCGCTGTGTAATTGCATACCTTCATTAAACAACAACAAAGAGTTAGCAAGAGAAACATTCACCCCGGATCTCATTTCACGCTTATAAAGTTGAATATTAGTCACCATAGTACCAATCGAACATCTATGTAACACCACACTTATTGCTTACCATTAGTTTAAGACAGAGGGGTAAGAAAAGTTTCAGATGCATCTGACAGACATGGAAAGATTTACGCACCCCACTGATTGGGTGGCAGAATGACAAACAAAGCAGCTTTTTGTACCCGTTTGTATCCGCAGTAATTACCACCACGGCAACAACCTCGCCTTTCATCTCTTCAGTCACATCACACAGGGAGCTGCAGTCAGAAGCGGCAGACGCCACTGTGCCACATCTGCCGTGTGCCGAATCAGTGCGCTGTCCCGCTGGCAGCACGGAGTGAGAGAGAGAGAGAGAGAGAGAGAGAGAGAGAGAGAGAGAGAGAGAGAGAGAGAGAGAGAGAGAGAGTGAGAGAGAGTGAGAGAGAGAGAGAGAGAGAGAGAGAGAGAGAGAGTGAGAGAGAGAGAGAGAGAGAGAGAGAGAGAGAGAGAGAGAGAGAGAGAGAGGAGAGAGAGAGAGAGAGAGAGAGTGAGAGAGAGAGAGGTGTGGTGAGAGAGAGAGAGAGAGAGTGAGAGAGAGAGAGAGAGTGAGAGAGAGTGTGAGAGAGAGAGAGAGGTGAGAGAGGGAGAGAGAGAGGGAGAGAGAGAGAGAGAGAGAGAGAGAGAGAGAGAGAGAGAGAGGAGAGAGAGAGGGAGGTGAGAGAGAGTGAGGGAGGGAGGGAGGGAGGAGAGGTGAGAGTGAGAGAGAGAGAGAGAGAGAGAGAGAGAGAGAGAGAGAACGCTCAAAACAACAGCACACTGGTCACACGTCTAGCTGATAGTGATTCGCTTCCGTCAAGGTTGACTCCGTGTCAAAATGGGCTTGCGGGAATCTGTTCGTCGAGAGTGGCCTGTTGTCAGGTCAATGGAAAGCTGTAGAAAGACCCATATTTTACATCAAGTTCAGTTCTCGAAATCCAGGTGCACAGGGCCATTGTTAACGTTATTAAAACTCCTAAAAAGAAGAAATATTATTCTACAAACTACTATTCGTACAGTAAGACTATAGAGCTATAAAAACACAAATAATTACTCTGGTCATTTGTTTTGAATAAATTTAATGAGAAATGTTTGAGTTTATATTGAGATCTCTAACTTTCCGTTTCAGAGTTTGGTAATAGTTAACAGCTATTTGCTTCACCCAAAGTTGAATCCACATTTAATTAGACACAAAATGATCCTGTGAGAGTCTGTTCGTAGAGCTGCTATCACATACAGGTCATGTTTACTGTTTTAAACCTGTGATATCTCAAGTGATTGTTCAATGGAAATCTGCAGAAAGAACAAAGAGCAGTCATTAAGCTGATTCAAATTACTAAAAAGAAGAAATAATATACCAAAAATACACAAATGAGACAATTGTTATCATACAGTAAGATTTTAGATCTATAAAAAGACAAATCATAACCGGTCATTTGTTTTGTACAAGTTTAATGAGAAATGTCAGTTTTTGGTCATATTTAATAGCTTCAAGGTTGGCTCCATGTTTAATTTGACTCAAACTGGGCCTGTAATAGTCTGTTTAATATGTCATATTCCTGGTGTCATGTAGATTAGATTTTTTGCAACCTGTAATATCCGAAGTGTGTTGTCCAATGGGAATATAGAAAGACATAATGTCAATCGCTTAATTAAAAGCAAGAAATAATATACTAAAAACATACACAAATGAGACGATTGTTTGCACACAGTACACATGTAGAGCTTTGAAAAGAGATACCAGGTCTGAGAATTTGATTCTGGATTGATTAAATGATTTAAACATATTAAGATCTCTCATTTTGATTTTGTATCTTGGCCATTCTAAGCATAATATATGAGACACTTTTGAGACTCTAGAGACATATGAGATTACAATCTTTTTCACAGGAGAAAAGTCTGAGATGCATTTAATCTCACTGGTGTCAAAGAAAAAAACAGAGATTTGTGTTTTGTTTTTCCTGGTAGGGTATTGAAATATGAAATATTGAAATATGTAGTGAACTGTGTGTAATTATAGCTTCTACTCTACTGCTCCATAAGTAATGTATCAATAACTTGTCTTAAATGACAAGATGACCCTGGACCACAAAACCAGTCTCAAGTCACTGGGGTATATTTGTAGCAACAGCCCAAAATGGGTCAAAATTATAGATTTTTCTTTTATGCCAAAAATCATTAGGACAGTAAAGATCATGTTTCAAAATGATATTTTGTAAATTTCCAACTGTAACTATATCAAAATGTAATTTTTGATTAGTAATATACATTGCTAAGAACTTAATTTGGACAACTTTAAAGGAGATTTTCTCAATATTTTAATTTTGTTCTCCAATCATAACAAACCATAAATCAATGGAAAGCTTATTTATTCAGCTTTCAGATGATGAATAAATCGTATGACTGGTTTTGTGGTCCAGGGTCACATATAACATATTGCACGAGAAATTGTGGGATATAAATCTATAGACCATTGGTATATAGGCGATTAGGTTTTTAATTATCAGACTAATAAATAACAGTAGTCAGTTCAGCTCATAAATGTATTACTGATGCAATGTAGATCATAAAATGTTGCTTTTTGAAAATACACTAACAAAGAAATAAAAGACAAACAAAGTAAACAGAATATAAATAGTCATATGATATTTGACTGCCTATTGGTTAATCAAATGTATCTGCAGTTTCATAAATTATCAATACAAACTACAATTGACAACAAGTACTAATTGATATCTACTCTGTAATTTCACAGTTGACAAACACACAACACATTTGAAGAAAAATTCAATCTATTGTGGCTATTTTCTATTATCATATTTACAGTCGGCTCAGGAATGTTCCCATAAATGCATCATTTGATTAGATTAAACATGACTGCAACTATAAACACAAATATATGTTCTTTTGTAATAACATTAGCATCTATCCAGCTCCCATGGGAAAAGCCAACAAAATAGACTTTTGAAATAAATTAATAAATAAATAAGATAAGAGAGTCTGTTATCCGTGACCAGGTGTGTAGAAAAAAAAGGTACATCTTTTTATACATTTTTTCTTGTTTTCCCAGTTTTGCTGACTTGTGAAATGTATAATGACATGAAAAGCATTCCAATCATTCTGACATTAATTGAATGTATGTATTTATTATTATACTGTTAAATAAAACTCAAAAATGTTCTTCTCTTCAAAATGTTTCCAGTGATTGACAAACGATTTTGGCAGGATCTTCTGAATATGGGACCAATCTTCCCTTTGTGTCAAACAGAACTATGCTGCCCTCTTTTGGTCCTAAAGGATCATACCTTTGGGTCAAAAGTCACTTTGCAAGAAAACAAGGTAGTCTGAGCTACTCCGAGCCATTCCACAAAAAGATGCAGCTTAAAAGTGAACCTATTATGTAGTGTAATGGTAACTGTGAAACATCACTATACCATCTGCTAGGAGCGATTCATTCACAGCATCCAAAGCGTGCGTCCAGACACCCTAATCTGACACACCATCACCTCCCTATCGCTTTTGTTTGCATCATTTGCATTCGCCGCAGACGAAAAGGCCCTAATCCTAAATCCTGTGTTGCTAGTGGAGATGATCTGTTGACCTCCGTAATGCAGTGATTCTGGAAGCCGTCAGCCCTGCGGTCTGGAGCGAGCATCGTCCTCACCTGTGTCCAGATGTCCCTAACAGCTGCTCGGCATTATGGATCTTTCTGATGTCACCGAGGAGGATGGACACCGCGGATGCTCGCTAATCCTGCTCTGTGCTTGTTTGCTAGTGATAGTGTTTAGTGAAACCCAAGTGTCTATTGATGAAAGAAAACAAAAGGGGTATTAGCTGTAGATACAAACGGAATATTTATGCTTCATTTAAATGTCTTGGAGCACAAGAACAGCAGTGCTTTGTGTGAACGGTGCCAGAATTTATTATGCAAACATAAATTAAAAATGCTATTCATACAAACATTGACTTGAATACATCTCCTTTATAAAGAACATGCGTTCGATTTGAGTTGTTTGAAATTGAAATTTGATGTTTCTCTTTTCTGACCATTGCAATCAGTCTCTTGATATTTGTCCCCTTATTTGGAAAGTTGTTCACCCCTCCCTTTTTTGCTAATGGAGCAAATGTATACAAATATATTTGTTGTAGTTTCCATTCCCAAAAAAAGCTTCAATGAAAAGCAGATTATTTTCCCCCACAATTTTGTATTATGATTTTTTTTATTATATAGTTTATGAAAATGCATGCTTTATTTAGGCCAAATGGAGTGACACTAAGAACATGCAGTAGCACTTCATTTTACAGTTATTGTACATACTACGCATTTATTATAGTTATTACAATAACTGGGTAATAACGAGGATCTAATCCTTAAACTACTTCTAAACTTAACACAAAACCATGTAGTTACCTTATTTTATCAGTACAGTGTACAGTACACAGTAATTACAGTAATTATACAGTAATTACATTGTAATTATGCCATATAAATTACCTAATAATAATAGACCCACTACATTAAGTATCTAATATGTACTAACATTAAAATTGATAATTTGATACATATGAAAGAAAGAAAGAACCAGTCTGTACATCTGTCGTTTACTTGTGTTGTTCCAGTAATGTAAATGTAAATACCATCAAAACGGTCCCTAACTAACCAAACCCATTTATTCCACCTCAATAGCAACAGATGTGTTTTGCAATTCAACATGAACACAACAATAATTCAAGTTGCAAGGAAAGTATTCTAGTACTTCTCACCGTTTTGTTTTGTTTTAGAAAATGGTGTGGAGTTTGAACAAACTGAACTCATCCCACACGTGTGTGCTTCTGGAGGAATCTCACAGTTCTGCATTGAAGGAGGGACCTGAGCCGTATCTAGAGACCTGAATATCATCGAGACTGGGATCTTTTGATCTGGGCCAGTAAGCAGCAACCTACACTTACACTTACCTAAAATTCCCTACAAAACCAGCCAGCTATTCCCTGGCAACCAGCCATACATCCCGAGGATCTTTTCAACATGGCAACAAAAAGAATCGACTTCTACTATTACTACTACTTGAAAGCTATATGAAGGAAGTGTGGCCAGATGGAATAGAAGAAGTGAAACTGGTAAGAAACAGTAAGGGGTTTAACTGTGCCCCACCTCACTTTCTTCTACTGCGTATAACCTCATTTTGTGCCAGCATCATCCTTTAATAGGCACAGAGGTTTTGGGGCTACATACATCGTTTTAACAAAGTTGCTTAACACCCGTACCATCAGAGTCCACTTCCTTTAGTCCAAATGATCACAGATTATATGGTTACCATCTGCCTCCTCGTACCATCAGCACGTGTTAATGCTGTTGCTAAATAGTAAACCACTTTACAAACCACAATCCAAAACCACTGAAACAGACGCAACCATGATTTGTACTATACGTATATGCAAGTGTATAGCAAAACAATAATGTCTTATAAGACTACTGCTGCTCATCACAGTCATGGCTGGTTAGGACTAAAACACATTTACACTGGAAGAAAACTTTTTTCCAATGTATATTTTATTCCAAGTCTTCTGAAGTAATATATAATGATTACAGAATGTGCAACTGGGTCATTATTGGAGTTATTCATTTATCATTACAGGATTATCACTGGAGTTATTGAGTCGAACAGCTGTTGTTGTCATAAACTAAAACTAAAATCATTAAAAAAAAAAAAATGAATAAAAGAATGATAACTGTCATAGATAAAATGTATTTATTTCAGCAAGTTGCCAAGAAAAACTCTCATTTTTATTTTATTTAACTTGAAGTACTAAAACAACTAAATAGATCAAAACAAAATAAACTGCAACTAATAAATACAACTTTATAAAAAATGATCGACTTAATAAACTAATAAATATGAACACAACTAAATAATTTTAACTAAACAAAATGAGGCTGGGTAAATGATAACATTTTAAATTTAGGAAACTGTTTGATTTGTTTAACCTACATATGATATATGGTAACATACCACATGACATCTCACGCTCCTTATACAAGTACTGAAAACCTCCTTCCATTGATCTCAGAAGAAATTAACGAGAAGAGCTTCAGAGGATTCTCCTCATTAAAGCTTCGTTTTAGTGGTTAGTCATGCAGAGATGCCAATCACCTGTTTTTCACATGCTAAGTGTTAATAAACTCCCTAAAGAGGGGCAAGGTGATTGAGTTTGTGAAGGAGAGATGACAAAAGCGGGAAGGGGGATGAAAACGAGAGGAATAGGGGAAGGGGGAGCTATTGCTCGATATGTAGGCCTATCGAGACAGGATGAGGTGGGTGTAATTGTTGGTGACACCTCGCTCACAAATTATCACCATAGAAAGATAATCTCCAAAGACTGCGGCAGATGTCAATGGTAATGTGGCACCACATTATTCTCTTTTCCCCATTGCCTAATGAACCCTTGTTCCGCAGACTAATAAAGTGCTCTGATCGAACAGTGACAAAGTATTTACTGTATAAGAATTCAGCGCTGGATTCATTTCACCGCTGGAGAATTAGTGCTGATTCATTTCCCTGCTAAATTCATAACCCGGAGGCCCGGGCGGTAACAGAGGTTCAGGTCCACGTGTGCCACTTTTGAGCCATTGATAAAAGAGTAAAACATGATAGGTCCCAAGGCACTTGCTGTTCAGAGAACGTCCTTCTAAACCCCAGTGGGCATCAGCTATGCCAGTCACGAGTGGCACTAAACACAATGGCAGGTTAGGAAGCAAGTGCCCTCAGTGAAGTAAAGAGACGGAGAGGGAGGGAAATGGACCAATTAAGTTTCCAGATCGCCACGTTTCCCACAGAGACCTGCCACGGGCCTGTCCTCTTGTTTTACCCATGCTGCATGAGTGTGAAATACGAGCAATTATCAAAATGTAATTATTGGAATGATCCAGGCTGCTACATTTTTATGATAATGTATAGCACCCACAGTGGATGAAACATTTTAACTTTGGTGTTCTGCTTTTGAGAATAACTTGTTAGAAGAGATACATTTTTATGATAAATCAGTGCACAAAACCTAGTCAGATTAAAGAAGGGTCTCGCACCATATCTAGAGTAGCATATCAAAACTAGGGGTGGGCTCTTTTGACATGAGCCAGAAACCAGTCCACAACCATCCAAAACATCCTATCAACCACATATCATCCTTTCATAGTTATTCATGAAATCTAGTTTACACTGGAATAAAGGAAAAATAGTAACCTAACCCTACACTGGAATATTCTAGTTATTAACAGTATCTTTTTCAATATCTAATAATAATAATGATAAACAAGATAAAACTCCAGGAGATATTAGGACTTGATTTCTTTCATTTAAGTATAAACCATAAGGCATTATGTTTTCAAGAGACACTCTATTCACTAAAAACAAGTCTTACTATTTTATGCACTGTTGCTTTTAAAGTACATTTCAAGTGTTGTTTTAAAGAAATAATGCATTAAAAATGAAACTTTGTTGAAAATGTACTTAGCCTCAGGCCATCCAAGACGTAGATGAGTTTGTTTCTTCATCAGAACAGATTTGGATCAAGTTAGCATCACATCACCTGCTCAACAGTGGATCCTCATCAGTGAATGGGTGCCGTCAGAATGAGTCCAAACAGCTGATAAAAACATCACAATAATCCACAAGTAATCATCACCTCTCGGTAATAATCGATTAACATCTTGTGACGTGAAAAGATTCATGTTTGTAAGAAACAGATACATCATTAAGGCGTTTTAACTTTAAATTGTCTCCTTTCCATAATAACAAAGTCCATCTCCTGTTGTTGTGTCACATCAAAACCCTCCGACATATTGGTTTGATCTGTGCACATTTCTCTCCTGATTCAGATATGACAACTTTTTTTTTCCACTGGAGAAGGCAATATTATGGATAGAGGACTAACCATGTTGTTAAAATGCCTGGAGTGCTGGAGTCATGAGGATTACTTGTGGATTACTGTAATGTTTTATCAGCTGTTTGGTCTCTCATTCTGACGGCACCCATTCACTGCAGAGGAGGTGAGCAAGTGATGTAACGCCCAATTTCTCAAAATCTGTTCTGATGAAGAAACACTTCCATCTATATTTTTTATAGCCTGAGCTGGTGTGTAAATTTGTAACAAATTAGATTTTTTTTAACTATTACTTTAAAGATTTTTAGACATTTTAACAGGAAAACAAGCCTAAAGCAATGATTTTAATAAGGCAATTATTGCTGTAGTACTTAGTCTGCTAAAGCTCAAATTTAGAGATATTACCCATTGGTTTTCTCTGTTTTTTGTGTGAAGTTTTGCTATCAAACCCAAGGTTTGAGAAACTCACAGAGGCCTTACATCTGTCGTTCAGCTCTGAGTATTTTCAGGTCATTGGTCACAGTTCATCAAGTAGGGTTTGGGCTGATGAAGCTCCAGTGCTTTTACAGGAAACTCCCCTCCCTTCACTTTTCATAAAGCGCAAAGATATTTCACCACAACCAGTGACAATCGAACGTAATCCTAATAGTAATAACCTTTAGTCCACAGCCAGTTTCATTGTTCAAAATAAGCGTGGCATGCGCAGACACCCCCTGCTAATGAGGCATTGACCTCGGCTCAGACACACATTGTTTGAGCTGCTTATTTATTTATGACTGTTTGATGTATAGCGTGCTACTCATGATTAATTCCTTAACACCGACCTTGATCAATATGCAAGATTAATGGCAGATTTACTTTAATGTTATTTTTATTGGAAGCATGGATGCAGTGCATTTCCCCCTCTCTCTGCCACTCGCAACACTTGATTGATGTCTGTGCCGCATCAACTCCAGCTTTCCTTTAATTCCCTGCATAATAATTCTTTTTTCTTCCTTTCGTGGGCTCCGTCAGTTGCCGAGAATCTGCCTTTGTGGCACATTCAAAATGTCTTGTTAAAAATTAAAGTGATTGTATTCTGCTTTCTAATGCAAATGGCGTCCCACATGGCCTGCAAATGCATATGAGGTCCAGAAGACGAAGAGCATGTGACGATAAGAATGTAACTTGCAGCACAGACGCGCACCGAAACGTTGAATAGGAATGAAGGCGGTGGTATCAAAACATCCCCATGGCCTTTAGTTTACCTGTCTGTCTTCCTGTCAATCAAAAAAAGCAGACAGAGCTCAGATTCTGGACGACGTGCTTGTGTTTTCTCTGCTGGTTTTCTGAAGTTAGACCACATGCTGTTGTTAATCATAAAACTATATGGGCTAGGAATACTTTATTCCTTTTTTGGAATGAAAAGACGCTGTTTTTATTTGGACCTAAATTTGAAAAATATGTTAAACTGAATGTTAAATCCAATTTTAAGTATAAAAGGTTTAATAGGCAAATTATTAATGAGAACAGTGTGAAAAAAGATAATTTTTCAAAGTTATTAATATTTCACATCTAATCTAGCATGTAACTAGCTATGAAATGTTACATGTGTGTGTATGTGTGTGTGTGCATGTGTGTGTGTGTGTGTGTGTGTGTGTGTGTGTGTGCATGCGTGTGTGTGCATGCGTGTGCATGCGTGTGTGTGTGTGTGTGTGTGTGTGTGTGTGTGTGTGTGTGTGTGTGTGCGTGTGTGTGCATGCATGTGTGTGTGTGTGTGTGTGCCGGTGAGAGTCTTGGGGATTTCTGAAGGTTTCTGAAGCTGTTCTTGTGCTTGACAATTGAAATCTTCTGAGGTGAAAAGAGTCTTCAGAGATTCTCTCAGAGGTATAGCACAAGCAAAAGCTTCGTCTGCTCTCTCATTGTCATTAAATAGTCCTTCTGGAACTGCCTAAGATTGTCGGGTACTGAAACTTCTTGAGAACATATGAGAACCATATCAAGTAAAAGGCTGGAGGGGACAAGAACAAGAGGCATGTGTTTCATTAAAACCGTTTCATCGTGTATTATGTTAACACTTGGGCCACATGCAGGATTAAAGGAATAGTTTTCCCAAAATTTAAAAATAATCTGTTATCATTTTAATCACCATCACCTAGTTAAAAAAATCTTATGACTTTTTTCTTCTTCTGCTAAACAAAAAATTATGAATTTCTGAAGATTATCATGACTGCTCTTTATCATAACATGAAACTAAATGTGACTTCATAATGCAAAAAGCACCAGAAAAGCATCATAAGTAGACCATGTGACTTGTGTACTATATTTAAAGGGTTACTCCACCCCACAATGAAAATGTTGTAATTAATCACTTACCCCCATGTCGTTTCAAATCAGTGAAAGCTTTGTTCGTCTTCTGAACACAAGTTAAGATATTTTAGATGAAACCGGGAGACTTGTGACTGTCCCATTGACTGCCAGGTAAATAACACTGTCGAGGCACAGAAAAGTATGAAAGCCATCGTCAAAATAGTCCATCTGCCATCAGTGGTTCAATCTGAACTTTATGAAGCGGCGAGACTACTTTTTGTACGCAAAGGAAAAAATAACGACTTTATTCAACAGTTTGTCTCATCGCGTCATCGTAGCACCATTTTGGAGAATATCCACTGAACGCAAACGGCGTACGCCGTTCTGTCAGCCCCCACACGGATACGTCTTCTACGTTTATTTACACTTTGATTTGAACGAAAACAGCGCATCCGTATCCAGTTTTATTTACTTGGCAGTCAATGGGACAGTCACATGCCTCCCGGTTTTCATCCAAAATATCTTAAATAGTGTTCCGAAGACGAACAAAGCTTTTACTAATTTGGAACGACATGCGGGTAAGTGATAAATGACTACATTTTCATTTTGGGGTGGAGTAACCCTTCAAGTCTTCTGAAGTCACTAGGTAACTAACAGACCAAAATGTAAGTCATCATATACTTTTTGTGTCACTGATTCAGTTGATCCTGATTTTTTCCAATCCGATCTTGCAGAGACGTATTTTAAAAAGTTGTAATTTCGTATGATGTGATTCATAGAACAACATATGATTAGTAACAAGAAATGAAGCATGAAGGTTCATCTAACCCTTAGTGGATGTGAGCTAGTTGCAGAAAAACATATGAAAGAGATCATATAAAATGTATAAACATTGGTCACCAATTAGTCACCAACATACAATAGTTACAAACAGTTGTTCGGTCAAACATCTCGCTGATCACTTCTTAAATTTGACTCACTGACTCAGTTATGGTGAAGAGGAAGATTATCGATGAATAACAGCTTAAATTTCCCAATGGCACCACCTGGAACTTTAAAGGTTCATAAAGGTGTGCTTCCTTCAGATATTATAGACCTCCTCGTGTCTATAAGGATTATTAATTGGATGGCACAAATGGGGTTAAAACAAAAAGTTAAATAAGGGGATATTTACATGACAAAGTACAAAAAATGGAGAAGTTTTTCTTTTAAGTTTTTGAAAAGTTTCTTGTAGAGACGACAACGTGACAATCGTCAAAACGATCTCCATTCACACAGTTCTGCGAAAATGACCCAAAAACACGACGACGCTGTATTAAGTATGCCAGGCCAGTAGTTGGCAATGTCCTGTGTAAAGAAACTTGTGTATGCCTACAAACTGAACATGTGATACCCATGTGCATGATGTTACCGTTTTCACAAAGTCTGGTTTTAATGGTTTACAAGACAGTAAAGGTTTATTTGCAATTCGTTTTTAAGTGTATTTTTATTATTTTACTTTGCAATAAAAAAGTAAACTTTTGGAAACAAAATTTTGGTCAGATTATAAATGTAATTTTTTGCTTACATTATGACATCAATGATATTTACGAGACTCTGAGCACGAGAGCTGAGTTATCCTGATCGCTTCAAATTAGAACTTAACAGGTTAATGACAAAACTGTTTTCTTTGTCTTAATTATCTTTATGTTGTGCCGGGTGGCTGAAGGGGAATACGTCGGTCAATCTCACTCTCTGTCTCTCTCTAGGTGGTCTCCGAGTTCACGACTCATGAATTAGTCATCTCTAGAACTTTCCACAGGGGAGATCGACTCGCTTTGTCTTCTCTGGCTTTTGACGAAGCCACAATCTTTCACACATACACACAAGACATACATCAGTGCCACATACACACTGCATGGGGAATATATGCAAACTTCCAGAAACACAAAGACAGAAACACGTCCACAATCTCGTTTCAAACCACCCCCACCCATCTCTCTACACACACACTCACTCACACACACACACACACACACACACACACACACACACACACACACACACACACACACACTTCACCTGAATTCAGTGGCACTGCCAGGGCTTTATCATGTTGGGTTTGATAACGATATTCTCTTAGAAATGACACCTTCGATGCTCTTGAATTTGATTTGCATCTCCAGGCTTCATTCTCGCTTCTCTCTTTTTCTTTTTTTTTACTATTCCCATTGATGGCTAGAAATTTTAGGATGTTTTTTGACAGTAATTTTTTGCATTGTAATGTAAAACAATAAGCATGATCCTCTAAATGTTTATGTTTGCCACAGAAAATGAATTCAGAAAATGTTGATGTTGTGTCTTTACTAGGTTTCTCTGGTATACTATTACCTTCATTCTTAACTTCACAAATAATTTGAAGCAAAAAAATGGACAAAAATTATGTTCTTTGAATTTCCCAGCATCTTAAAGCAATAGTTTAACTTCATCATAAATTGAGGTCAATTTGTTTGTTTGTTCCTTCCTTCCTTCCTTCCTTCCTTCCTTCCTTCCTTCCTTCCTTCCTTCCTTCCTTCCTTCCTTCCTTCCTTCCTTCCTTCCTTCATTCATTCCTTCAGTGGAACATAGGAGACAGTCTGAATGTTTATTTTCCATAAAAAAAATCAAGTGTATCAAAAATTGTCTTCCATTATAATTTTTTCCGGTAAATATTTATTCCAGTTTTCCAGTAAATATCTAAACATTTTAAACATCAAGATATGTTTCCTTACGTAGCAACATGATGTAAAATATTAAGAAAGAAATGATCAAATAGAGTGAGTTTTTGCTTTTGCTAGAAAAATATCTGTCAATAGGGTAAGAAATAATATATATATCATTTTTTGTAAATCATTTTTTATCTCTGAATTGATTTGGCCTACCCCACTGGAATATATTTTTCTTGTTTTAAGCATAAACTCACTTAATTTTGATACATTTTTCAGAAAACAAGAGTTAACAGCCAATTCACTTTACTTCTAATTTTCATTTTTTTAATTTTCACAGAAACTTACAGTACTATTTTAGATGAATATAACACACAAGCAATATGGACAATGTTTCTTTTATTAAAATTATGAAATGCGTTCTTCTATTATCTAGTTATATCTAGAGATAAAATGACGTTTTCAAAAGACATGTATGTAATTCACGTGTAACTTATATTGACACACTGGCTGTATTTCCCTTTTATTTATAAGTGGCTTATACCACAGAATAGATTTTAAAACCCTGTGATTGTTTACTCCGCGATATGAAAGTGCACTGACATGTGCAGAATTCATGTTTAAATGAATGGAAAGTGTGGCAAGGTGCCAGGGATTTTCTCAAACTCCCAAATGTGCACTGATCACACGTCCGCAAAAAGAAGATCCAAGCCTCGAAATGGAAGAACAAAACATACTAGTCCCTGAGGAGCGAGTCCCATACAGTGAGTGTGAGAGAGAGAGAGAGAGAGAGAGAGAGAGAGAGAGAGAGAGAGAGAGAGAGAGAGAGAGAGAGAGAGAGAGATGGAGAGAGAGAGGAGAGAGAGAGAGAGAGAGGCGAGAGATGGAGAGAGAGAGAGAGAGAGAGAGAGAGAGAGAGAGAGAGAGAGAGAGGAGAGAGAGAGAGAGAGAGAGAGAGAGAGAGGTGAGAGAGGAGAGAGAGAGAGAGAGAGAGAGAGAGAGAGAGAGAGAGAGAGGAGAGAGAGAGAGAGAGAGAGAGAGAGAGAGAGGAGAGAGAGGAGAGAGAGGAGAGAGAGAGAGAGAGAGAGAGAGAGAGAGAGGAGAGGTGAGAGAGAGGAGAGAGAGAGAGAGAGGGAGAGAGAGAGAGAGAGAGAGAGAGAAAGAAGAGAGGAGAGAGAGGCTGGAGGTGGAGGTGGAAGAGGTCAAGTAACCTTACTCCATACAACTTTGTTTTTTATCTATCTTTTTATATAGTCAGTGGCAATATTTTTAATAGGAGTCATATTAATATGGAAGCATTCAAGCAAAAATACAATGATTTATAAAGTGCTTAGAGATAACAATCATATTTATTGATTGGTGGTACTACATGTGAAAGGGTTATTTTAATATTTAATCACAATGAAATGTTGCCATAATTTGTGACATAATTAAAATGGCCATAAAAACAATAAGACTTTGTATTGTGACTTTACCCATTTGAACATTTAAATCAATATCTGCATCTTCTTTTATAAATATTCAAAATGTTACATATTCTATCAAATCAAAATTTTCATGGTTGTTTATCCGCTAAAATATATTACAAAAATATATAATATGAACATTAAATGTAAACAAATTAACTTTCTTTTTGCCCTTTTTCTGCATACAATTATTTAAATTAGTTCATTTACATGCATAACATGTTTTACCAAATATTTTCGAACTGTGTTTCCCTGGCATTTTATAGATTATAAAGATTTATTTCATGCATAATATAAATGATATAAAATGCCAAGGAAACATGATTTAAAAAAACTGACAATTACAAGCAATATCATTTAGAAAACAAAATCTGAAATAGGAATAAATGTGTAAATGTCACTTTTTACGTTGGGAAAAAATATATATATAACTTGGCTTAATATTAAATAGCATTGAAAAGCATGAAAACAACATTTTAAATGGCAAAGTTGATATAAATTCATAACATTTAAGTTTATAAATTACATTGTCTTTTATTTTGGTAAAATCTGGTGGCTGAAGTTGCCACATATTGTTTCAAAATCGTCATTTATTCGTCATATTAAGGTTTATAAACTATATCATAAATAATATGTGTAATACAATACATTAAAATGGCTTTGTGAACAGTAGTCATTTCACCATCAGTATGTGATCATGAAACACAATTTGTCTACTGTCATCAACTCAACTTCAGTGTAGTATTTCATACGAGTGCAAAGAGAACTCAACACTGCAATGAGCTACAAAGCACACCCGTTTCCTGTCTGCGCTCGGATACTCTCACAACCATCTACATGAAGGCAACATCTGTACAAGCATTTCCTGCCTGACCTTGAGACTGGCTCTCACACACACACACACACACACACACAGACATTCATATACATACACTAACACACACACACACACACACACACATTCATATGGATATACGCTAGCACACGTGCGCACACACACACACACACACACACACACACATTCATATGGATACGCTAGCACACGTGCGCACACACACACACACACACACACACACACACACACACACACACACACACACACACACACAGACATTCATATACATACACTAACACACACACACACACACACACACACATTCATATGGATACGCTAGCACACGTGCCACACACACACACACACACACACACACACACACATTCATATGCAGACGCTAGCACACACACACACACACACACACACAGACACACACACACACACACAGACACACACATGCAGACGCTAGCACACACACACACACACATGCACACACACACACACAGACACACACACACGTTCCTATGCATACGCTAGCACACACACACACACACACACGCACACACACACTCACGTTCATATGCATACGCCAGCACACACACACACACACACACTCACTCACACTCACACACACACACATTCATATACATACGCTAGCACACACACACACACACACAAACATTAATATGGATACGCTAGCACACGTGCACACACACACACACACACACACACACACACACATTCATATGCATACGCTATACACACACACACAGCACGCACACACACACACACATTCATATGCATACGCTAGCACACACACACACATTCATATGCATATGCTAGCACACACACACACACATTCATATGCATACACTAGCACACACGTACACACACACACACACACACACACACACACAAACTCACACAGATTCATATGCATACGCTAGCACACACACACACACACACACACAGAAGAAGCTAAATCACTGAAAGCCAGATAGACTAACTAATACAAGAAAAAAAGATCTTCCTTATTCCTAAAACACACTATGGCTTTTTGAGTTATTTTAATTAACCCAGTTGTAATGTTAATTGTTAAATGCTGAATGGGTTGACTTTTATATAAATGTTTAAAATGATAAAGTATGATATATTTAAAATAATGTTTGAAAAAAAGTATGACAAATTTTTCAAATAGGCTTGCAATATGTAACATTCAGAGACATTTCTCTAAAAAAACAGCTTATTATTTTCAGGACTTACTTATATATATATATAAACAATTCATATTTCAAAGCATATTTGCAAATATTACATATCCAAAGTATCTACAATGGTCATTTAAATAGGATGTAGAGTGATGTGAGAACAAACTGGTAGCATATCCTGCTAAACATTATGTGTTCACCTGCCAAAACTTTAGGGAACTGTTCCCCACTGATCTGTCCAGCCACACCCGCTCATGAGTGCTGTTATTCCCACAGGCCGCGCTCATGTTTTCCAGCCTGGAAGAGTTGGCGTAATGGCATTATGAGGTCATGGTGCTGGAACAGGAAGTGAAGATCTTTTTCTCTGTGCTCCCATGAGAGAATACATGGACAGGATGTTTTATGCTAAATGCTGGTGTTGATATGTAGAGATTTGTGGGTCTGGTCAATGTTCTCTCAGCCCTGTTGCAGTCACCGGACAAGCTGTGATTTATAGTAAATCAAAAATTCTGATCAAAACATTCTGGTATCCGATAGCATAACAGCTGCCCTTATGAAAAAAAAATTTCTTCAAGTGTGCTATTTGTATACTTCTTTTAAACTAAAACATAGAAAACTTTTATACTTTTAGTCTACGTTTCATGTAATTCTCAGGAATAGGCTTTATGTACTTCTCAGAAATATACTTAAAATGGCATTTAAGCATACTTGACTTATTCTTATAAAGTCGAAATATATTTGAGCTTGTGCTTCTAGACTCAGTGTTTTCATTGTTATTTGTTAGAGGCGCTAGTACACATCTTCTGTAGAGAATTTCCAAAAAACACAAGTAAAGAAGAAACCGAAACAACAGATGATTACACGTGTAATCTAACACGATCATCAGATATAAAGTATATATATATATTAGGGGTGGGCATAGATTAATTTTTTAATCTAGATTAATCTAGATTAATTTTGGAATTAATCTAGATTAATCTAGATTAAAATGGCTCATTTGAATTTCGTCAAGGCATTCAGAATATGTGTGCTACCCAAATAATGGCTAAAAGTAAGTCTTTGAGAACGGGTTTCTCAAGCCAGGTGGCGATTAGACCAGGGGCTCATCTCCTGTTTCCAAAATGCATCACAAACTGCTTGAGAAAGCTGTTCTACTATGATAATTGGTGATGAAAATAAACTATGTTCAATAAGATGTACTTGTGTTTACTAACTGTTTATTCAGTTAAACATGAATTTTGAACTGTAGGCCTACATAAGAGGTCGTGATGAACTGTTTACAGTTTCCATTGGGAAGCTTCTTAAAATAAATTTTCCTGAAGCAAACCCGGCGGCTTCATAGCTGCATCCATGTTAGCACGCCACGCCTGATGTGGTAATTTCACAGTAACGTTAGGCATACACACAGGTTCAAGCAGAGGGTGACACGGAGTGAATTCTCAAGTTCACATGAGACCTAAAGCGCATCCTGTTTGCTTAAAAGCGCAACGCTTCGTTGTTATTCTGAGTGCACACAACAAACGAGAGTCTTTACAGATTCGAAAGATGTATTAGGCTACTTTTATCTGTATGACCAAGAATGACGGAGATGTAAGAGCAAGTGAGCGCACCGAGCCTGTCCTGCAGCAAACGCTGCCACACAAACACTTCAATAGTGCACATTTCTCTAGGTTAACATCATATTGAGCGGCCATGTAAAGTTGATACTACATACATCTTTCAGATGAAAAGCCATATTTGAGGTTGATGAATGATAGGTGAGCGTTTGGATGTCCTGCCCGATTGTATTACCACACAGACCAGCCGCTAACAATCTGTCCATCACGGACTGAGCCTCTAGTTCAAGACTCGCTCGCCCCTACAGTGCAATTCGGCTAGGTATACATCCGCTAAAATATCAGGGTGAAAGTCATCATAGCTTGCGTAGTATAGACCCAGCTCCCAACCCAACTTTGAGAATAGATTAACTTATTAGTGATATTTTTTTATCACCGATAAGAGCCTCACGTTAACGCAGCACGTTAACGCCGATAACGGCCCACCACTAATATATATATATATATATATATATCAGCATCAAAACTGTGTAACGTTATGGAAAAAATGTCAACAACGAAGAGGTAATAATGATTGTCGACTGCATCTACATTTTGATTATCATTCTGAATCCAATTCATAGTCTTTTTCAGCTTTTGTTCAAAATTGTATTTTTTATTTATGAAGCTTACCCACATTCAAGTGTTAAAAAAGAATGCATGAAGCTAGAATAAAATGTTTACAAGCAGATACTCAGTTCTTTCTTTTGGTATTTTGTATGTTCAGATATTCATATCACAAAATATATACAAATTAATACTTAAATAGGCACCTAGCAATATACTTAAAGGATGATGTAAAGTTCACTTAAAAAACACTTACGAGTGTACTTGCAGTATAAAAATTTAAGTAGTAAACTGTCAGTATACCTATAAGTTCACGTTTAGTAGGCCTATAGTTGCAGACCAAGCTAAAAACAGTGGGTACTAAGAAGTGATGTAAGCCGGTCGACAGCGGCGTCCTTTGTGTGCGGCGTTCAACAACGTAAACAAAGAAGAATGTCAAGCGATTGAAAGAACGGAAAGGAGGACTAAGAATCTCCAACGACAATTTGCAGTGTTACATTTCATTGAGGCTGATAGAAGCACAAATCGCCGTAGACGAAGTCTTCAGGTAAATGCCGTTTATAAATGCTCTCAGTATGATACAATGTTTACATAGTATATGTTTACACAGTGTTTTAAATCATGGCGGTGAGGGCGTTTTCGGACGCGTTTAGCCAATCAGCGTGCACTTACGTCAAGGATCGTTCCTAGAACTGTTTTAAACCCGACTCTGAAGTAGGAGCTAATTTAGTTCCTCCAAACTGAGTTCCTGGAACTAAAACCGTTCCTAGTTCCCGTGGTGCGAACACGCCAAAAAGTGGGTAGTTCCACATTTAGCTTGAGTACTATGAAAAGGTTCCAGTGGTGCGAAGGCCCTTATACTACTAGTACACTGATATTTGTATACTTACTACATAAAGTATACTTAAAAATATAGACTGAACAAAATTATAAATGCATCACTTTTGTTTTTGCCCCAATTTTTCATGAGCTGAACTCAAAGATCTAAGACTTTTTCTATGTACACGAAAGGCCTATTTCTCTCAAATATTGTCCACAAATCTGTCTAAATCTGTGTTAGTGAACACTTCTCCTTTGCCGGGAAAATCCATCCACCTGACAGGTGTGGCATATCAAGATGCTGATTAGACAGCATGATTATTGCTCAGGTGTGCCTTAGGCTGGCCGTAATAAAATGCCACTCTAAAAGGTGCAGTTTTATCACGGATGCCACGGATGACATAAGTTTTGAGGGAGCGTGCAATTGGCATGCTGACTGCAGGAATGTCCACCAGAGCTGTTGCCCGTGAATTGAATGTTCATTTCTCTACCATAAGCCATCTCCAAAGGCTTTACGTAAACTTTACTTAAGTATACTTAATAAAATAAACTTGAAATATACTACTTTTTGGTGAGGATGTTCAAGGGTTCAGTGTTATAGAAAGTAAAAAGAAGCAGAGAACCCTAAAGTAATATATTTAAAATGCAATTATTTCAGTATAATATAGTATAGCCTGTACAAACCACCTGTAGTAACACACTCTCCTCTATTTGCACTAGACACTTTCCCACAATACTATGTGTACATAATCCCACAAAAGACTCAGTAATATATGTATGTTTATATGCTCATCTACTACAAATCTCCTTACAGTGTTCCCCAGCCAGCTGCTTGAATGTTTCTCTTTTTGCACATTTACAGTATTTGCGAGGCATTTGCACAGTTGTACAGTTTGTATTTTTTTAGTTTATGTATAGGTAACCACTTTTATATATAGCTTATGCATATTTAAATCTGGCAGTAGGTCAGTTGTGTATAGGTTTATACTGTTTTACTTCATTGTTGTATGTCTGTATTTATGTAGCACCGTGGTCATGTGAGTCACGACATCTCGTCCCACTGTATGTCCACACATGTAGCGGAATGACAATAAAGCTCGACTTGACTTGACTTAAAATATATTAACATATTTACTGACACAAGACTTACTGATATCAAAATTATAATTAAACTTTATTTGAAGTTCTACTTCTGCACAATGCACATTTCTTAATTAAGGTTAACATGTGTTTTAGTGTCACCATTGATGAGGATTCTGTGATTTTTGAATAACATCAGTCTTTAAAAGCAAGATATTTAAAGTGTACCTGAAGTATACTTGCAGTAGTTCCATTGTAGCACAATCAAATACTTCAGTATATCTTTATTTGGACTTCAGCACTACTTCCACACAATTAAAGTGCATTAAGCACGCAATTAATAGTTTCGATTTAGCAGACTTTATAGTATACTAAAAGTATAATTGCAGGGCATTTTAAAATAGGTGCATACTGATAAATATGTAAATGTATTTGTAGTAAATAAATTAAATAAATGTATTTCAAAAACATTTTAGTATCTATATTTTTCACTTGGGAACAAAATGTTTAATATAATTGTAGTTTGATAATATTAACAGTCAGTTTTTGAAATGCCACCAATAGAAATTTGTGCAATTTGTATATATATATAAATTATTGTTTTAATTATTTCTTATGTTATAATTATTGAATTATATATATTTTATTATTTAATTACATACATATATACACTCTAAAAAATGCAGGGTCTAAAAACAACCCAACTTCGGTTATTTGGCAATCCAGCGCTGGGTAAATATTGGACAGAACACATGCTGGGTTATTTTGATTCTATCTATTGTTTAAAAAATATTATATTGCTGGCTTAAAATGGGCTGTAATTTAATATATAAATAAATAAAATCACACACAGAATTACTATAGGAAAAAGCAATAATCAAAACATGAACATGTATTATGTATTGTAGCTGAGAGATGACTCCAAAACCTGCCCAGAAATAATCAGTACTGAAATTAGAGAACATATTTAACATCAAAATTTAATTACACCCAGTATTATAACAAATAAAATCCATTTATGTTAGGCTTTTCCAGCGCGAAACGACGACCGCAGCTGACATCTCGTTCTGGTGTTGCGTTGCGTACAGTAATATAATTTACACCACATTAAAGACTTTATAAATGAAATAACATGTTGTCACGGATGTGCAGGGGGTGCCAGGAACGAGGATACACGGAACTTCGTGAAACACTTTATTATAACAACACGGAGATCACAGAGATCGCTGGAGAACAGGTACACACCAAAATGACGTTAATACTGGACAAAGACACTGGGAACACTGAGGACTTATAAAGGGAAGGAAATGAAGGAGCAAACAAGATAATTAATAACACAGGGCTGGGGACTAATCAACTGAAGACACAGGGCTGGGAACTGATAATTACAAATGATGACAAGAACAGGAACTGACCAAATATGGGCACGAGAGGAGGGGAAACACAAGAAACAGAGAGAGAGAGTCTGATTACCCCCTTCCAATAGGCGCCGCGCCGTATGACATCGAAAGGGGAGGGGGGGTGGGCGCTCTGGAGGCCTCAAGGGACACGGAGACAGGACAGGACAGGAGGCCTCCAGGGCGGCGCCCGTTCCGGGAGCCATGGCGGATCCGGGGACTCAGGCGGCCATGGCGGATCCGGGGACTCAGGCGGCCATGGCGGATCCGGGGATTCTGGCGGCCATGGCGGATCAGGCGGCCACGGAGGGTCTGGGAACTGAGGAGGCCATGGCGGAGCGGGGTGCTCGGGCGGCCATGGCGGAGCGGGGTGCTCGGGCGGCCATGGAGGATCGGGGAGCTTAGGTGGCCATGGAGGGTAGCCCCCCCCCAAAATTTTCTTGGGGAAGCTCCCCATCCCAGGGGGGCGCTCAGGAGCCGTGGGCGAGCTGGACAGGGCCAGCGGAGGGAAAATTGAGCTGGACGGGACCAGCGGAGCTAAGGGTGAGCTGGATGGGACCAGCGTGGGCCCAGGTGAGCTGGACAGGACCAGCGGAGGCCCAGGGAAGCTGGACGGGACCAGCGGAGAAGCATGAGGTGAGCTGGACGGGACCAGCGGAGCTAAGGGTGAGCTGGACGGGACCAGCGTGGGCCCAGGTGAGCTGGACAGGACCAGCGGAGGCCCAGGTGAGCTGGACGGGACCAGCGTGGGCCCAGGTGAGCTGGACGGGACCAGCGGAGGCAATGGTGAGCTGGACGGGACCAGCGGAGGCCCAGGTGAGCTGGACGGGACCAGCGGAGGCAATGGTGAGCTGGACGGGACCAGCGGAGGCCCAGGTGAGCTGGACGGGACCAGCGTGGGCCAAGGTGAGCTGGACGGGACCAGCGGAGGCAATGGTGAGCTGGACTGGACCAGCGGAGGCCCAGGTGAGCTGGACGGGACCAGCAGGGGCTCTGGAGAGCTGGACGGGACCAGCAGGGGCTCTGGAGAGCTGGACGGAACCAGCAGGGGCTCTGGAGAGCTGGACGGAGCCAGCAGGGGCTCTGGAAGCTCTCGTGGGTGCTCGGGTGGCGCTGACTCTCGTTGGCGCTCGGGTGCCGCTGACTCTCGTTGGCGCTCGGGTGCCGCTGACTCTCGTTGGCGCTCGGGTGCCGCTGACTCTCGTTGGCGCTCGGGTGCCGCTGACTCTCGTTGGCGCTCGGGTGCTGCCGACTCTCGGGGGCGCTCTGAAGAGCTGGACGGAACCAGCGGAGGCATCGATGAGCTGGACGGGACCAGCGTGGGCCCAGGTGAGCTGGACGGGACCAGCGGAGGCAATGGTGAGCTGGACGGGACCAGCGGAGGCCCAGGTGAGCTGGACGGGACCAGCGGAGGCAATGGTGAGCTGGACGGGACCAGCGGAGGCCCAGGTGAGCTGGACGGGACCAGCGTGGGCCAAGGTGAGCTGGACGGGACCAGCGGAGGCAATGGTGAGCTGGACTGGACCAGCGGAGGCCCAGGTGAGCTGGACGGGACCAGCAGGGGCTCTGGAGAGCTGGACGGGACCAGCAGGGGCTCTGGAGAGCTGGACGGAACCAGCAGGGGCTCTGGAGAGCTGGACGGAGCCAGCAGGGGCTCTCGCTGGCGCTCGGGTGCCGCTGACTCTCGTTGGCGCCGGGTGCCGCTGACTCGTACGCCGGGTGCCGCTGACTCGCTGGCGCCGGGTGCCGCTGACTCTCGTTGGCGCTCGGGTGCCGCTGACTCTCGGGGGCGCTCTGAAGAGCTGGACGGAACCAGCGGAGGCATCGATGAGCTGGACGGAACCAGCGGAGGCATCGATGAGCACTTACGAGGAGCCGGCACTGGAGGGCGCTGGCGAGGAGCAGGCACTGGAGGGCACTGGCGAGGTGCAGGCACTGGAGGGCACTGGCGAGGTGCAGGCACTGGAGGGCACTGGCGAGGTGCAGGCACTGGAGGGCACTGGCGAGGTGCAGGCACTGGAGGGCACTGGCGAGGTGCAGGCACTGGAGGGCACTGGCGAGGTGCAGGCACTGGAGGGCACTGGCGAGGCGCAGGCACTGGAGGGCACTGGCGAGGCGCAGGCACTGGAGGGCACTGGCGAGGTGCAGGCACTGGAGGGCGCAGTCTCGGAGCAGGCACTGGAGGGCGCTGTCTCGGAGCAGGCACTGGAGGGTGCTGGCGAGGAGCAGTCACCGGAGGGCGCTGGCGAGGTGCAGGCACTGGAGGCGCTGGTGAGGTGCATGCACTGGAGGGCACTGGCGAGGTGCAGGCACAAGAGGGTGCTGGCGAGGAGCAGGCACCGGAGGCGCTGGCGAGCAGGCACCGGAGAATCTGAAGCCCCCTCAGGGCTGGACGGGACCAGCGGGGACGACGGAGGAAGGAGAGGGGGCATCTCGTACTCCAACTCAGTCTCCCAGTCAATTAAATCCTCCTCCATGTCCAGCAGTCCCAGGTATATTATCAGCTCCATCTCCGCCGTGGTGCAGGGGGCGGAGCTCCACTCCGCACTCACACCGTCCACGGCAGGCTCCCTCGTGGTGGGCATTGTCGCCGGCCCTCGCACCAGATCTGACGGGTTGGGCAGGACCAGCGACGACGAAGATGAGCTGGGCGGAGCCAGTAGAGACACCAGCGGGCTTACGTGAGCCTCGAATGGCCCGGGGCTTGAGGTGGCGCGAATGGTGGCGGATCTCCGCAAACAACCGGCTGGACGAGCCGCAGACGGCGGCGGAGATTCCCCAACGGCGAGCAGGGCGAGCAGGCCGGCGGAGGTCCATTGCAGCGGAGCAAAACCAGGAAACAAAACTTTCAAAACAGGAGGAAAACAAAACCGGGTGGAAGTGGCACAGAGGTCACTGTATTTTCGGGTCCAGTATTCTGTCACGGATGTGCAGGGGGTGCCAGGAACGAGGATACACGGAACTTCGTGAAACACTTTATTATAACAACACGGAGATCACAGAGATCGCTGGAGAACAGGTACACACCAAAATGACGTTAATACTGGACAAAGACACTGGGAACACTGAGGACTTATAAAGGGAAGGAAATGAAGGAGCAAACAAGATAATTAATAACACAGGGCTGGGGACTAATCAACTGAAGACACAGGGCTGGGAACTGATAATTACAAATGATGACAAGAACAGGAACTGACCAAATATGGGCACGAGAGGAGGGGAAACACAAGAAACAGAGAGAGAGAGTCTGACACATGTATACACACAATTATTTCTCCGAAAGAGTGCACAAAATCTGAGAACCGCTCTCTCCTGTGGACTTAAGAAGCCCGTGCTTGTTGTGGAGAAGATTCACCGGGGACAGGCTCAACCCAGTGGTTAGGTCGAAAACAAATAACCCAGCGTTAAAATGACCCAGGGCAGTGTTCATTGTGGCGGGCATTTTTGACTTAGTCTTAGTCTTTATCTTGAGACGAAAATGCTTAATAGTTTTAGTCACATTTTAGTCATTTGAGTCTTTCATCTTTTCGTATAGTTTTAGTCGACGAAAAGTCGTTGCATGTTTGTCAACTGTTTGTCATTACTTTTAGTCAAACTGCAGTTACCAACATTTATTTTGGTAGCTATTTTATATGTAGTCTTCAGACAAAAATAGTCGTCAATTCTCTCTTTTGACCAAATCGATTAAACTTATGAGAAATTTGTAACAACTGTAATACATTAAAACATTTTGGTAGAGATACAAATTGAACTAATGTTTCAGATACAGTAGGTTTACTTAACAAGTATACATTTATTTAACATATTTTGTTGGTTAAAGGATTAGTTCACTTTCAAATTAAAATGTCCTTATAATTTGCTCACCCCCATGTCATCCAAGATGTTTATGTATTTCTTTCTTCAGTCGAAAAGAAATTAAGGTTTTGGTGAAAACATTGCAGGATTAGTATCCATATAGTTAGTTTCAATGGACTCCAAACGGTTGAAGGTCAAAAGTACACTTTCAGTGCAGCTTCAAATGGCTATTCACAAAATCACATTGTAGGATTTGTAAAGAATTTATTTGCAAATTATGGTGGAAAATAAGTATTTGGTCAATAACAAAATTTAATCTCGATACTTTGTTATATACCCTTTGTTGGCAATGACAGAGGTCAAACGTTTTCTGTAAGTCTTCACAAGGTTTTCACACACTGTTGCTGGTATTTTGGCCCATTCCTCCATGCAGATCTCCTCTAGAGCAGTGATGTTTTGGGGCTGTCGCTGGGCAACACGGACTTTCAACTCCCTCCAAAGATTTTCTATGGGGTTGAGATCTGGAGACTGGCTAGGCCACTCCAGGACCTTGAAATGTTTCTACGAAGCCACTCCTTCGCTGTTCGGGCGGTGTGTTTGGGATCATTGTCATGCTGAAAGACCCAGCCACTTTCATCTTCAATGCCCTTGCTGATGGAAGGAGGTTTTCACTCAAAATCTCACGATACATGGCCCCATTCATTCTTTCCTTTACACAGATCAGTCGTCCTGGTCCCTTTGCAGAAAACAGCCCCAAAGCATGATGTTTCCACCCCATGCTTCACAGTAGGTATGGTGTTCTTTGGATGCAACTCGGCATTCTTTCTCCTCCAAACACGACAAGTTGAGTTTTTACCTAAAAGTTCTATTTTGGTTTCATCTGACCATATGACATTCTCCCAATCCTCTTCTGGATCATCCAAATGCTCTCTAGCAAACTTCAGACGGGCCTGGACATGTACTGGCTTAAGCAGGGGGACACGTCTGGCACTGCAGCATTTGAGTCCCTGGCGGCGCAGTGTGTTACTGACGGTAGCCTTTGTTACTTTGGTCCCAGCTCTCTGCAGGTCATTCACTAGGTCCTAGAGGTCTGCTACCCGACCCGAACCCGCGGGTCCCGAAATACTGTCGGGTTTCGGGTCGGGTTTCGGGTTAATGTTTAATGGATAGCCTCGGGCTCGGGTCGGGTTCGGGTTTGTAGCCAAAACTATATGCAGAGGCTTTGCTGCTTTCATAGACGCACGCACACACATTGCCCACAGATATCAGAGATCGCGCAGAGCACAAACATCACGGACACTTTTATTAGTAAAATAGCTTCGACAGGCTACTGACTCGCAAGTCACAACATTATATTTATCTGCAATGAGGCGGCAAAATCGCTGTTTTGAAGTAACTAAGCCTCATTGCTTGTAGAAGAGAGCGCAGAGCGCAGGTTCACATGCACGCGCAACATTCATACCACCTTCTCTCTCTCTCTCTCTCTCTCTCTCTCTCTCTCTCTCTCTCGCTAATTCAAATAAATGATTAATGCATTCAAATAAATACAATCTTATTTAAGATCTTATGTCTGATTTAAAGTAGACAGAATGCTAACGAGCCTTAACTGACAAAAATGACCATAATTTGTACGGTGGAAGAATTATCTTCTTGTCCATACAAAATTCATAAACTCGGCAGAATGTATGCGACGCTGCACCTGATGTTCACAAACTTTCATAACTGGTAAATGTTTGTGAAATGGCAGAGCCTTGATTAATCTATTTCTTTGCATGCAATCGTGAAATGCAGCCTTTTTCCTTCTTTTTGTTGGCTATTCGCTGGGGATCTCGGTCGGGTTCGGGCTCTAAATTTAACCATGCCGCTCGGGTCGGGTCGGGTTGGGTCAGACAATCTCGGTACGGGCCGGGTTCGGGCTTCAGTTTTGAGCCCGTGCAGACCTCTACTAGGTCCCCCCGTGTGGTTCTGGGACTTTTGCTCACAGTTCTTGTGATCATTTTGACCCCACGGGTGAGATCTTGCGTGAGCCCCAGATCGAGGAGATTATCAGTGGTCTTGTATGTCTTCCATTTTCTAATAATTGCTCCCACAGTTGATTTCTTCACACCAAGCTGCTTACCTATTGCAGATTCAGTCTTCCCAGCCTGGTGCAGGTCTAGAATTTTGTTTCTGGTGTCCTTTGACAGCTCTTTGGTCTTGGCCATAGTGGAGTTTGGAGTGTGACTGTTTGAGGTTGTGGACAGGTGTCTTTTATAGTGATAATGAGTTCAAACAGATGCCATTAATACAGGTAACGAGTGGAGGACAGAGGAGCCTCTTAAAGAAGAAGTTACAGGTCTGTGAGAGCCAGCAATCTTGCTTGTTTGTAGGTGACCAAATACTTATTTTCCACCATAATTTGCAAATAAATTCTTTCAAAATCCTACAATGTGATTTTTCTTATTTTGTCTCTCATAGTTTAGGTATACCCATGATAAAAATTACAGGCCTCTCTCATCTTTTTAAGTGGGAGAACTTTCACAATTGGTGGCTGACTAAATACTTTTTTGCCCCACTGTACCTATAGAATGTGGCAAATTCAAATTCCAACTCATGATTTGAAATAGTGCAACACATTCTGAATTGCATGTACCACTATAGTCATAAACATATGAACACACTTCCATATTCATCCGAACATATGTCCTGCATCAGTAAACATGAAGCAGGCTCTTTGGGCTGACAGAAGATCAGACCCTGCATGTGACAGACAGCTCTTACAGTAATGCACAATCGCTGTATAGACAGGTGCACATCTTCACACTGTCCTGGCTCATCTGTCACAGAGCGAAGAAAGAGACCCAGAAAAAGGCCTGGGAAGAGGGAGGAGGGAACCGCTGTTTCAGGACTCCCTGAGGGTGGCTACTCACTGACAAACCAGATCCAGCAGGCCCTGATGGCCTTGGCGGTGGTCCCCAGGTGCCCCGGAGGGTCCCTCTTGTGCTGAGGGATGACAGCTGCTCTTTCCCCTGGGGTGAGACAGAGAGAACGAGAGAGCAAGAGAGTGCTGCCTCGATTCATGTCTCCGCTACACACAAGAGCTGACAGGGTTCTCACGGGGCAAGACTTTTGAGTGCAGACAAACAAATATATACAGTCACTTGAAAAAGAACATTCAGTTTTATGGTTTAATGTAGCAGGCCTTAAATCCCATCATCAGCTTCTAAAATTTGACAATCAATCCTCAGATAACAGACTACACAGATTTAGCTATGTTTTAATATTTATTTAACAAACTGAAAGCAAACATGTAACAGACAGTTAGAACCGTACAAGATAAAATATTAAGCAATGTTCACTAAAAATACCAACTGTCCAACATGGTCTTCCATAAAGAGATTTGTCCAAATGTGAAAATTATTGTTTCCCCTCACTTGAAAATATCTGATTTTCATGAAACAGGTTACATTGGCATTTTTTATAATTGTCAAAAATTTTAAGGCCCCATATATTCTCTCCTCACATTTCTATGTATTGTAAACACTTTTATCCACACTTTCTTTACATTCAACACATACATTAGATCAGCTGATGCATTCCCTGGGAATCGAACTGTTTGACCTACAGAAACACCAAGGCAAAAACTATTTGGGTTATAGCCACCATTAATTGTAGGGCATGATCAAGGAGACACATTCAGATTAGTATTTTGTAATTGCAAATCTGTAAATTTGAAATTGCTGAAGCAGATTTTTAGATTACATGTAGATTTTATGAGTAGATTTGTAAGAGTTACAGAAGTAATCTGTATTCACAAGATAAAGTTTTCCTTTATTATTCACCTTGTTATCTAAAGCATTTGAATTGATATGTATTGTAAATCTAATGCTATATATTGTTTTCAGCATTAAAGTCAAGGTAATCTTTGTGATCCAGGTAAAATGTCAGTTCTCCTCTGGCTAGACCAGGGGTCATCAACCTTTTCGGCGTGACTTGACATTTTTTATTTTTCTGGTTAACCACTGTGCCAATACACCCCCAACGTTCAAACATTTCTTGAACAACAGCTATACAGTGTGACCATACTGAACACCTCTGTGTGTGTGAAAGACAAGGCCACATATATTAAAACCGTTCAGCTTTATCACCATTCTATCTTAATTCACACACAGAGATCGGAGATCACATTCAGAAGCTCATAAACTTCTTGTCAGTGCTGCCACGTGACTTTTATTAATCGATACGGAATCGCTACTTTATTATTCTCAGCTTCATTGTTTATTGAGAGAGACAGACGCTTACAATTCTCACATCTCTCTCTCTCTTTCTCTCTCTTTCAAAATGGCCATATTTGAGAAAAAAAATTCAAGTAGTTTGCATCACTGGATATACTGTGCATATGTGAATGGTAAACCTACTTTGATTTGATTGGCCATCTCAGTCATTTTGACATTGACGAGTGCTATTAGTGCTATTAGCGATCACGTGCACATCCGTAGACTAGCACTAGTTAAATCTTAATTTATTTCATGTGAAGTATACTACAAATACATTTATATCTTTAAGTGCTTAATAAATATAATAATACAAATCCTCATCAATACTTACATTAAACACATTTTAGGCTTAATATTAGGAAATGTACATTATGCACAAGTAGTACTCCAAATACATTTTAATTACTATTGTTATATAAGTAAGGCTTGAGTGATATGTCAGTACATATGTTAATAGATTTGAACTATACTTAGTATTAAATTAGTTTATTTTAAATATATAACTTTTTTGACTTGGGATGTCCATCAAAAGAAGTGGATTTTTTCACAAGCACACTTTTCGATCAAAGTTTCACACAATGAAATGTGTTAGGTTTCTATATTAGTACAGTAAATAAGTATAAAAAGTACTTTTGTGGAAAATCTTATATATGATGAATATCTTCTAGAACACTTTATTTTAGGAGTGAACTATCCCTTTAAATATATAGTAATATAGAACAAGTGTAGTAGTGTATTGTGTATCAGTCTGGAGTATATCACTGTATAAAAAAAAAAAAAGTTTATTTAACTTAAAATCTCAAGGCAACTTGCTGCACAGCTTTTTTGAGTTTACTCAACTTTGGACCAAGTTGTTCACTCAACCCTAGTCACTGAGTAAAGTCACATGTCTCTTTTTTGTTCAGCTAACACCGTTGTGTTTGTTAAAAAGACTTGTAATGCTTTTCCAATGTGTCTCAAATTATGTTCTGTGAACTTTTTTAACAAGATTAAGATATCCAGAAAGTGGACAAAAGAAGTTGAACATACTCTAACCTCAAAACTAGACACTAACCTGGCATGGTGGCAATCAACACATGTTAAAAATACGAGCGCTTTACATCACAGTACAACAAATAACTAACAACAAAGATATACCAACAACAAAACGTTTAAATGAAATCAGCAAATAGCAAACCTATTATCCTATAACAGTAACTGCTTAATTTATTCATGCTGCAATGCATGCTGGGAACTCACAAAGCCTTAACATTTCAACAATATGAAATTATTTGTTCAGATAACTGTGTTTGACTAGTTGGGACATCATTTGGGGAAATTTCGTTGGTTTTTGTCAGGGTTTTTATGTAGTTTCAAGAAAATTGATTTATTTGTATATGAGACTCAAAGATTTTGTAAACTGGAAAATATGCAGTTGCATTTTATACAGTGTATATGACTCCACTGCAAATCTTTACCAACGCCTTGATATATGGGGCCTTCCCATCAGTCCTGAAGGAACAGAGGAGGAGCCCAAGCTGTCTTGGTTTGTGGACCGACAGCATTAATCTACTGTAGAAAACTCTCTCAGGATTCATCACAGATAGGTGGAGAGAGTGCAAACACCCATCTGTGCAGGTTTCTCTGCGCATTAGTGATAATAGTTTTCCCTCAGCTGATTGCTGACAATTAATGTTGATGGGGCGGGACGCGGTTCCTCCTCCACTCTCCTCACCACCCTGACAGATAATGAAGGAGGAGTCTGATTGGTCAGGACAGCACATATCAAATCAAATATGATATGAAACAGACATGGCTCTGTGGTTTGGACAGTTAAAACTTGCACTGATATTCTCCAAATTAATATTTACCGTAACCCAGTAGAAATGGTGTAAATATTCCTCACTGATGTACAGTGAAAAAGGGTTTTGTTAATGAAGACCATGTGTTTAAAATTGAAGTTAAGTCCTGTGTTATATCTTCATGCGGGTTGAAACAAACTCACATAAATGCATAAAGCAAATCTGAGATGAATGTGCAATATTTCTGTTATGAATGAGCAATTACTGACAAGATTTTGTTCAGCAATTAAGTTAATTTACTGTGTAAGAGGAACTACAAAATACAGACAGATGTGGCTTCCGGATCTTAAGTAAAGGGTTCAGGCTTGGAAACAGCCTGAATTAACTAGGTAAAGAAATCATTTTGGAAGGAAGGAGTGAGGTGATCATGTAGTCATTTATAGATCCATAATGTGGTTTCTTATTTGAAGCGAAGTTACTAATATGCACCCCACCCCCATGAATTTTTATGAATTAAAAGATACTGAGAGTGAACCCAAAATGAGCAGACTACATCATATTATGTTACACAGTTAAACAGCACAAAACACACACATCCCAAGTCAATCTAGCCACATACATAGCCATAATTCAATCCAAAATCTGAAATGAGCTCCACTAATGTAATTTTCACCACGCTGCAGACACAGTATCCCAATGTTTATTCTCAACGACAGGTGGACAAGCCAAAAAGGTAGGCCTTGGGGCATTTATCCAACTTCTCACAGTTTCTTATAGCCTTTGACAATCTCTTTACCACATTTCCCAGCTCTACAGCAGTCAGGATCAGTAAGATTGAGTTTGGTCTGCTGACACTGCTCAAGAAAAAGGGTGCGTAAGGGGATTTCAGCCAGCAATTATCCTCTCTCCTGGGTTTCTAGTGTTTCATTATTTTAGGTAGTGGTGCTTTGTGATTAAATATGTTGGCTTTTAGGGATTTTCTCCATTAAGATGTTTAAGTAAACTAAAATGTGCCTTGTCCAGTGTATTTTTTTTTGCACTACTGTAGCCTAACCTTAACCCTACCTATATCCTAATCTTAACAGCAGCAAATGTCATCCACATTTAGCAGAAAACATGTATGTTCATTGTATTATATTTTAAGTACTTAAAGCACATTATATAATAAGCTCAATGAAAATTCTGTCATCATTCCAAATCTACATGATTTTCTTTTAGATAATTTTTGAAGAATGTTCATGTTGTTGTTTTCCATGTAAAGAAAGTATATTGTGACCAAATTCTGTCAAGCTCCAAAAAGAACACAAACAAAACATAAATAAATAACCCGAATTCTGGAAATGTTGGGACATTTTTTACATTTGAATAAAATGAAAACTAAAAGACTTTCAAAATCACATGAGCCAATATTTTATTCACAATAGAACATAGAGAACATAAATGTTTAAATAGAGAAATTGTACACGTTTATCCATTACATGAGCTAATTTCAAATGTGATGCCTGCTACCGGTCTCAAAAAAGTTGGCATGGGGGCAACAAAGGGCTGAAAATAGCTGAGATGCTACACCGTGGTAAACATGCCCCCGTCACAACTATTTTGAGACCGGTAGCAGGCATCAAATTTGAAATTAGCTCATTTAATGGATAAACGTGTAAAATTTCTCTATTTAAACATTTATGTTCTCTATGTTCTATTGTGAAAAAACAACAAGTGCAAATAAATGATGACAGAAGTTTCTTTTTTGGGTGAACTATCCTTTTTAAGTTGAATTCTTAGTCCTTCGTGCTTTGCTTGACATATTTCAATAAAGCTTTTTATCGACTCTCACTCAAACGAATTAAAATGAATTGGTTTGTACATTCCTCCTGATGTGTTCTCTCAGTGCTGATTTTCACATGGTTAATCTATATCTGCTGCTCGCATTCCAGACGCACAGCGTACTCAATCTGGGTTGTTTCATCGAGCACATGCTCACCTCACTGTGATGACTTTAATTGATCTTAACAGCTCTTAAAGATGACAGACTGAAAACAATTAACACTTTTTCTCAGAAGCAGCTGACTCTACCTCTGGCCTGCGAAAGCATAATATTTGTTTATGCCAGCAGCGCTATGGGTCACGTCAGCCCTCTAAGAGTTTACTGTTTTAAAACAAAGCTTTCAGCACTCTTTAAGTACAGTGAGAGAGTGGCTTTGACAGTCTAGTGTTGTTTTAAGAACTTAAACTCTCCAACTGCCCGGTTTGGATGAGAGTTTTAGTCCAGTGTCGCCTACACTCTCTGTACTCTCGGTATGTTTCGATGTTAATCTAGTCGGAGCAAGAAAAAACAGCAGACTTTTCGAACTGACTAGCGGATGACATATTTATGACATTGAGGAATACTTTTGCAATGACCTCACCCTTGCAAGTTTCGCAAAAAGTTTAATGTTTCCCATCACTGCCTTTGAATTAGCCCGTGTGAAACAAATGTCGAACTGTCAATATTTATGCAGCAAATGAACCGTTTTACAACTGGATCAGATAGGGATTGGGTTTTTAGGGTTCGCTGTCTGAAGAGCTTATATTGGCACCTCTGAGGTTTTGGATGATGAAATTCAGAGTGCATGCCTCTCTTAGACCGTTGTCAGAAGTATTAGCGATGATTTCATTATTTTGACTGTTTGATCTCTGGAGGCAGCAGTGTAGAAAAATCTGACTAACATCCCTGACTAGAAGACAAGCACTGATGGTGCGTGGGCAGACACCTATACTATAGTTTTTCTCCATTTTCTCTCAGCACAATAGGAATTTATGGTAGTTCATAGAACCAAAATTTGGCAACCTGGTTTGGAAAGGTCACAACATTTCTTGTGGCAATTTTGGAGTCAGTTTCTTAAACCATCTAGAACCAATAAAAGTTCACATTTTCATCTTTAAGAAAATTGCATGTGAGCCATTTGGTCTATAGCATTAAAATGAGAGCTTTCCTCTTATTCCTTGGTTTATTGTAAAACTTTCTGTCTTAGAACTTTTATCATTTTTAACTTGATTGACAACAAACCTGGAAACTCATCCAACAGCTTTCATTAAATTGTTTCTAAATTTTGATCACATGATTTTTATAAAAACTTTATAACTCACAAGTTTCACTGCAATGTGGCACCACACAGGAAGTGAAGGTGTATCTTTGCATCCTTCTGGTGTATTTGTATATCAGTGACACATCCCTAAAAAAAGAAGTATAATTAATTGTATTGTATATGCACTTGTAGAGTACTTCAAACCTCAAAAATATGTATTTAAAAAGAATAGTTCAGTTCTTGCAGATAATGTAATATTAACAAATTAAAAGACCACTTAAATGTATTTAAGAGAGTTCGCTTTCATGACTATTTTTCTTAACGCACTTTTTCAAAAATGCACTTTTGAATCATGTCAAATTAAAAGTTATAGTTTAGTTTAAGTACATTTTAAATCATGTTTTAATGAGATGTTGTCATGCTTTAAATAAGTACTTATATTTTGACATATAGTGCTTGATTATAATTGTAACTGTAATGTACAAATATATTGTTTTAGAAATATATTTAAATATATTATATTCCAACGTCATCATTACACAAAAGTAATTAAATTGTAACTCCTAAATGTAACTTAACTAATTCAGTTAATTCAGTTTAAACCAATAGATTATGGCAACCAGTTTTTGTCTTGTCTTTAGACAAAGAGGCCAAAAATATTAGAAAATACCAATCCAATAGAGCACAGTGCTTTTTGTGGAATATTTTAAAGATTCTTCTGCTGTTCCCTGAACAAATCTTTACACATACTTCTAGAGAAATGACAACAAAGGTCCCGGTAGTGGAGCAGTTTTGCTAAACAAGAGGTTGAAGTAGGGTGTAAAAACAAAGAGCTAACAAGCTAACTCGAAAGATGTGTTCTCTTATAAGATTCCTCTCTATTCACAAACATCTACGTACAAACAAAGTTTGCACCTCCTTAAAAGACAGATAAAAGAAGCTATACATTCAAAAGAGTTTTCTTGTCCCATGGGCACAGGTCCCAGTACACGCCAGATTAGCAATATGACTTAAAAAGTGCTCATTTTTGCAGTTCATTTTGGTAACAGCTCTGGAATGCATCCCCTCTTGTTGGTTGTGTCTGAAATAACCCTTTGAATCTAAATGCTGCCACACTTAATAAAGAAGGCACCTCCTATTAAATTAAAGGGATAGTTCACCCAAAGATGACATTACTGTCATCATTTATTCCACTTCATGTCAACACAAAAGAATACATTTTTGACAAAAAGTGCTTGTATGTTCACACTTTTTGACCCTTTGTTGCACGGACGAAAACAGTTTAAACATTCTTGAAAATATCTTCTTTGTGTTCTGTCGAGCCACACAGGTTTGGAACAACATGAAGGTGATGAGAAAATCATATGGGTGAACTGCCCCTTTAAGATAAAGTGTGTTTTTAAAGGCCGTACGGTAAAGTTGATGGTCATCTTTTTATTGTGTCTTTGTCTGTTTATCAGTCAAACTTGGAAATGAGTAGCGACACGAGAAACTGAGAAGGCAAAGAGAACACTCCACCCTTAAAACACTGCCAGCTTTTTATGTGGCAGGCTACACTGCGGGCAGCTGTTCAGACAAAGGATCTGAGTGGGCTAAGGAACATTACAGCAATTGTAATTCAGAGTAAACAGTCCATAACAGTGACAATTGTTTCCAGCTTGGAGGTACTGTAACAAAACGCTGGCGTGATGCCACGCAGGGGCCGCTTGAGTGGTCCAGTGGGCAGTTTGCCCAAACATGTACTAACAACTGCAACAATGAACTACAACCGTGTTGATTTCCTGATGCTAATTTTTCCAGATGGTTTTAAAGCTGACTGATTTAGAAACTCCACACTGTGCTCTCATTCTAAGGAAATAGTTATATTTTTGTTCTATACCTGTGCTCATGACTTACTGAATTAAAAATAATATAAAATAACTTTATCAGTGTTTCATAAACAAAAACATATTGCCCTAGTCAAGCTCATTAATTCAAAATCTTAACATTTGAGAGACTAAATACTGATTGTTGCACAAAGCACAACAATTATGATTTGGTGTGAAAATAAAAAATTGATTTTGTGTGATTTTTATTTATTTAGCCATTTTTGCACTGATCTTCAACCCTAAAACATTTTGAATGGAACTGTTTTCCTGTCTGAAAACTTTACACACACACACACACACACACACACACACACACTCACCAAAAAAAACTTATTTTTTAATTAATCGCGATTAATCATAAACAGTATATACATACAGTATATAGACTAAATATATAAATAAAATATTATCACTTTCAAAAGTTATACTGTAAATATACTTGTAAACTTGTGTGTCATGATTTTAAATACAGTTTATATTAATTTTATTTACACACAGTAATGCTGAAACGTTTTAGTGTCTTTTTTCAGAGCAGTTATTATACATACACAACGGCACTAGCTGTTTTCTCTTCTGTAATTGGGCAGGCCCAAGTGAACAGAGCTTGCACAAAGTAAATTGTGTTGCTATTCACACACAAGTGCATTTCTGTATTTTAAGAAACTGTGCTTGTTTGTTGGAAATGGCTTGGACTGTAGGTTTTGAAAGGTTACAGACCTGAAGCTGGGACACGACTGGCGATCCAGAACTATTTGTCAGGTTTTATGAATGATAATGGACAGAGCTTGTTTACTCAGCTGAGTTTCTCATGGCAAATGCAGTCCAAATCACTGTGCGTGGTCACGGACATGGTGCAGTATTTTCTGTTGCACTCTACTATAACTAAACAAAGCTGAAAAAGTATAAAACAATGCATAATTGCCCATTGTTCTTTGTATGTGTGTGCCATATGGAAACAATTGTCTTAAATATTGTGAACGAGTTTGTGTGTGTGTGTGTGTGTTTCTGCTTGTCTGTGTTTATTAAAAATGCAATGCAAAAATCTTCGTCTTGTAGAGTTCTAGATGACGCCATGTTTTTCACATGCACGTTTATTCAAAGAGCTTTGTTCTTGAGTTCTTTTCTGACCACAAGTTTTTATGCAAAATGTACAGTTTGCACATCCATATGATTTAACCTTGAATGTGTGTGTGTGTGTGTGTGTATACGTGTGCGCGCGTGTGTGTGTGTGTGTATGTGCGTGTGTGTGTGTGTGTGTGTGTGTGTGTGTTTAAAACTAAGACTATCAAAATGTACCATATGGTAGCACCATGTTTTTGGACATGTAGAATAGTACATCTTTAAAAACAGGCGCTTTGGAGTACAATGTAAATACCATTAAATAAGAATATGTTGATGAATCACTATTTTCACAATCACTAGCTGAAACAGTACTTTTTTTTTAGATGAGGAGAACAAATATAGATGACAATTAATTTGTTTTATTTTGTAAATGTGATATAACTAGATAAAAAGGCTGGGATTCCTAACAGGATTGTGGGGTCTAAGACTCAAATATGGTGTATTTGGAGGTGTAATAGTGCCCTCTGTTGGGGATTTAACCTCTCATTCAGAAATACACGTGCTGATAGAATACATACCAACAATTCCATCTGGAGAAATGAATTCAACAAATCATTATTATTTAAATTATGCTGATTTCAGTCACTCTTCAAGTTACCATATGCATTTTCTATTTGATTTAGAGTTGAATGAGAGTATGAAGTACCTCTTAATTTGGAAATCATCATTCACACTGTTTCATTCACATGTTTCATCTGATTCACAGTTACTGTGTATTTTTAGATTGAAAATGTAAAGTTTAAGACTAAGTACCTTCAAATGTGTTAAAACATTTACAATACATTGGAAGAAATGATAACCTCACAATATAAATATATATTGGTTTTATTCAACTTGACAATATTATTTAATTTTGCTAAATCAACCTAAATACACAATTTTAATGGTTTAAAACAGGTAGAAACAACTGTTTAAGGTGACAATTGGGGGTTAAACGTATGTAATGTAAAAATATAACAATCTTGTCCTTTGTGACTTGTTGTTGGAGAAATGTGCTGTTTGCATGTAGGTCAGTTACATGAAAAAAGCCATGTATTTACTGTATTGTCATTTATTATTCTTTCTTCTAACACAGATATTCTGAGCTCTTCAAAATACCTTCTTTTTGTTTTCTACAGAAGAAAATAATTCCCTATTTTTAAGAACATCTCTTAAAAGTAGTGTAATTATATTTGTATCTGAAAGCTAGGCCTACATGGGATCTACACACACAGAAATGTACAGAAAGCAATGCAAGTTTTCATTAATCTGATGCCCATCGTTCAGTTTAATACACTTCCTAGCTGCCATCTTGTAAAACGTAATAATGTTTTCAGCTAAAGCTATAGTATTCATAGCTCTCTTTTTAAATAATTCCTCTGATTTTCCCTCAAAATCAGCACAGTAAATACACAGACCAAAGACCTGCTAAGACAGAAATCACTATTAGAACAATGCTGTGCTAAAAACCTAGAGTTTAGCGAAGCCACGGTTGAGTTAACTGACAACGGGCCGTCTATCTTGCACCTCGTCACGTTTCAACATGCCACAGCACTTTCTCAGTCAGTGGGTCCACGTCTAAGTGCCTCCAGTGGACATTGTTTACCACTTTACCCCCTCCCGATGGCTACACCACTGCTGAATACTTTATCTGCAGCCACAAAACAGCCTCAGCTGTCAATCTCTGCCACTTCTCTTCGTTAAGCTGATCAAATGGTTCCTGATGTCCTCATCTAGACTTCAAATCTGCCTGCCCACAATGGGCTCTCAGCTCCCTCGAGTGCTAGACTTCGAGGACATTAAGTGCCGTCTTGTGTCTGTTGTCACTCTAGACAATCGATGTTTCTTGCTTGTTTGATTGTCATCAGGTTAATGATTTATTTATACCATGTGTTTATGTGAAAGACTGCCTTTTTTATCTCCAACTGAGTTCAACCCTAAAATCTCAGCATTTCGCTGGAATTCACACATGGAGGCAATATGACGCAGACTCTTGAGAAATGGACCCTGAATTGGAGATGACATCAGGAAACCGTCGGTCTAACCTCCGCTGATGTCCGCTGTCCATCACAAAGATGAGCGTGATGGAATCCGGATGCCAAAGTGCTGCAGGATTAACAGACTTTCAAGGATGCCTCCTTTCTGCCATTTTGTATTTGGGCTATGAAGGATCACGGTGTTTTCTGAATGCGTTGCGATGTTGTTTTTGACTGCAGTTGTTAGACTTGCGTCCTCTTGTTGAAGGGTGTACTGGAAATGTCCATTAAGTTTTGACAGAGACATTTGGTGAGCTTTGTCCCAGATTCAAGAGCCAGAAGTTGAAAGACAGAGAGACTTTGTATTATTACTAGCTGCAACTTAAACCCAGTTTTCAGACTCAGTTCCTGATTTTGGCTTACAATTCACAAATTCCTTGATATATATATATTAATCTATTAAAGCAACATCACACATGCAAAAGTATGTTACGGACATACAGTACATCATTTGGCCATAGACACAAGGCTGAAATTTAGTAGTGCAATCCAATAAAAAGTGTCTCATTTGCTAATAAATGCTTGGGTGATTTCATAGAAGAGCTTTTCACAAAAAGAGTTTAGTCATTTGCATAAAACACGCCTAAACCATTTCCTTATATGGGCTTTCTTCACAACCTTTCCTTTACAGCATTTCATCACTCTAAACAAGAAAAAAATATGACACTCTTTTCATCAGAGAGAACACGCGCAGCAAGTATCTGGAGCAATTCAAAGTGTAACATCCTCAACACAAGTCCCCATTCCAATCCCAATCACATTTACCAACATTTTGCACAATGGTAAAAAAACACTTTGAAAGTGACACAATTGACAGTGGACAGTGAACAAATTGGTTGAGTGAATGACTCAGTGACTTATTTATCAAAACAATGGCTGTATTAGCTAAATCAGCTGTTACCTTCATTCACTCTTCCCTCATTACACCACTAATATAGTCCAAAGAATGAGTAAATGATAACCAGTGAGCAAAATTGGACATTTGGAGTGCGCCAAATATGTCAGACAACATCTTCTGGTGAGACACAGAAATGAATTCACTGTGAAGCTCACAGTGCACAGTGGTATTTTCCAGCAGATGCCCGTTTAGAGTACATCAGTTATATATTACGTGCACTCCATGATATCCACTGTGGTTTCATCAGACATCATTACAAATGGCTGTCCCCTCAAATAGTGAACTATGTAAGAGTATTGGGAGCGATCTCAGTACAGACAATCACTTGTTATGTTACTGAATGTATTAGTTATTTTGAACGAATAACTAAATGTCTCATTGAGACAGTCATGTGCTGCCACTAACTGGCATAACAATGTAACATTGCCGAAAAAGACAGTGAAAAATCTCCACCACTAATACAGATCGGAAATCTGTTTGGTACATTCAAACACTGACAAGTGTAATGTTTAATAACGTTAATTTAAATACAAAGAATCATGAAATGACAAGGGTTCACAGATTAAGCTAGCCACTACGCTACATATTTCAATTCCATGGGTCTTGGTGCATGGTGTGTTGAACATGTCCCATGGTAGACCCATGATAGTCCTTGAATTACCAAGAAGTACATACCATGGATATTGCAATCAAAATTCAATAGCATGGTAGTTTAAATCTTTATAAGGTGTGAATACAGTGTACTACAAATGATCTTCATATTAATCTTCTTTTCTTTTCTGATGCAACCTTTATCAGCAATATATTGGCAAACTGGGTGATGTACTATTGACTTAGACAGACATTTATTAATTTTAATTGAAAGCAATACATTTGATTTATTTGGAAATCATAAAAGTACAGTTAGCTTAGTCTAAGGTTTCTAATTCAAAGGCTGATGAGTGATACAAAATTTGACATATTTCTGTCTTCTAACTGCTGTAAAATACCTCTAATTTTTTAGTTTTCTTTTTTAAGGTAGGCTACAGGACTGGATTAGCACTATAAATTGTAGTCACTAATCTATTTACTTTGTTATGGTTCGGAGTAACATATATTTGGTTGAAGAAATAAATAATTCTTCTGTTCTGCTTGAATAATTTTATGAATCGTGCATTGGGTTGCACTTGGCTGGTTTATGGAAAAACTACATTTCCCATGATGCCCACACACGACGTCATGCCCGCGTCCGCTCCCTCTTTTACGCACAGTACGCGTCACCGTAGTAACTGGCCGATCCGCTGTGCGTGTCGGTTAGCGCTGGAGAGGCGGAAGCGGCCGAGGGATTCTGTTATTATCGGTAACAGATATCCGAGTCCACCAGTGTTTTAGTGCGGACTGGACGATACGATATTGAGGCGGAGAGCCCCTGCTAAAGCGCCGAGATGTTGAATATGTGGAAAGTCAGGGAGCTGGTGGATAAAGCGTGAGTATGCCCGGGCTTTTGCTTTCTAAAGAGCTTGTTTGTCGATGCAGAGGCCCGTTATTTGTAAAGGTGCGGGTCCCGTGACGTCACACATCCTCAGCTGATCACGAGCGCCACACAATTAATACATAGACTCTCTTTTATTTCACTATTTACATCCTCTTTATGACCCCTTTCCGATCATGTGCGTTCTTCTATCTTATTTACATAATTCCACGCTGTTCTGCACGCGTGTTATTTTTTTCTGGGATGTGTTTCAAACCCCAGTGAGCTGCCTATCTAGGCAGCATCTTTGGGTAACGTTTCGACAGGAGCGTGCAGTAGTTTGGGGCATAATAGGCGCATTTTCCTTGCCTATAATGCTCACAAAATGTTGAATAGGTAACGTTAGACAGCTCCTTAGTTTACAGATACATTCTTTTTAACGTTAACGTTACCTGTTCATTCTTGTTGCCAACAGTGTTATCCCTATAAAACATCCCAGTAGTCAGCAGTACATGAGCTTGAACGGTCTCTGACAGCATTTCTCCTTATCTTATGTACAGTCACATATGTTTTGTGTATAATGTTGAAAAGTGTTTAAAATGGTAAACCGTTAACCGGTCACAGGCCCGTTATAGATGCTAGCTAATTAGCCTATTAGCTTAGCTAAAGTCAGCATTATAAATTCAGATGGCGAACAGATAGGGAACAGATAGCGGTATCGCTCAGCCTAAACGTCACAACACAGACTTTGATTATATCAGATTTGACTAATTTATATAGCTTCATCCCTAAAATTACGACGCCCAAATGAGCTTAGTAGTACCTGTGGGCCTTGTTTTTCTCCATCATGCTAGGTGCTCTTCACCTGAAAAATGAACGAGTTTCAGTTCAGTCCTTTAATTGATTTATATTGCACGTGTTGACAGAACTTTATGCTGCAAATCGATGAGAAACATCAATATTAGTCTTGATTTTAAAACTAAACCTGATCTTTTATCATGGTGAGAATAGTATTTTACTTATTGGATTTCCTAATGAAACATTGCATGTCTTTTCAACAAGTTTACAAAACTTTTGTGCAAGACAATGTGCTTTATTCCTGGTTAATTTTTTTTTTAAAACAATAAAGAAACTATTTATTTATGTATACCATTTAAGTAGCAGGTTATAGTGGGAAGAGGAAAATGGTTACCAGTTATTCATTGCATTTTTTTTGCCATATATAATTTGCTTTATTTCAAGTGTACACTTGAAATCTATGCAATTTAATTATGCAAATCAACCCTTTTCACAGTATTTACACAGAAGTAGTGCATTATCCACCAACAAGGCTGTTGATTGACTAGCCAGCAAAAGAATGTTTCACTTACTCTGAAGAATACGCACAATTATTGGCCAAAGTGATCATCTCAAAATGCTCAACATTCATTTTCTTATTTATTTTACAAATATTTCTCAAATTTAGTCATTTGTTGATAGCATTAATATATTATCCAAAGACCAAAAACAGCTTAAAGATAATTTTTTTATCCATTAACATGGCTAATTGGTGATTTGACCTTTCATATACTTCATAACAAGTTGAAAAACCTGTACAAAAAATTATACAAAAAGGTCTCTGAAAGAATCTTTGCTGTGACATAAAACGAACCACTTTTTTTTTTCTGATCCTTTTCCTGGAATGCAGCACTACTGTTTTTTAATAGTTATTATCAGTTTGCCATTCAGTGGAGCATTTCCGTTTCATATTAACCGTTCACAAACACTGGAGGGATATTAACCTCTCTGGAGAAAAAGCATAAAGGCCATATGTCTGTACATTTTCAAGACTAGAGTTTTGTGCTATAGGCATATCAATAAAGTACAGAAATCGATACATTCAAACAATATATATCTCAACTTTTTTTCAATCAGAGGAACTATCAACTGGACAGCTGTTTTTCCAGTGTACATTTAAATGGTTTAATGCAATTCAAATACTGTATTTATTATAATATTAAATGTATACATTTTAGTTTTGAATAGTAATTTTTTGTCAAAACATTTTAAAGCATGTAAAAATACACTTTTGAGTTGGACAGTTTTCAGATGGTATAAAATATTCATGCTCTCAGTAAGAACTGCTCAAGCAGTTTTCCTGCTCATCATTTTCGGACTGATTTGTTTCTGTCCTGCAGTCAGGTTACTGTAATGGATGCCACAGCTGAAGGCATCTTTTAAGCATGCATGAATTCAGCTGAAAGGAGGTGGATATTGATATAGTTGGCCTTTTCATTGGCATTCATTGTGCATTGTTGGGTTAGGCTTCTTAGTTTGGGTTCTTGGTACCCTACCCACGATAAAAAATACAAATTACGTTTTATTACGCTTGTCAGCTTGGTGCAGGCAGTGTTTGTTCCATTCAGTGTGATTGTTTGTGGTCTAACATATATTGTGCTGCTGCATGGTGATGTTTCTAATTCATTTATGGCTGGATAAATGGAATGCACTGCTAGCAAATCGACCGTTGAATTTTAATTCAAACAGCTTTTGAATGTACTCCCCTGGTCAGGAAATTCATTATTACATGTGTTGTGTTAGGAATTACGGATTGACACAAGTATGCATTGAATTTTCAGCATTGCTGCAAGGGTGCGGATAGTGGCATTTGTGTAAACTCTCTTCTACAGTCATTTTTCTCTTTTTGGTCATTGCTGTAAATGTTTACGAACAAGAGGATCGTGCAGAACCTTTGCAAGCACACATAAAAGGGTTTTGAAACCAGGGTGTCTTTTTGCCAGGATGACAACATGAAACTAAAGCAGCTCTTTAACAACGTTAAACATTACACTTCAACATTACACACTAACTAAAGTTAAAAAAAGTGATGTCCAAAAATACATGGAAATTAAAGCTGGTTTTATGTTTTAGTTGACATCTGTTTTTAAACAGGTTATGCATCAACCCTGTTTCCCGTATATTTAGAGTTATAATGATCTGTCATCATCCTAGTTTCAAACGGTGAACTTTACAAGGACAAGTTAAGATCTCCTGAATTTATGACCTCATCTTTTTTATGTTTCTCAAAAACTTTCACAACTGAAAATAACTGTGCAACAATTGGTACGATTGACCACCCGATCTCATGAAAGTGCGCATAAATAGTACACCATATAACAAATGCAAACTCGTGGAATTGAGACCAGGCTCAATTCTGCTTTTAATTCCCTCAGTCAACAAAGCAAGTGTGTAAAAGATGTGCGCTTGCACTTTAGAAATGTAGAACATTGTGTGTCTGTGTTTGTTTATGAGATAAAACAGGATAACATGAGCTGTTTTTTTTTTTTTTTTTGCTGCCTGTAAAAATGACATTTACATTTTTAGAAACTGGGTTAGAAATGAACGGGTTTGGCAAAAGTGCCACTAAAATTATAAAAATCCCCACATAATTCAAGATAAAACACTTTGATAAATAAAAAGATTAGTATATGATTTTTTTAAGATTAGTCTAGATTTAGTATGTAGATTTTTAATATAGATTTTCTTAATCTTTTAGATTGTTTTCTTGTATAGGCTGAATATTCTACATGATTTTTACCCCAATTTGCTATGTGAATAAATCCACACTAGTTGCCGAGAGTCAGAGCCAGTCTGCAGATTTGGGGCAGTCAGAGTTGACCGGTTGTTGTGTTCAGAACGACTTTAAAGTTTTATACTGTACTGTGTGATAAGTCATAATGCATGACACTAAAATGTTGTTTAGGGAGTCCTCCTGTGCTTTTATGGACCTACAGAGCTTTCTATAGTTTTTGGAAGTGTTATCAAACCAGAGCAGTTTTATGTATGTTTGGAAAAACTCAGTTGACCCGTTTTTTGGCTGCTGGGAGATGGTGGGGAGTGATGCGTAATCACAATGACTTTATTTTGGTGATCCACCAACAGTTCAACAACATACAGATGAGAATCATAAATTAGGCTTAAATCCACCCCAAACTAAACTATCCAGCACGTTTCCAACAGGAAAAGTGTCTTGCTGTGTTGATTTTCCGTTTGAATGCCAAGTCATTACGTTATTACACTCAGACTTGATTATGATAACTGCACTTTTAGATATTTTAATAGAAAATAGCTGATCATTCTAACGTTGTAATTCCTGTCTTTCCTAATGTTGTGTTCAGCTGTGGTGTCTCAAGAAGGTAAGTTATACCCTTCGTGCACCCTTATACTGGCAGTACACTTGTGGTTTGTGCCTGGCTCATGCAACAGTGTAAACCATTTACTCATTGAAAAAGGACTTTGTCCAAACCCTATTTGAAAGTTATTTGCTCTGTTGGATTTCAACAAGATTGCTTACAGAAGTTATCTCACACTTATTTAACGTGTCAGCATCAGTGCGTCCAAGAAAGTTAAAGTTGCTCCTGTGTTTAAGCCAAAAGGTGGGAGATTGGATATTTGGATTCATTTCTTCTTATTTGCAGTTGCTCAGTATATTTCATCCTCATGTATGGTTTTAGAAGTAAGATTAATCAACAAATAGCTTCCCTTCGTTGTTAACCACCATATCATTTACTAAAATAAATGATTGTAATCATTTTTATCGGAGTTCCAATCAAAAAGTATCATCTCAACTTGATGCTGATCTGCATGAGCTGCACATATACAGCATTTAGTTAAGTAACTGCACAACTGTGTTGTGATTTGAGATGAATGTCTCAGGCTAAAGTCTGCTGCTTTGAAGGTATTTTAGATCGATTCCTATCTTCACAAAAGTGAAATGTCACATCTGTATTGGAGAGTTGTCATATCTATCCCTTTAACCCTAACATATCCAGAAAGAAAAATAAACACAGCCTCTAACCCTATAAATACAAAAATAATGAAAAATAAATTCAACATATTTGCATAAAAATTAATACTCAAACATTTTATGATGCATAATTAAAAATAAACAGTCAGTTTAAGGGATTGTAAACAGACCTAAAGATCTGATATAAAGACGCATCTGTGAATGTGGCCTATTAGATCTGCCACTGTCAATGATGTCATGTTTAATAATCAAAGAATAATAATGCTGAAAAAGTAGTCACTGCTCTTTATATGAAAGACACTCTTTGTTTATTACTTGTACTATTTTTATGACTATTTGCTTGTATATTATAGCTATGTTTAGTTATTTTCTACATACAACTGTTTTTATTTATAATTATATTATCTTAAAAAGTTATCTTTTATTAATTCAATTGGTAATTGTATTATTAAATATTTGTTTTGCCCTTCTAAGTAATAATAACAATGTGATGCACTGAGAGTCATGTTTATTTTTGTATTTGTATTCAAATCTGTAATCAAATTCAATCATAATGGAAAGGTTGTCAGCACGTACTAAAAGTATGCTTTCTTCAATAAAATGCCTTTTTGGCTAAAGTTGAAGGCAGCATCACATGTCCAATGTACATTTCTAGCAATCTCAAATGCACAGCATGGAATGAAAATGAATTAAATCAAACTTCATTCTGTATTGAGAACTGTCAAAAAAAAACTTCCGTTATATCTTTAAAATGAAATATTTCATCCATATATACATTTGTTTGTTGTTCAGCACAGAACCCAGTGGTAGCCTTACTCCGAATCACCCATCTTCATAATTCACATCTCTTGGGACTTCTTTTCCTAGCAAACTTTCCCTTGTCCAGGTATCACTTCTTTCATCTCTTAGCTGCTGCTTTCGTTCTCTCTCCATCATGCGTATTATAAACCGCCACCATCCTCATCTCCATCGTAAAGCTTTATCCAGACCTTTGCTTCCATCTGAAGCTCTAGGTAGTCTTTATAGGAGCAGGAAAGCTGAAACCACTCAGAGAGCTTTCATGTGAGGCGTCTTGAGTTTGTTGTGGGTTATTCGCAGGCCATAGCTCCACAGTGAATGTGTAAGTACACCCATTCATTCTAGCGAAGAACAGCGAAGGAGAGAATAAAAGAAGTGGAGAGTAAATCTCGGCAGGCCCATAGAACAAAGAGGCTGCGGATGCAAAGGATGGCAAGACGCCCCTATACGCCTGTCTGTGCCCCTTCTCTTTGTGCAGAAGAAAGCCTGCCTCTTCTGCTTTTGTCTTTCCTGCATATTGAATATTCCAGTGGAATATGTGCAGCACAGTACACAGCAGCGTACGTGTGTCTGGAATGTATTTATTATGTGTGTGTGACTGCTCTACAGGCCGCTTGCTTGCATAAACCAACATCATTCATTATTCAGCTGCCTGAGATTTTCCTTGTAATCTTAGGCCTTAGATTCCTTAGTAATCTTACGTGCTTGAATCGCATAGATTGCCAATCCCAGTATCGTGAACATTTGCTTGTCACTGAAACAGCCAAAACAATAGACTCCGCTCCGTGATACTGTGCAAGTGTGTGGTCAAGCCAGTCAATGTACAACTTATGTGCCTGATTGATGATTTGACATTTAAAATGTGCCTTTATTAGGTTGTATACGACTCTTAAATGAAAAATAATAATAGAATATTATAATTTATTATAATGAATTCAAGGATCATGTGACACCAAAGACTGGAGTTATGGCTATTGCAATTTTGTAATTTTATCACATATTTTGCCATTATAGAGAGTATCACGACGCATGCATGTGCGTTCCTCTCTACGTAACCAAGGCTCAGCGCATGTGTGTTCTACATCAGTACCATCTACATGTGATACTCTCGATAATGGCAGAAGACAAGAGTTGGAGGAGAGGAATTGTTGAATAAAAGTTATTATTTTTACGTTTCTGGGTCTGGGAGCATTTCAGTTGCGTTGCTGTCTATGGAGGGTCAGAGAGCTCTCGGATTTCCTCAAAAATATCTTAGTTTGTGTTTCAAAGATGAACGAAGGTCTTACTGGTCTGGAACACAGGTTTGGAGTATTTATTGAATTTTGTTTTTTGGTTGAACGATCCCTTCAATAGATCTTATTCTTAAAATACGAGCAGAGTAATGGTCCTTGCACACGGAGTCTGAATTTTTTGTATGTTTTTTCCGTATTTATCATCCTATCCTATCCAAAATGCTTGCTACCGATGTGAAAATGCAGAAAATTGAACCTAGTTCAATTAATTTTTTTATGACAGATGAGAGTTTCGGAGGCAGTGTGTAAATTTGATTGACACAACTGGAGGTCGTATTTATTTTTTTACGTGCAAAAATTTCAGACCTTAATGGCCTTTCCACAATAAATAAAATTGATTATCTGATGCATCGTGATTCTCTCTTCATCGATTCTGAGCTTGTTTTTCCCCGCATATGGCATGTGTGCGCGGCTGCGCGCTAGAGATGCGGCAGGCTACATTGCACAGAATTTGCACTTTGAGATGCGTGAGCATTGCTTGACAGTTGACAGTGTGTGCTTCCACCCGCCGTGTTGTACTTTAGTTTTAATGATTTTTTTATTGTTGTGAAGTTTTTTTTTTTTTTTTTTTTTTATTGTTTTATTATTATTTGAAATGTCTAATTCACTTCCTTTTATGTAAAGCACTTTGAATTACCACTGTGTATGAAATGTGCTATATAAATAAACTTTAGACATGTTTTAGGTATGCTTCCATGTATGCCGTTTGGAATGCAGTACTATTAGCTGCATGAAATTTGTGCACTGACAGACTTTCACATGCGCTTTGTGTTTGTTTGTCCTGAAGCTCGATTGCGGCTGCGGTTAAATGCACTTGCATTTTCAAATACTTATATACGGAATTGATTTACACACGGTCAGTTATGTTTTCAGAGCAGGTCAAAACATCTGATATCTGGAAATAGATCTGTGCGTTAGTCTGAATGCAGCCTGTTAAAGCTGATCTCATCAGTAATAATCAAACGGCAATAAAAGAAAGACCCATAACTATTGTCTGTAAACTTTCGGATACTTAAATAGCTCGTATTTTAAATAAGTAATTGTTTTAAGGGGAGGTACGATGCTGTTTCATGCATTCAGAGTTGTTTACACTGTTAAGGAGTTGGATTCTCGTGCTAAGCATGTACAACGTTTCAAAAACAATTTGGACGTATAACAGATTATTTCTGTGCCAAAAATCTCACTTCCGGGTTCGTACAAGTTTCGGATAGTTTTTTTTTTTCGATCGTGGCTCTTGCTGACGTAAACGACGGTGGAACTTCTTATATGGGCATTTCTCCTGGAAGAACGCGCCCGTGCACACATTGACAAGAGCAAGAGCGTGGCCATCAACACGCTTTACGGGACTCGCTCGGTAATAATGTAAACAAGGCCCAGTTTGACGCTGGATTTGCACATCGGTTTGAAAGATGGAGCAGTCCCAGCTATAAAAGATCCCGGTCATGATTCAGAACTCCAGACGGGAAGTGACACGGCATCAAATGTCTGTGTTTTGCTGGTGATCGTGCTCAAGTGCTCTTCACTCTTTAGCTCCGCCCACAGCGCGCCGCCTCCGGGAGCTTGGCTTTTTCAGAAAGAATCGTGAAGCTGTATATTTCTTTTAGAAATATGATAAAACTAAAGACTTTTTGGAGATATGAAGGATGCAGTACTCAATATTAACACCAGATTGGGTGAAACTGTGTGTCTTATGCCCCCTTTAAAAAGTAGCTTGCTTATATAATAAAAAAATAAATGTTGCACAAAATAAATTTGATTATAAAATGTATATGGAAATGTAGCCATGTGCAGTAATATTGAAAACTGAGAATGTGATGCATCGTGATATTGAGTTGATAATGATGATCGTAATTTAATTGTATCGTGAAACCAGTAAAGATTCATACTAGTGATCGACCGATATTGATTTTTTATATTTGATACTGATACCATGTTTATGTACCCGATAACCGATATGAATAACCCATATTTATTTACTGTTATAAAGTAAATAAATAACTGCGTGAAGTAAGTCCATTCTTCACTTTGGTTTTTCCTCCTTTCAGTCATCTTAACAACAACATCAACATTAACAACAACTGTTGAAAATTAACATTTTTATGTAAAACTGAATCTTAAAATTACAACAATAAAAACATTTTATTGATAAAAAGCATCATCAGAAACACTGATATTAACAATAAGCAAAAGAATGTTTAATGTTTTCAAATGGAGAAAATAAAGGACGAGTCACATCAACTTCATTTTAAACTACAGTTTTAGTAGTTTATTAAAACTACTAAACTACTCTGTTTATTAGCTTTTTAATAGGCTAAAGAGTGAATAATAATTCATGGATAATATTCTCTGGAATATTGAAATAAGCTACAAACAAAACATCGTATTTTATTGAATTTCTCAACTGGCATGTTTTATCAGAATTATTAAAATATTTTTGTCATTCTAAATTATGAAAACTGTTGACAGCGCGGTTTATCTATTTACACAGAACTATACTCAAACTGCGATCGCTTGCCGAGATCATAAATAATTAATTTTGATAGAGATGTATTTATTTAGATGTTTATTGGCGAAATAATGGTTCTATAGTAAATGTTAATATAGTTCAGCGTGTTTCAAACAAGTAACTTTTAACAAGATTCACATGCGGTGGTCGTGCTGGAGCTTCTCCTGAGCATCAACCGCTGAGTGAACAGGAATATGAAAGCAGCTTCACAAGACTAAGATGAGCATATACAACAGAGAGAGAATTCAATTCAGCGCTTTTATTTCCACCATGCCCTCATTCATGACTGTATTATTTAATTATTTTACGTCTTTATTGGGAGAGGACTTGACGGATTATTTTACGTGACTCCAGCTTCACGAGACTAACGATAAGCATAGACAACAAAGAGAGACTTAAATTCAGCACGTTTATTTCCAACATGCGCTGCAGTTATTTCTTTATTGGGAAAGAGTGACGGATTATCTTACATGACTCTGTGAATTTGTCTCTATATTTTTAGAGCCAAGCTGCATAAACTGCATATCAGGCATTTATTTAATACATCCAATTTGTGCATTAATGGCTGTTATGTTAAATAAAGTTTACTAACTACAGCAAATCAAGTACCTGTGCATGTTGTTGTTGTTTTCTCGTCTCCTCTCAGACGCGCTGCAATGGCGATCCTGCGCGCAATTCTCAAAACAACCGCAAGATGGTGGCATTTATTGGTGAATCCGATATTACAAGACCGATATCCAATTATGGTAAAATGCTTAAATATCGGGGAAAATATCGGGAAACCGATATATCGGTCAATCTAATTCATACCCCTACTTGTAATATGGCAGTACTGACACAGAATGAAAGCATAGAAACTGCAATTTTGGGTAAAATGTAAAGTTGTAAAGATGTATTTGCATAGCAGAAGAATTAATTGGGGAAAAATGTAGATCAAGAATCGTTTTGGTATCGGATTGTGACTCCCAGAATCGGATCGGATCATAAAGTGCCTGAAGATTCACATTCCTACTTTTTATGGAATTGTGCTGGTTAAGCAACTTACCATCCTTCCTTGCCAGCTGCCACACAATTAGTTCCATCTTTCAATCATCGAGACCATATGTGCAGCATTGGCCTCTGTCTGAATTGCCCGAATTACTTGAGGAATTTTGAGGATTTGTTTTTTAAAGTGTTTACAGATTGAATTAGCTCTGCCATTAAGTAAAACTGATCCATTGGAAAGACCACGCCACCCCCCTGAAGTCTGAAAGTGACGCAGATGAGCGGGATCAATGTCTTTGTTGCCAGTTTTTGCTGAAGTCATTGATTTAGCTCAGACATGATTTTGGCTCTCTGACTCTTCAAATGATTGCAAATCAGCTGCGTTGTCTTTCCAGACTACCTGCTTCCACGTTCCAGCAAGATGCATTTTGCTCACCTGCCAGCATTCCTGTTTTTACTGCACATCATCGAGCACCACTAAACTCTCTGTAATAACTTCCAGAAGTTCACTTTCCCCCTCCCACCCTCTTTGTCCTTTGGGATTGTGAGAGTAAGGCGGAAAAAGCCACATTTTCACATTAGTAATGATTATGGAAAGTGTTTGCAGCTGTTTTGAGTTAGCATGATGAACATCCGCCGAGCGCCACCTCTGCAGTGTTGTTGTGCATGTGGTTCTGGTCATTTTCAGATGATGTGGCATTGATTTACAGGCTTTGCCCGTGTTTATTGTCTATTAGTAGGATGCACTGTTTAGTCCGCTCTAAAGGCCATGCCAAAATAATCCATTGTCAGACCATCGTTGAGCATCTGTTGGCCTGGTTTTTGCATTGTTCCCCTCCATTGGGTATTAGTCGGACCCTCATGTGCAGCTTTTTGACCATTGAGCTTGTTGAATGGGTGGCAGAGATAAATCTGATTGGCTATTCAGCTTGAAAGTGACAAAAGCGAGCAAACAAAGAATGGCAATGCTTTTGACTTGTAAGAGCTGTATTATGAATCTGTCTGTGGTGAGCGAAATTGGTATGAAAATGGTTAGCAAGCACTACTTTGGTTACGTTTTGTACAACCGCAATCCTAGCTCTACTGGTTTCTCTTTTTAAATGATGAAGGCTACTGCCACCCAGGGAGGGTGGGAGGGCAGTAATGAAATCTAGCGCGATATGGGACCAGGGTCTCGAAGGGACTGACAGCGGCTGAAGTAACCCCTCTGGAGGTCGATTGGAAGTCCTACCCCGAGCACAGACTGAGCAGGCCAAAACAAACTCTCGGATATCGCGAGCCATGGCCCGCCACCAGAATCGTTGTTTAACCAAAAACATGGTGCGACCGATTCCTGGATGACAAGCCACGTTGGAACAGTGACCCCATTGGATGACGTTGGACGTAACCCCTCCGGCACAAACAACCGGCCCATTGGGCATCCAGGCGGGCGTTACCCCTTCCAAGGCCGTCGCGGACCTTCGATTCGATCTCCCAAGTGACTGCAGAGACAACCAATCTCTCAGGTATGATGCACTCGGAGACACCGGGCGGTCCGAAATATCAAAATGCGTGACAAGGCATCGGGTTTGATGTTTTTAGAACCCGGCCGATAGGAGATGGAAAAATCAAACGTCCGAAAAATAGTGCCCAACGAGCCTGCCTGGAGTTAAGACGTTTGGCGGACTGAATATATTCAAGATTCTTATGGTCGGTCCAAACTATGAAAGGAACCCCCGAACCCTCTAACCAGTGACGCCATTCTTCCAACGCTAGCTTGACGGCCAGCAACTCTCTGTTACCGATGTCGTAATTGCGTTCGGCAGGGGACAGTCGATGGGAAAAAAACGCGCAGGGATGCACCTTGTCGTCCGAGGTAGCCCGTTGGGATAGCACTGCACCTACCCCCACCTCTGACGCGTCGACCTCCACCACGAACTGGCGTGTGGGATCAGGGGCCCGGAGAATGGGTGCCGAAACGAAGCGGCCTCTGAGTTTGGTAAATGCGGCCTCGGCCGCATTCGACCACCTGAACGTCATCTTGGTGGAGGTCAAGGCAGTCAGAGGAGCGGCTAGTTGGCTGAAATTGCGAATAAAACGCCGGTAAAAATTAGCGAACCCCAGAAACCTCAGCAGGGCCTTGCGGGAATCAGGGGTTGGCCAATTTACCACAGCCTTAACCCTGTCAGGATCCATGCGAACTCCCTCCGGCGACACTATGAAACCCAAGAAAGGAACCGACTGTGCATGGAACGCGCACTTCTCCGCCTTGACAAAAAGCCCATTCTCCAACAACCTCTGGAGCACTCGCCTGACGTGTTGAACATGTTCCTGGAGAGAAGAAGAAAAAATCAATATGTCATCCAGGTAGACATATATGAACTGATCGACCATATCTCTCAACACGTCATTGACGAGTGCCTGGAAGACCGCGGGGGAGTTAGAGAGCCCGAAAGGCATAACCAAATACTCAAAATGCCCTCTGGGGGTATTAAACGCGGTCTTCCACTCATCCCCCTCTCTTATGCGAACCAAATGATAGGCGTTTAAGATCTAACTTGGTGAAGATGGATGCTCCTGCAACCTCTCGAAGGCTGAAGACATCAACGGCAAAGGATAGGTATTCTTTACCGTGATGTTGTTCAAGCCCCGGTAGTCAATACAAGGTCGCAGAGAACCATCCTTCTTCGCGAACGAAAAAATCCTGCCCCGCTGGAGAAGAAGAGGCGGATGAACCCGGCTGTCAGAGAATCAGAAATATATTTCTCCATGGCCTCCCTTTCCGGAACCGGCGAGTATAATCTGCCCTTAGGCGGAGACATACCTGGTACTAAGTCTATAGCAGTCGTAGGGATGATGAGGAGGGAGAGAAGCGGCCCTGGACTTACTGAACACCTCCTTCAGGTCGAGATACTCCTCGGGCACGTTAGACAGGCTCCCCATCTCATCCTGCAACACAGAACCAGACACAGAAAAACCAGCAGACACAAGACAAGAGGCATAGCAGGCTCGACTCCACTCCGACACAGTGTTACGACCCCAATCCACCCGAGGATTGTGTTGAGTGAGCCAGGGGTGACCCAACACCACCGGGGCCAGGGGTGAGTGGGTGACGAGGAACGTGATGGTCTCAGAGTGGTTGCCTGAGGTGACGAGGGTGATGGGTACCGTGGAGAGACTGATCGGAGGAAGTGACTGTCCATTAAGGGCGCTGACAGAGATCTTGTGACGAGAGGAATCAAGGGAATGTGAAGGAGTTGGGCCAGGGAAATGTCCAGCAGGTTACCCTCGGCTCCGGAGTCTAGCAGCGCCGTCCCCTCATGTCGCTCGGCCGCCCATTGCAACCTCACCGGGAGGAGGGTGGTGGATGAGGCTTTGTTGAGAGATACCCCACCCGACAGTAGCCTCAGACCTACTGTCGGGCCTGGTCTTTTACGGGGCACTTCACCAGGAAATGGCCAGCCGCGCCACAGTACAAACATAGCCCCTCGTCCTCCGACGATCTCTCTCCCCGGGAGGCCGAGCTCTACCCACCTGCATGGGTTCGTCAACCGACAGTGACCGACCGTATCGCGGTGTCGAAGAAAGGATATCTCGGTGTTAACTTGCGTCGACCGCGAAGATCGCGTTGCTGAAGCCGTGCACCCACGTGTAAGGCCAGATCCACAAGTTCGTCCAACCCGAGAGGTAACTCCACCACGTCGATCTCTTGTTGGATACGGTCGGCCAGCCCATGCAGGATCATGTCCCACTGCGCCTTCTCGTTCCACTCACACTCTGCCGCCAGGGTCCTGAACTGGATGGAATAATCAGAAACGGACTGCTCCCCCTGGCGGAGGTCGGCCAGCATGCCTCGCGCCCGACCAGCGTGCGATCGAACACCCTCCTCATCTCCTGAGAGAGTGAGTGGAACGAGGAACAACAGGGATGGCGATTCTCCCACACCGCCGTTCCCCACAATGCTGCCCTTCCTGACAGCAACGTAAGCACTAGTGCCACTCTGGAAACTTCTGTGGCAAACGTCAGTGGCTGGAGCGAAAAAAACAGAGAACACTTCGTCAGAAACGCTCTACAGAGGTTAGGATCTCCGGCGCCGGGAGTCTCGGTTCGTGCTGAGGGCTGTGGTTCTCGGGGATGGAAAAGCTAGGCGGTGTGGGTGGCGCAGTGGGTGATCTTAATAACTGTACCTGGGTAGTGAGCTCGGACACCTGCGCTACTAACGCCTGCACAGCTCGTCCGGTGTTCAGCATATTCTCCTCCTGGAGATCCATACGAACGTTGTTACCGGCTAACAGTTCCTGCAAACCACGAGTCTCCGCTGAATCCATGAAGATTGGTCAGATCCTTCTGTCACAATGAAGACGGGAGGATTCAGTTGCGGAAAGAGTTTATTACAGGAAGTAATACACAGCGAGAAACTAAACGGAGCTTCCGTAGGCAGAAGCGGAGCTTTCCGTAGGGCAGAGGCGGAGCTTCCGTAGGCAGAAGCGGAGCTTTCCGTAGGCAGATGCGGAGCTTTCCGTAGGGCTGAGGCGGGTAGCGCAGGGAAGCAATGGGCAGCCAAGGTCCGGCGATCGGAGTCCAGGAAGCAGCAGGGCTCAGGAATCGTGGAACCAGAACGGACCGTGGCGTCGACCGCAAACACTGCAAGGATCTGACAAAGGAGAGCGTGATAGGAACAGATATAGCCCAACGGTGATGACTCTCAGCTGGCGCGAATCAGCCTCAATCACACACACCCACAGACACCTGCTCACACATACGCACACGCACACAGACAAGACACGGTGAGGATGGGACCGGGAACCCATGAACCGTGACAAAGGGTGGAGAAGCTCATAGCCCAAGTTGCTTGAAGTCCAGTGTTAAGTTTCCACAGTCTGTGATGATTTGGGGTGCAATGTCATCTGCTGGTTTTGGTCCATTGTGTTTTTTGAAAACCAACGTCACTGCACCCGTTTACCAAGAGATTTTGGAGCACTTCATGCTTCTTTCTGCTGACCAGATGCTGATTTCATTTTCCAGCAGGACTTGGCACCTGTCCACACTGCCAAAAGCACCAAAAGTTGGTTAAATGACCACGGTGTTGGTGTGCTTGACTGGCCAGCATACTCACCAGACCTGAACCCCAGAGAGAATATATGGAGTACTGTCAAGAGGAAAATGAGAAACAATAGACCAAAATATGCAGATGAGCTGAAGGCCACTGTCCTGGGCTTCCACACCACCTCAGCAGTGCCACAAACTGATCACCTCCATGCCACGTCGAATTGAGGCAGTAATTAAAGCAAAAGGAGCCCCTACCAAGTATTGAGTACATATACAGTAAATTAACACACTTTCCAGAAGGCCAACAATTCACAAAAAATATTTTTTTTATTGGTCTTATGAAGTATTCTAATTTGTTGAGATTTGGTGGGTTTTTGTTAAATGTGAGCTAAAATCATCACAATTAAAAGAACCAAAGACTTAAACTACTTCAGTCTGTGTGCATTGAAGTTATTTAATACACAAGTTTCACAATTTGAGTTGAATTACTGAAATAAATGAACTTTTCCACAACATTTTAATTTATTGAGATACACCTGTATTGTGATATTTTTTGGGCCAAATTGGACAGGCCTTTTGTTGAATGGAAATAGTAACGAGGCCATTCTGTTAAACATCTCCATAGTTATGAAATGTTTTTGCATTAACCCTCTTCCACCCTGTTAAACAGTAAGTGGTATGGGTTTTTATACTGACCTATAATTTATGCTCTGAAGTGAATTGTCAGTTTGGCCTTTGACCCATGGTTGACTTGAGTTAAATCTATCTATGCGTGTGTGTTTCTTTTTTAATGACTTACTTTCTCCATTTGACTTGAACTATTAATTTGAATTTATGAGCACCAGGACTTCACTTTTATTTTCATTCCCGAATAAAGGCACATCATTTCATTGTCATGTCCTCCTACGCTTCCTGACTTGTGAAGTTCTGTTGAAAAAAAATCTAGTTTGACATGAGCATTAACTCTTAATGATGTGGCCCACTCCCAATGTCCTCCTTTGGGAGACCTTCTCTGTTGGCTCACACAAGCGTGGATAGCTTATTATCTGTTGTTAAGACTCTAACAGGAAGATTTTATATAATATGTGAATCATACATTTCATTTGTTTGGAAGATATTTGGTTTCATAATTCCACCATTCAGAATTGTAATCCTACTAATTTCTTTCCATAGAATGACAGATTAAACTATGAAAATATCAACAAATTAATGTAGTAACAAGAATGCTCTGTAGATTTAACACTAAACAGAGCTGTCTGTACAGTTTTTCATCTGAACACATTTAAACCTTTTGGCAGCATGTTTTCTTCTATCAGTCCAAAATACACACCAGTCGACCAAAGCTGACTGGCTCGACAGAGTTATAATTTTTTCATCACAACAATAAATGTACTTGTGTGTATATGTGTGACTGCCTGGTGTTTATTTGTGGTTCTTTGTTTTTCACCGTTTCCCAGCACCAATGTTGTGATGAACTACTCCGAGATAGAGTCCAAGGTTCGAGAAGCCACCAATGATGACCCCTGGGGCCCATCGGGCCAGCTCATGGGTGAGATTGCCAAGTAAGTGCTCAGCCTGCTGGGTGGTAAGAGGACTACGTGTTCGCTTTCAGTCTTTAGGCATTTACTGACTCTACTCTCAACTACGCAGAACATTTGTGTAGGGCAATTACTTCAGAATTATCTCATCATTGATAGCCGATGATTTCAGCTGCTTTGCATCATGCCTTAGACTTGAGATCATCTGAAAGTTTAGTCATTACATCCTCATGTCGTTTATTTGTTGTAGTTTTTTAGTTTTCTTTTTACATGAATTTAGTGTCTTGTGTTAATTTACTGTAAAAAAATCAGGGTATTTTAGTATCGGGTATCAGGCAGTATTTTAATATGCTAAAACCTGTGTTACTACCATGAACACATTTTTCAAAAGAAACAAAATTTACAAATAATATAATAAAAAAGACTTAAAATTGTGAGAAAATATACAAATATCTTTAAAGCTGTTTAGTTTGTCAGTGGTATTGGTTCCTGTTTTTGACAGGTTGAAAAATATGCTATATTATACAACTTTTAATAAATTGCATATCAACTGGGCCATTTCAGAATCACTGCATTTTATCCATCGGAAGAGAGATTTATTTATTTTATTTGAATGAGAGGACTGTCTATATCAGATAGTTGTAGCCTCATTTAACCCCTGATTACTAAACCTTATATTCCTACTGGAAGTAGTTTTTGTGTTCTAATTGTTAATACATTCCTAAAGCGTTATACCTTATAGATTAACATAATACAATGTTTAAACACTTTATCCATTTAGTATAAAGTCATTGTACATAATGTGACTAATCTACCTTACTGCAGATCCACATTTATGTACGAGCAGTTCCCTGAAGTTATGAACATGCTTTGGATTAGAATGCTGAAAGACAACAAGAAGAATTGGAGAAGAGTTTACAAGGTACAGTGCACTGCTCCTCTTGCATCACATTTACACCTTCAAATGAGTCACAGTTGCTGAAATGAAATGTACGCTTCATGCACAATGTTTAGTCAAAATCATTGGCCGTGCCTATATACAGAGAATTCTGTGCACTTTGATATGGGGGAGGGGGGGTGCAATGAATCCCCCCCCTTATCCCAGGGGCCCCTGTTACTCTGTTCCACTTTCACCCCTGTCCGACACCCCTGCCTAGCCTATATATCAGTCTATTGCTAAATTCAATTAATTTCCTCACACAAAGTAATTCAAAATGTTACATCGTCAAGTCTACTCTTGTAGCTGTGTTTGTTTTGGAATTATTACTAATAATGCCGTCTTCCATGTGTGCAGGCCTTGTTACTGTTAGCGTACCTCATCAGAAACGGGTCAGAGCGGGTGGTCACCAGCGCCAGAGAACATATCTACGACCTGCGCTCTATGGAAAATTATCATTTTGTAGGTAAGTTTACATAGATCAAAAGGTTCAAATTAATTCTTTTCAAGCAGTGTTCAAAAGGGCAAATATAAGCAAACAAGTATTTTGATACTGTTGCAGTGTGATGTGAAAATTTCAATTTGAGCTTTTTGGTCTAAAAACATTGATTTGTATATCAAAACTCAAATATACCCAAGTAAGACTTTCCCAGGTGTCCAGCGTACTGAAATAGCCTCATGCTCTTGAGTTTCTCTCTGACAGTAAGACCTCGAAAGTAAATATTAATATTTAATTTTGGGAAAAACAAGACATTTTTTTTTTTTTTTTTGATATGTAACAAAAAGTGTTTAAAATAAAAGTGGTCAATTCTTTCTGAAGGCACTATATCTTTAAGCTACCCTTTGTGTGATAAGTGAAGAGCAGGAATAAAATGACAGAACGTCATAGTCAGCGCTAGAGGTGTTAGTGTCTGTTTCCTTTTTGTAGTTATTTAAAGCTCTCCTTCTAAATATGTTTCAAGGGTTCTGTGGGGTTTCAAAAGCAATTCTGTTTAATTTTCATCATTTTACACACATTTTCAGTCATCTACTGAGACAATTCTTGAACATTAGCTGTAGCACAATAGTAGCTTTGGTTTCATTTCGGTATTCAACCCAAAAGATTTGCCTTCACATACCAGTGTATTTCTGAATTTGTGTTCAAAAATATTTAAATAGGAAAAAATCATTTTGCAGCCTACCAAGGTTTTGTAGGACATCCATGCAGTAAATCTCAATAGCAAAGTTCTGGCATTACCAACAGACAAAAGTTTGACTACGACACCATCTTATCTGAAACAATTTTAAATACTGAACTTTTTGTGTGGGGTCACATTCCGACATTTGATTTTTGATTCTGTATCCAACGGAGGTTCGTAGAAACCAGATTAAATGGGCCAAACAGTTCCTTATGAGTTAACATGCTATTTTCTATTTTTCTAGATGAAAATGGGAAGGACCAGGGCATTAACGTACGGCAGAAGGTGAAAGAAATGGTAGAGTTTGTTCAGGATGATGACCGGTTACGTGACGAGAGGAAGAAAGCCAAGAAGAATAAAGACAAGTACATTGGAGTATCTTCTGACAGCATGGAAGGCTTCAAACAAAGTAACTGTAAGTGATCAAATGTAGCAAATTTGAGTGTTTCTAAATTTGAAAGTGGATATTTCTACAACCACTAAGTGGAACTGCGACTGTTTATCAGATATTTTCCAAATAGGTTTCACAGACATTTTGCTGTCTGCTGTTGGTTGGACAAACAGATTGTTGTGCCGCAAACTCGTGCAAACCTAAAAAAAACATGATACATTTTATTTGCGGCGTTCCTGGAATATGGGCAAAAAGATGACTGAACAGTCTGACAACTTCTTACAACAGTATACATCCTATACAAAGTAATCTGCTCTAAATTAATATCAGTATACTAATATTTCCTAAGCAAACAATTCTGAGACAGTAAGTCATGTTATGTAGAAATTGGATGTTAAGCAAGAGAGAGAGAGAGAGATTGCTGATGCTCTCAGGAGTTCATATAATAGTCCTTTATGTCTGGTGCTTTTTATTATTATGTTCTAATTGCATTATGATGTTGTGGTGATTGTTTCAGCGGGTTAATTGGTAATCAAATAAACCAAGAAAGTCCCTGTGGTCATTTTGAGGCATTATTTGAATATCTTGAAACCGATTGACCCCAAAAGTGAGCTGCTTTGTCTGTATACTGTAGACATCCCACAGGGATTTGTTTTAGGTCCTCTGAAGTTTTTTCGCGTTGAGAGAAATTCCCCCTGGATTCCCTTCTTCCCACGACTGATCTTTTGATTAGAGCTGTTTTGATTTCAGGGCCATCACTTTTTCAACTTTGCTCACTGCATCCTTTGGTGATGTTTATGATCAGGTTAGAATAAATAATCAGATCTATGCTTTTTGTATTACAAGTTTTCTCTTAGAGCTGTCTAATCAAGTCAAGATGCCACGTCCCTTGTCATGTCATTAGGGATGTTACTTGTGTGCAAAGTCAAAAGATTGTGCTTGGTTTCTGCTTTGATTTGCTGCTCAGATTTCTGCCTTTATTAGCTGTACTACACTTTCAAATTGCCAATTTATGATGGCATGCCAATGATGGATTTGTTTTGATGGAGAAAGATAAAAATACTGCAGGGTCAGAGGGGGGTAGACGGATTGATTTTAAGTTCTACTTTAAGTTTGTTGGGTTTCTAGTAGTGTTGTCACGATACTGGAATTTCTAACTTCGATACGATACCTTGAAAAATATCGATATTCGATACCATTTTCGATACCACGGAGAAAAAAACTGCCACAGCATTAAAGGGGATTTTTTAAATTTTTTATTTAAAGATAAATATAACAAGTCTAGAACATGACAATGAGGTATATTTTACATGAACAAAAATGTCTTGAGGTAGTACACTTGTTCAAGGTGTAGTGTCTAGTGTAGGTTGTGAGTGTGTTGTTTTTGTTGCAGGTCGAGTCTCATATTCTTTCTGGTGCTACAAGATTATGCCAAAATTTAATAAATATTATTATTTTTTTTTTAGACCACACTTTTAAAATGAACTGAACTATCTAACTAATCTTAGAACTTAAGTTAATGGTAATAGATATTTGTTAACATGAATAAACAATGAAAAATACTTCCAAAACATTTATTAATCTTAGTTAAAAGTTAATTTAAACTAACATTTACTAATACATGTACTAATTAAAATCCAAAGTTCTATCTGTTAATATTTTTTTTCATTGGACCAGAGCTAATATGATCCGTTGTATTTGTATTACCTACTGTTATCAAAGATTAAAATATACTGTAGCAAATGCATTGCTCATCGTTCATAAATGCTGGTTAATACATAACATTATTTGATGAACAGATTTTAATGCCGGATTCACATATCACCGATCCACACACGCAAACGTGCGTGCATCACACGCAAAAACAATGCTCACTGGATCGACATGAAGACAAATTGCAGAATTTATGTAATAATTTTTACATATAAGTTAATAGTATAAGTTAATTTACATTTGACCACAGTTAAAGTATTTAAAGATTCACAGTTAAAGATTCCTCAGTCAGATTATATTAACTTTAAGAATTACGGTGAAAAAACGAGACAACACTCATATCAGCAACATCTTGGTTAATGTTTGAGTAATGTTAAAATAAGAAGTTACCAAACCTCTAACGTTAACGTTATTTCTCCCGCTTTTAAACGTCTCCTGCTGGCAGAGTTAATTTGCATTTTTTAAAAGTCCGTCCAAGTAGTTATTGCTGCATCTCATTTACGTCTGATTTACGAAGCAAACATATTTTGCTTGTTATAAAAAAATAATCTACTCCAGAGGGACTTAGCTGTTGTTATTGATTCTATTTGGATGTCTACCGGAAGTTAAGTTATGGCCACAAACACGCGCACGCGCAGTACCGTTTGTTTATGTTGTTGCCGTTGAAACCGTCTATATTAGAGGTGTTAGCGCCTTTTGTTAGCACTGCTCTGTTGCAACTCGTGCATATTGGCTTGCTTTCCATGTTCATTTGCTTCATATCCAAAATATTTCCAGATAGCACTCCTGCTGTGTTCTTTATCAACCAAAGCCGGTTGCGGAGGCGCCGCACTCGCCATCTTTATATTCACTTCACTTTTGCTATTTAACCAGAGCGAATGAGACGAGACACGAGACACTGCGGTCACGTGTGGTGTTTGTCAACGCGCCTTTGGAGAGAAGTGAAAGTGACAGCTCGGCTAGGATCGGTGTATCGATACTTCGGGAAATTAGTATTGGTACCGTTCAGATATTTCAGTATCGATATTTATCGAAATATCGATATTTTTGACAACACTAGTTTCTAGTCAGGTGTATGTTCCACGCTTTTCAAAGTTTGAAGTGCATTTGTGTGCAAGTTCATCAAGAAACGATAACTATAAAGATAACTACATAGCTCTCACACCTGCACACAATAACTGTATTATAAGCATGCTGCAGTTATGTCGTCTACTGCTTTAAATGCTCAAGCTTTTTGAAGCAGAATGGATTTTAATTGACTGTCAATGTTTTTATCATTCATCAGCTTCAAACATTGTTTTGGAAATGCCGTTTTTATTATAGTTGGATCTTACTATTCTCATAGAATTAGAACAATTAATACAACTTTATAGTTATCTTCATCCGGTGTAAAATCTGTTTTAAATATCTTTATATCTTTAAATATCTGAAACAAATTCAGCACCTAACTAGTTCTGTATCCACATTCTCAGCGGGAGAAGGGTTTGACCCTGAATCTAAAGGCAAATGGGACGAGGACTGGGAAAAAAACAAGAACAGCTTCCCATTCAGTGAAAAACTGGGGGAGATAAGTGACAAAATTGGAAGCACCATTGATGACACCATCAACAAATTCCGCAAGAAGGACCGGGATGACTCGCCGGATCATATCAGGTACATGACTGAGATTTCTGATGCCATAGAATGGAAAGCTATGAAACGAAGTAGCGGCAGATCTTTTCTTCCAGACATCTGAGTGAAAAGGTTTAACAAAAAGGAAAACATGTAGAAGGCAGGCTTGGTTCAGTCCATTTGATTGAATGGAGATAGATGTAAGAAGCCAGTTGTAAGGTTTAAGCAAACTAAATAATGAAGGACAGTCTGGCATATGTCACCTGAAAGAAGCGTTTTATTTCACCAGAAGATCAAGTAATGACATTTTGATTAAAAAACATACATTTAAAAAAAAAAATAGATTGGATGAATTTTAATTTCATGCTGACTTTAGTACTTTGAAATAAACTTTAATAAATTAAACGACCTGTAGGTATATGAACTAGCACAGTTCTGCACTGTAGTATAAACTAAACTTTCAGTAGCTAGCTAGTAGCTAATCTAGTTTGAGTGACGAATGGAGCTCAAGCGTAGTTCAGGCAGATGCTCAGCTGATCGTATCCCACTACAATTACTAAGATATATAAGATCATCCGTACTCACACTTACTATAGTCTGTCGCACAGACATGCACTTACCCAACTCCTCCTTATGCAGATACATGATTGTCCACAGAGATATATCATCTGTCCAGCTCATTCTTAAATTGTCCAAATTTATTCACAGTGCTGTATTACTATACTTGGATTATACAACTGTTGCATATAAAATATCTGGTAATTGCTTAGGCTTCAGGGGGGTTTAAACCTCAGTGAGGTTTGCTTGTGGATAGCTCAAAATCTGAACACTTCAGAGCGAAGCTTGCCGCCAAATATAAAGTTCAGGACCTCTACAATATTCTGAATCGAACAGAGTGGTCCTGACTGAACTATATTATTTGTTGACTTTTGTTGCCTCTTCCTGCAGTGACAATGAGGAGGACAGAGTTTCACAGAACGGTCGTCCTGCAAAGTCTGAGTTTAAGGATGACGAGGAGACCGTAACAACCAAGAGTGTCCAGATCACACAGACCCCAGATGCAATCACCTCCACCACCACTACCACCACCTCTACACGCAAACGCGGCGGAGTCCCGTCCAAAACAGTGGACCTGGGCGCCGCCGCTCATTACACCGGCAGCAAAAGCAGTCCAGATGCTGACAACAACAAGGTAAAATACTGCCTTCCACCAAATTCATCCTGCTGGAAATGGTGCGTTATCAAATGGATGGCTGCGGTGCTACAATAGCGAGGTTAATATTTGTAACTGACCAATAACTGCAATAATATCAGTTCCACTATCTAATTATAGCTTTAACATGAATTAATGAATAAATAAAATGTTTAAATATTGTGAAATAAGATTTAATTTGAATAATTTTAAGCATGTATCATTTGCCATCATTTTAATAATTTAACATATTGTGTAACAAATAATAATAATAACAGTGATTAATAATGATCTTGAAATAAGTGCATCATTCATATAATTTATAATATATTGATATTGTGGTTTAGTTATGTACTTTATAAATATTAATTAGCATTTATCATAATAATGATGATAATAGTAATCATAATAATGAAATCTATAAATTAAGCAGTTTCAATTTTTACATAGAAAAAAATTACGTTTGCACAGAATTTATAAAGTTTCGCTAATTATAGCTTCAAAATATGTCAAAAATAATAATAATAATAATAACAAACAACAATGTTTAAATATTATGAAATAATTGTAATAATTTTAAGCATGTATCCTTTCCCATCATTTTAAATTACTGTATAATAAATATACATACATACATAAGATATAAATGAAGATAGAACATAGAACCTGCAAAATGTGTTAAAGCACAGTCTAAGACCACTGCATATTCTACACCAGAACCCGAGTGCACCTCTACATTCCTCTCTATGAAGTGACTAGGGTAGCAAAAGGAAGCCTGTGCTGCCTTCATGTGGTAGAAGTGAAATGTGACATTCTTCGTTCTCTCTTCAGACATCAGTGAGTCGGTCGTCCAGCACAGGGCTTGGAGATCTGTTGATGGTGGACTCTGGCTCTGGTCAACCAGTGTCTTCAGGTAAGACCCAATCAGCTGCATTTGCTAAGCATCACTGTTACTATTGCTTATACTTAGGGTAGGGTTTGATCACCACTCACAAACCAGCTCGAACCGCACACCTCCTGAATGGACACCACAGCTCAATGTGGTTGGAGCATATAACGTTTGCTGCTTGGTTGTTCTTCATTTTTGATGAACATGGAGGAAACTTTCATTTTCCTCCATGCAGGGACTCAGACAGAAACTTTTCCTGAAAGTTGATGTATCTTTTAAAGCCATGCTCATGGAAGTTCTTTAGAGACATGTAAGTGCCCCAGATGAGTGTTAGTTGTGTGTGAGAGAGAGAGCGAATTGGAGATGGGTGCACAGATGCTGCTGTCCCTCCGTATCCTGTCAGCAGCCCGACAGCTGTGCTGTGTCTGCTAGCATCAGTCAGGAGGTCAAAGCTGTTCCAGCCAGGTTCTGACAACCTAAATGTGTGTATGTGGATGGACACGTGTGTTTGTCTGTGCGTCTGAATTTTAGTCACACATCCAGATCAGTTGAAAAAAGTTATTTATAATTTTGGATCTAAGATATTGGATTTTTGTTTTTCTGTTGTGAATTTTCTTTTCAGCGAAAAAATAAAAAAAATATATATATTAGTGCTGTCAAACGATTAATAACATCCAACAATAAAAGTTTGTTTACATAATGTTTGTACTTTATATTTGTATTATGTATATAAAAATACAAACACACAATATATATTTTGAAAATATTTACATTTATATATTTATATTCATATAATTTATATTATATATAAATATATTTAATATATAAACATAACAGATTCTTAAATATATACATGCATGTATGTGTATTTATATATACATAATAAATATACTCACGCATATATATATTTTTTTTATTATTATTTTGGATGTGATCGCAATTAATCGTTCAACAGCACTAATATATATATATATAGGGATGGGTATCGTTAAGGTTTTAACGGTACTACTACTCTTATCGATACTGCTTATCGATCCGGTGCTTTAACGGTATTCTTATCGGTACTTTTTGTTATTTATATATATATATATATATATATATATATATATACATACATACATACACATATATGTATGAAATATATATTTCTATGATAGATTAGCAGCTTAATTAACATGGCTTTATATTCTGAGATGTTAAATAAATATTTCATTAAATAAATATAAAACATCAATTTGTAAATGCAGCAGTGTGCAGGCATTTTTGTGTTTTATATACATAAGATAAGATAGAGTAAGAACATGAACAAAGAAACAAAGTTAAACAAACTGACAAATATACCATTTATTGTGTGTGTATTTGATCGTTTGACGCGCCAAGCTTGGAGCTCGCCGCACACACACTGCGACACACACACACGCGCAAACACACACACACACACGCACACACACACACGCACACACACACACACTCACACACACACACACACACACACACACACACACACACCAGGGGCGCGGAAGGTGTTTTATGTAGGGGTGCTGTGTGGGGTAGTCAATTTCTGCGTATAAATATTACGCCAAATAGAAACAGAAAATCGTGCTATAGCCTCGCACTTTCATGAGATCGTGTTAGACAACAATTAGCTATTTTACAAATGGGAATAGGCTACAATGAATTCATAACAATGTTTTACATTCAAGTTACATTCAAGCTTAAAACCCTTAAAATGTATAGTGAAAAGTTTTTTAAAAGCATCTGGAATGCAATAAAGTAATTTTAAAGCTGTTTTTAAAGCATTTGCTGCATGGATTAAAACGATAGGCCAATAAATAATTCACATCAGTCAGACAAAATTGCATTGCAACAAATCCTTTAAATTTCAAGGACAAAGATTTACATACTTTTTTTTTATTGAATACAATTATAAAATAAAAGCTAAATTATAATCGGGCCTGTTTTAGGCTTTCCTTATTTTTATATTTTAGATGGTGAGGTGACGGGGAAAAATGACTCGCCATTTCCTCATTGGAGAAATATATGCATCTTAACGGATTACATAGGCTAATGAAGAGTTTTTGCTTTGCTTTGAATTATTTCGTTTTAAAGTAGTATTTTAAAGCTTTCTATAGATATATTTATCATATCTCTGAGCCAGTTTCGAGTTGCCGAGTTTCGGTTCATCATTGAAGCCTCTTGTTCAAAACCGGAAGAAAGTGCATTCTCTGTTTTCCTATTTTATAAAAGCACAATGTTGATATTGTGAATGCACACAAATAAAAGTAGACCCTTTACAGTTCAAAATGATATATTACTCTTACCTTTTATGAGGAAAAAAAAAATCACACGGCGTATTTTAAGTTGTTTTTACTGTAAGAAAAAAATCCTCCATGTCCTGTAAAGCTCGCTTCAGCTTCCACTCTCCACACAAACTGTTGGATATTGCACATTTATATAGGTTAAACATTTAAACTAACACTGTGATATGCTTGAACTGTTTATAGGCCTATCTATCGATTTTATTTTAGTCAAGTCTTGATGATTTGATAAGGCTAAATTAATGAAACATAGGCGATCAACTCTGATGCTGGCCGCTTGGTCGTTGCTTAAAAGAAAAAAAACATTTAACGAACAAAAAATGCTCCCAATGTTTTTCTAAATTAACTTTATGAAGAAAAAAAAACGAAACATCGTCTAATCACTTTTCCATTACATACAAAACTGAACTATTTTAGCTATAAGCTGTTTTGGGAGAAGGAAAGACTCATATCGCTGAGAACAAAAAAAAGTACATCCATGATATTTCCATGTTCCGCTTTTAAGCCACAACCTACAAATTCTTCAACACAATCATAGCATTCACAAACATAAAAGCAAGCATTGGCAGTGCTGCGTGCGTGATTTACAGGATGTGCATGCGCATCAAATAGCCCTGCATCAGTTTAATAACTTTGATAACTTTAATTCTTACAACTGTTAAATTAATGGGCAAATGGTAAATATGTCGAAGATCACATAGAAATAGATAGCAAAATAGCCAATGTAAACTAAATGTTATAAACATCGAGCAACCATATACATTTTTAATTAATCTTTATTATAACAAATTTAGCCTATATTTTTTTTTATTCACAACAGTTTACAGTTGCCCACAGAAAAAAACAGGGGGTGCTGCAGCACTCTCAGCACCCCCTGTTCCCGCGCCCCTGACACACACACGCACACACACTTCAGCCTGAGGAACAGCGTCTCGTGTGGATTGTACTTCCAACATTTCATTATCAAACATGTCCAGCAATTTAGTAACTGTAAAGACGGCATTTTACAACAATCGACAGATGATTGATCTGATTCTGATGTTAAGTTTTGGTCAGGGAGGAGCATGCGCGCCGCTGTGAAGAGAAGGAAGTTGTTCTAGAAGAAACACAGCTATAATACTTAGAAGCTAAAAAAACATTAAATAAACTCAGTTTAATATAACAGCCACAGGCCTAACGTGTAAGCATGTTTTAATGGTTAGTTCTCTCTTCTAACATAAACAGGGCTTATGTTGCGCGTGCTGAATTCATCCACGTGAGCGATCTCGCTTCTGATTTGGGAATAGCAAAAATGCATCATAGACAAGAGTTTGAATATTATTGCATATAAAAACAGCTGGTGACTCTGGCGGGATATAATTTGCAAGATAATGTGTATATATATATAGCAATAATAAATGTATGTGCGTTTTCTTAATTTCTCCAGTACCGATAGCAGAACCGTTAACGTCAGAGCTTATCGATACTCCGGTCTTTTATAATTTAGCCCCGAGACCGATTAAATACCGAGTTTCGGTACCCATCCTATATATATATATATATATATATATATAAATAAAATGTTTTTTTTTTATATAAAAGCTGTTCTTTTTAACTTTATATTCATCAAATAATCCTGAAAAAGTAATTTCCCCAAAAATATTTGGCAGCAAGCGTTGCTAATGATAACAATGTTTGTTGAGCAGGAAATCAGCATATTCAAGGATCATGTGACACTGAAGTACTGATGCTGAAAATTCTGCTTTGCATCACTGGAATAAATTATATTTAAAATATATTAAAATAAAGTCTGAATATTTTAGATTGTAATATTTCACAATATTGCTTTTTAGTGAGCATAAGAGACTTCTTTGAGAAACATTAACCCTTATCTACCCCAGATTGTTGAACTGGTTTTGTAAGCTATGTATAGTTGCGTTCTAAAGACTATATACGTCTCATCTTAATGTTTTGCAGGTGGAAACTCCGATCTGATTGGTGACTTTGCAGACTTCTCCTCACCTGCTGCCTCTGTCAGTCTCCCGTCAGCTTCTGGTATGTGTGACCCAACTGCACACGAGGGCCAAAACGGTCTTTATCTCAGCAGACAATATCTTGCAAACTGTAAACGTCTCACTGCATTTTTCATGCATTACCATAAGTACTATTTCATCAGAAATATCACCTGTCAGTGGAGCATTGAGCTAATTCAAGGGTTTTAAACTTACGGGTGGCGTATCTTCAGTTCTCTTGATATCAGGGAAAAACAAAGTTCGAGAGTAATAATAATAATAAAAACTCTGATGGTAAATGTTTCATTTCAAGCAAAAGTTGTATTCATATTTAAATATAAAGTCTGCATGTTCTGTGTGTCTGTGTGAATTAATGGTACAGTTTACTACGCACTAGTAGGACAGTTTAGTGTCTACCTTCTCTCTATATGATCTCCAGAGCTGCTCTGAGAGTCACTTCATGAGCTTTTCACCGTTTGATTTGATTTAGTTATCATCAGATACACAAAGAAACTCTAACATGTAAAAAAAAAAAAATGTTTGCTTTAACTTGAAATTTTGGCACAGGTACTTTATAATACTATTGTACAGTAGATTGTATTTCTCAAAATAGTAATAATTAAAATAAATTGGTAACTTAAGATTTTTTTTTCATTTTAACAATAAACCATAGTTTTGAAGCACCTTGTTTGCCACAAAAATAAGGGTAACTGTATAATTGTAATTGTCTCCATTTTTATAATTCATTTGTGTTAAATTCTAAATCCAGAAAAATTCAAACAGACAACGGATATAAAAAAAAAAAATTGAAACATTTAAGTCTATTATTGTTTTTTTTTTTTATTATTGAATTGTTAAAGTTGTATTAATGCAGTTGATTAGACATGCTTTGATTTTTAAAGTTTAATAAAACTATAAAAAAGAAATTTAAATGTCAAAAACTGAATTTGGAAAAATAAAACAAAAGTTGGGAAAAATTAAAAGAGATTTAATTAGGCTCTAGAAATGTATTTTTTGTTAAATATGCAATAAATAGGGGTTTAACGATACACGCATTTGTATTGAACCGAGGGATGGGCATTTTCCAAATATTTTGCATTGGAATATTTGGGCTCATAAAAGACGAATATTCATTTATTTAAATGAGGTTTAATGAGAGAGATGTAATTTTTGAATATGTTTTTGTCACTATTTCTGAACAAGCTTATGATTAGCCGTTACACAACAATATTCTACAACAACGTTACATTATATCACAAGGTTTTATTTTGGTTGAAAACATGAGTAAACAAAAAACAAACATAAAAAAAAAATTCAAGATCAAGCAGCGCAAACTTAAATTCAGTACAGAACGTAGGCTATATATACTCGAGTCAGCCTATATTTATTGTCTTTCCCTTATTTCACATATTCATTCTGAGAGAATCAAATAATATCTACATGCTCGGGATTCAGGTTAAAGTTTTTTCAGTCTGATAACAATAAGAACGTGCTGACAAAGATAATGTGTGCTAACAGTTTCTTAGCGCTTTGTTAAACCACTCTCCCTCGAGGAAACTTGATATATGTCTGAAGATAATTTCACTGTCAGATAAACTCTCTTCTCGGCTCAATCGAGTACAGCTGGACAATGGACAGCCGTCTTTCCTCAGTCGACTGTGATTTCATGATTTCTCATTGTGGTGGTGATATTATGATACATAAGTTTCACTAGTTCATTTGACCAGAAGTAAATACATCTTGTCAGATCATTTAGATCAAAGTAAATCCAAACTTGGCGAGGCAGATGACGACGCTCTGTGATCAAATCCTATCAATTTGTCAACACGCTCCACAGCGCCACCCAGTGCATGTAGTTATAACTAGAGCTGGGTGGTATGACCAAAAATTTATATCACGGTATTTTTCTAAATTATACCGGTTTCACGGTATATGACGGTATTAATTTTTTTCATGCATGACCGGGTGTTAACCACATTTTCTACTGACTGAGGAAAAACTGCAGTAGATTGACTTAGAATGCCATATTTTAGTGTCATGATGAGTGAATATTGTAGAAAAAGTCCACACTAAATACAGGGGTTAAAGCAAAAAAATATATTTTGACTGTAAATATTTCCTCGGCCAAACCCCATTCCACAGCCATACGGCTACAGTCACACACACAGTTTAAGAGCTGTGCTTTTCTTCTTGTAATTAGGAGCGCTTGTCCTCCTAATTAAAAACATTTAGGAGTACCTTCTGATCAATAAAAAAAAATTCTAGCCTTCCGAATACGAGGTGACATTTGACTCCTTAAAGTGACTTAGAGGGGTATTTTATTTTTACCTTTGCAATGGCATAATTTTCATCTACTTCAAATTCAAAAATTTATGTTTATAAGCTTTTTATAATTTATATTTAAAACAATAGTACAATACGACAAATAAGTTACCAATCATGGAATTAGTATTAATAAAAAAATAATTTGTATAATTTGGCACAGAAGAACACAAAAGTGGCTTGTACGTACATTTTCAGATGTTTAATGAGGCTCAGGGGTGGCATGAGTGCAATTACATTCATAGATTCATGTGGACATTAATGTTTAAATATAAATTTGCTTTTAGTGATGCACAACAGCTCAGCTGTTACTTTATTTTGAACTATTTTCGTTGATGAAATAGAACAAAATCATACAGTACTTGTTTATTGATCTTTTGTATTAAATCAATATAATCACATTTGCAAACTCCCCTTATAATTATTAAAAGCTGTCTCCTGATCGTGATCTGTGGGCGCACAGAAATTAAGAGCGCATGAGTGAGCTCAAGAATCAAAAGCATGTGCAAATGTGATGCATTCTGTCGGAACCTGTGGGAATGAGTATAATTATTATTAATAGCCGCAATCCCACGCCGAAATTCAAGTTCTGCTCTGTGTTCTCTGCTAAGAACCCGACTGTGAATGATGCGAGTGGTGTTACTGTGTTGTTGATGATTTTTGGTGTTCCGCAGAACAACAACAGTGCGCTACATGTTTCCTACATGTTTCTTTCCCCTCAGTAATCACTGATAACGTTTAAATGGTGAACACGGAGCAGTTTTTCCGTGAGCGGGAATGTAAAACCCGGAGTGGATCCAGAGCGGAGTGATTACAGAACTCTTAGAGCGGAGAGAGGAACGTGCTTTAATCCACTCCAGGCTTTGATCACATCCCCCTCATCAGACTGAATACACCTCGTCTTTCCTTCATTTAAGACCTATTCAAGCTAAATCAAGACATTTATAACACTATTTGAGAAATGTAAGCGTATTTAAAATGATGAAAAGTGAATTTAAGAAGGCGGGAACTCTGCAATTGACGGTATCCGTCGTATCGACGGAGAACTTTAGTTTGTGAGAGACGCGGGAGCTGATGCAGCGGATGGTGGATATTTGTGGCGGTCGATGTGGATATTGTGCATGACTTCTTCTCTCTCATCACATTCTACTAGTGCTTCAGTTTCTGAACTTTCACGCTTAGTAACACATACAGCTGTATCCTCGCCAAAATGCAATAGTGAAAAGAGACCACTCTCTAACAGTGTCGCGTTTCAAACGTTATTTAAATGACACCGGTATTGCGGTATTTTAAAAATTCATATCGTAAGAAAAATAAACACCGGTATTCGTTATGAACCGGTATACCGCCCAGCACTAGTTATAACTGCTTAGGATTTATCATGGATTCCCTGCATTTATGGCCAGCAAATTAACACATAGTAAAATTCTAATTGTTTGAGTTCGAATAATAATTACAGACAGAATGTTCGACTATTCGTGCACACCCCTAGTGCGGTGCGAGGCTTTTGGTTCGGTACACATGACAAACCGAACGATTCGTTGGACTAATCCTATTACGTTAGGAAAATAAAAGCTGAAAGTCAGATTTGTTTAAGCTCAGATGAGCTTTATTTGTCACATACACAGTTATACAGAGTATAATGAAGAGTGAAATGTGTTCTCTGCATTTAACCCATCCAAGTGAAGCAGTGGGCAGCCGACATTGCAGCGGCCGGGGAGCAGTTGGGGGTTCGGTGCCTTGCTCAAAGGTCTCACCTCAGTCGTGGACACTTCCTGACAGAGCCGGGATTCGAACCCACAACCTTGGGTTACCTCGGGTTTCAAGTCCAACGCTCTATCCATCAGGCCAAGACTGACCCACAAGTGTGTGAAATAAGTGTGTGAAATATCAGTGCCACTGTGCTCAACAACACAGCCCAAACGATGTAACGGGCATCGTGCTATCTGCTCCGCGATAACCTCCCCTTGCTGGGTGCGTCGAAAGACGATCTTGTATCGACGATAGCCAGAGATATTGTCAAAAACATCAATCATTGGCAATCTTAAGAGGATTTGGCATTTCCAGTTAATGTAGGCCTTTTACATTCTTATTTTATTAGGCCTATTATTATTATTATGAAGTTACTTTTCTTATTAAATTAAAATTACAATTAATTTGCCCCGCAATATATACCACATAACTGACATGCTGCAAGGATAACATTAGGCTATTTACTCCTCAATTAAAATGTTTTTTAAAACAGGTCTATTAAGCTACGGTTATATACAATGAATTGTAGTGCTATAATTAAAATATTAACTCTGCAGTCATCAATAAAAATTGTGAAATAAAAAGCTTTTATTTAAAGCACCAACTTTCAAAAACAACCTGTTTAACACGAAAGCGCCGTCATTCCGTTTTTACTTTCACTTTCTGCTTCTAGTGAATTGACTGAGATTGAGATGTTCACCGGCATAAATCTTGTGCAAAGCGTGTACGTGTGCAAACCCTGGTGCAGACACGTGCTTGTGTGATATCCATTGGCTCAGAAAGATTTCCAACATTGCTACGTGACCAATTGCCCCGCCCCCCTGTATGGAAAACGTGCCGAACCGTGACACCGCTGTGTCTTATCGAACCGTGAATTTTGTGGACCGTTACACCCCTAGTAATAAATTTGTTAAATTGTATAAGTTTTATTTTTACAGTTGGTTAGACATGCTTTTTGAATACTAAAATGTAATTTAAATAAATAAAAAGTTTGGGGAATAAAACAGAAATAAATAAAAGTGATTTCAAAGGGCCCTACAGAAGTGCTGCAGTTATTAAGATTTCTTATGTTGATGTTTGTGTCCATTGATATGATTATTTATTCACTTTTTTTTTTGTGGTGTGGAGAATAATTTTAGACGTAGCATCTGCAGAATTTGCTCTAACTGCGCATTTAGAAAATGATTACAACCGTTCAATACATATTCCACTTTACAGAGAGAAATGGGCGTGCTTGCGTTGACTTTTCCCATCATCCTCTTCCCTCCCTGGGCCTCGGTTCAATGTAGAGCGAGTTGCACTTTGCTGGTGGGCAGGAGGATGACAATTCTGTTGGCTTGTCTGAAATATGATTGGAGTAGCAACACACGACACAGTGAAATATTGATGAGTGACTGAGGGGTCCAGATGGAGCTGCTACCTGCTGAGTGTTATGAGCACAGACACACGTCAGCTCCCATCATCCATGCCCCATCTCCCCTGACAGAGACTCACTCCTTAAGAGCAGTGTGTGTGTGTGTACGTGTGAGGATCCGGTTTGAAGTCCTCAAGAACAGTCAACCAATAACCTTGTCAGTAGGAGAATTAACACAAATAAATGATAAACGTGTATGTAAGCATAAAAACAGAGTTGAAAAACAATTGACCATTTTAAATCACAATTCTGGTGTTTTTTTTTATTGTGAGATATAAACTCAATTGGGTGGTAAAGTAAAGGTAAAATTCTCACTTTATAACATGCAATTGCAACTTTATATCATACAATTCTGAGCTTATATCTTGCCATACGAGTTTGTATAATGCAATTCTGAGAAAGGAAAGTTAAAATTGCAAAATATAAACTTGCAATTGCAAGAAAAATGTCAAAATTGTTAGATAAGTGTTTAAATTATTATTTAGTGGCAGAAACTGGCTTCCATAGAGAACAGCATTGATTTGAAAAAGGGATTTTGTTTTGGTAACAATGTTAAAGTCTTTAACGCATCCTTACTGAATTAAAGTATTAATTCCCTTCTCACTTCTCACTGACCCGAATGTTTGAACGGTGATATGTATGTGTCTTTTCTTTGTTTGTTTGTTTCATTGGTTCTAATTGATTGAATCTCCTCAGGTTCGCGGTCTACTGGTAACGGTGAGTTTGGTGACTGGAACGCCTTCTCCTGCACCAGTCCTCGAGCTGTCACTGCTCCGGCTGCCATCCCAGATCTGTTCAGTGACGTGCCCGCTCCAGCCGCCCCCGTGCCCACATCCACCCAACCGGCTTCCACTGACCTCTTTGACCTGATGACCCCCAACAACAGCAGCCTCAGCGCATCCCAAAGCATGACCTTCAACATGTGCCCGCAGAACGCAACCACACCTCTGTCCAGATCACAGGTAAACGTCGGTTCGGTTCGTCAGAAAGGCTTTCTAGAACAACAGATTCACTGACCTACATGCACTTTCTATAGCAGGTATACATTTTGACCTGAAAGTAGGTGTGTTTTGTGCATCTGCACTTTTTTTTGGACCATGTAATGTTCAATCATAATGATGTAGCTGGACCTTCCTGAGAAACAGCAGGCTGATGATGTATGCAGGACTCCAAGCATTTAGGTGACACACACACACCTTAAAGTTTCAGGAGTGACATGAAAACACGTTTTGGACTATGTTTTGGAAGGCTGCTTCGAAGTGCGTGTTCATGAAGTGTTGCCATGTTCACTTATTTCAAGTGATGCCTTTAAAGCATCTTTGGACTTGGCTTATAAAACTATAGTTTTATAAATTAATAAAATAGGCAGGTTGAGCTATTGTGGCTTTTTTCCAAGACATAGCTTTTGAATTTGTTTATTATGGTCTTGTTCTTATTTGCTTTTTTGTTTTGCAAGATCTGGCAACACTACTGAGTTAAGACGTTCCTTGTCATTACGTGGACCACTCATAAAAGAGGAGACAATTAGGAGTTAAATTGGTTATAGAATGTGGTTGTTCCTATAAACTCCTATACTCCTATAAACTATTGAACTGTGAGTACAGAATATGATTACGCACTAAAAGGTGAGTTTAGCTGCGGTGTATATTAGTCTACTTAAACCGCTCCTCAATTCAAGATTATCTGCAGCATCCACATCTCAAACTTTTTCTACACTTATTCTTTTGTGATAATCCGTTACATTCAGAAGAATTATACAATATTAGAATATTAATTAGAAGAAGATACAGAATTGTATTCTGTTGATAAAAATATTATTGTTATATAATCATATTGAAAGTGTTTCATGGAAATGGTGTGAATGTGGCTTGAAACAACTGAAATATTTTTTTAATTAAACAAAAAGTTATGTAGAGGAGCCCCCATATCCTCATGCTAAAATCTATTGTTAATCCACATTTCAAACTGCACCCCTAGAGATCAACTTTGAGACCTTTTTCACCCCTCATGACTTTGCATCCCTGCCTCAAGAATGAATATATGAATGCATTTCGTCCTCACAGCCGATGCATATGTTGAATAACTTGGTATGGTGATACGTGGGGAAATGACTGCAAACTGAAGTAGTGCACTCAGAATATATTCCTGTGGTTGGCAGGTCAGGAACATAATATAACACGGTGAATCAGATTGGAGTTCATATATGGGTTGAATTCAATGGATACATGTTGTTAGTCCAGCTTTGTCTTGTTATGAGTGGTATTATAAGTCAACCAACTTTGTTTTATGAAAAGTATGAGTTGCCTAAAATATTACAATTAAAAAGTGCTGCAGCACAGTCAATGTATTGTTCAGTATTCTATTATTGCAAATCAAAATTTTAAAAATAGTGCTGTAATTTGAAATTATTATGAGTTTAATAGGGTATATTCTGTTGTAATTCTAAGATTTAATTTACTGTAAATTCCTCTCTTATCAGACAATAGGCGGCCCGTTATTGCCTCCGCAGATGGGACTACAGAAGTCATGCGGGAATGTATCAATGCCTGCCACCTGGTCAGACCCAAGCGTGAACATCAGCCTGGATTTCCTGTCTGCAGGCCTGAACCCTCCCAAAGCCACACAGCCCACACTCAACACCATGATGCAGCAAGGTTAGAAACCCCAAACAATCTGTAGCCATTCTATCTTCATGATTCAGATCAGATTGTCTTGCCTTGAGTTGATTAAACATTGTTCTTCGAGGTAATCAACAGTCACAAGCAATTGCATGTATTATCTATTTCTCATTTAGGAGTCCAGCCACCTTTGAACATGGTCACCCAGAATTTCACCGGAATGACACTGAATGCCCAGCCCTCGGTGACCTCTCCCAGACCAGGAGTGAACCCCATGATGGCCGGGGGGGCCATGGGCATGGGCTCTGTGGGCATCGGAGGAATGCCTATCAATCAAGGACTCGTGGGCATGAATATGATGCCTGCTGGAATAGGCCTGCAAGGTGCCCTGGGCATGCCCAGCATGGGGATTGGCCAGAGCATGAACCCCGCCATGGTGCAACCTAAACAAGATGCCTTTGCAAACTTTGGCAACTTTGGGAAATGAAGGGTGAATCACACCAAGAGGGTTAACGGTCCAAATACACCTTCTCAATAGAAGGAGCTGCATCCAGTAAAATGGACAAAACTGACTAAACTAGTCCGTGTCCCGACTCTTCAATCATTTGTCCTCATTCGTTAACAGATACAGAAGAAGAAAAACACACACACACAAGAATCTGCTTTTCTTTCATGTGGGGTTGATAATCGAAGGGTGGATTCTTTTGTGAATTGTGCAAAGCTTATTATATACTTTTAAAGGAAAAAAGATGACTGTGCCGTTTACATTTTTCCACGGTCCGTTTCACAACAGAAGCATCATAGACACTTTCATTTCTTTCTTTATTATCACGGCCCTGTTCACTTTTCAAATACGACTGATTTCAGAAATTACCTCATAATTTGCATTACTCATGCTGTGATTTAAAGACCGCAAAGGGTTGATTTGTAAATATCTTGGTGTGCAAAAAAGACATTATTTTACTGACTTCTCAGATGGTTTAAGATGGAACAGTTTACCACAGGTCCTTTATATTTGGTTTGAATTGTTAGCTTGTCAGATATACAGTCACTCCTTATATTCCGTTATCACTCCAGCTATTTCATTTAGATGAATATGGTTAACTATTTTTTTAAACAGACTGTATCTGTAGATATAGTTTGAGTGCTTCTGTGTAGCGAGCTGCCTGGCCGTAATTTGAAGTGTGCCTGTCTGTGAAATGGCCACCTTTTAAATGACACAAATGTGTGTGAAGGTTATTTAACAGTTCTTGATCAATCCAAAACGGTCTTAGAGAGGATGTGTTGCGTGAAAAGCGAAAGCCATTGCATTCTTGAATGATATGGATGTGGATAGTGCTACATACGTTCATCTAATGTGAAGATTTGTGGGGTCTGAAGCCGCACAAATAAGTGCTTTGGCGGTAGCAGGAGTAGTGTTACATATTCCTAGTAACTACTTGAATTGGTATTTATAATGCCTCATAATAACAGTCATATCCGTTATATCCTTTTCTTGCATGCGTGTCGATTTGACAGTTTCAAGCATTGTTGCGGGTCAGTGTTAAATTTATGAACTGTCTGTCACAGGATTATATGATGTGTATGGAATCGATGAAGGCATGGTGAACCCCAAATGAAGTTTACTAGTCACTTTTTCTTTCTTGACATTCGGTTTTGTCCATTTTCTCATATGCTGCTTTACAAGGGACCCTCCATCAGCAACTGAGGCATTATGTTCAAAATGACCAAATCTTTATTTTATTACCATTTTAGATTTATTCCATAGTGGTTTAGTGTCTTATTTTAATACTTCACATTATACAGAGATATCCTGTGCATATACATTCTTCTAGACATGAGTGAATCGAGTAAACACTTCTTAGTTTATGCAAATGTAAAGAGAAACATGCAGTTATCAAGCGCCTCTGTCATCTTTACAGATTTCAGTTTTTGATTTTATTGTACTGAGAAACTTTGTTTAACATTAAACGATTTCATCAAAAGCTGGCTTTGTGACTTTAATGGTGTCTAGACTTTTAGCGTTCTCATTAGTGATTAGTTGATATTGTTCCTTACCATTCAAAGAGATGATTTTAATAGTGCGTCTATCGAAACCATGTTCATCAAAATCTAATAAACATATGTAGAGGATGATGAACCACTTCTGAGGAGGAGTTGTGCTTTAATGGAAACCGGCTGTATTTAATCATGTCCTGTCCTGTGTCTCCCTCCAGTGTCCACACCAGGGAGTCACTTCAGCCGATAAAGTCTATCGTATCATGTTTTATATGCTTTCTGTGAAAAACCTGGTTTATACAATCATTACATGCCATCTGTCCTTTGATAATTCATACTTTTTTTGTAGTAAAATACATATTAGTATAATTTTGGATGTCTATCTTCTGGTTGTAAAACATTTACAGATTTGTATAAAGTAAATTAATTTATTTAATGAAGCAACTTAATTTACTGTATCGATTTTTTTCATAAAACCATGTTATAATGTATCAAATATGATCAGGCTTTTGATGAATTTGTACATCTGTCATCACTATTTTATTGCATTATACGTTTGCCTTCCACAATTAAATTTCATCATATTTCAGTTATTGGGAGATAGAGAATATGTATTTATACAACAGTTTGTTCTGGTTCTCAAATATGATTGTTTGAGAACCGTGATAAAATTCAAATATATAAATATCTAACAAATGTACAGTAATACAGATTTATCAGATTAGTTTCTGATTATTATTTCAAATGTCAGGCGTTAGAAAGATAAGGGGGCAAACCTGACTTGACCCTAAATGTAAGGCTGCTAAAATGTTATATTTCGATTTTATTGATATTGCATATTATAATGTATATTTTATTTATATTTATTCTAATTTTAAGGGTAACATGTCTGTGAAAATAATTCATACGAGTGAGATCAAGCTATTTAAATAGTTGAAAAGGAGCTGTTTTAAGACGGTTTACCAGTTAGAGCCAGAAAACTCAACATTTATAATAAATTAAGAATCTACACCTTGGCAATGGGTAGTATTTGATCTTCTAAATATATCCAAATACAAAACCTAATAAAAGGATGTAATTATGCCTGACAACTCTTATCCTTTTAGTATGTGGATAGGACTAAACAGGCATCTACTGGTCAAGTTGTTGTATTACATATGATTTATTTTATTCACATCGCACTAATCTGCCTCCATTGCTTCGATTTTAAATGCCTTTGCTGAGTTTGCTCGTTTTCAAATTGTGCGCTTTTTAACTTTTATGCATTATTTATTTTTCAATATAACATCCCTAATATTTTAAATATTCAGGTTTATTAGGACATTTTTCACTGTCATTTCAACGGCAAAATTAGTGTCCCAATTTACCTGAACTCGTGAATATTTACAAAGAGTTACGAAAATACACTGAAAATATATGCACGGTTTTACCAGTAGCTATTTAATTGCTATCAAAACTGCCTAATTGTATATCAAGTGAAATATAGAGTTTTAAAATATGTATTTATTTTATTTTATTTACACATTTGAATAAATGATTCTAACGTAACGTCCATGTTTACTGTATTTGCGTGGTCACGTGCTTTTCGATAGCCGTTGTTTGTTTTTGTTTTCTTTAAGGACGCTGGCGCTTTTTAACATTCCACAGCCATTACTGTTGAGTTACGACATACTGACAAGCGAATGGATAAACACCCCAAAATGAGAGCCAAGAAGAGGTTCAGAGACGACGAAAAAGGCTCAACGGCTGATGAACCGGTACCAAAATGTGCCAAAACAGAAGAAAGTAGCATTTTGAAGAAACCTGGTCCTCCTGTCACGATCCCCGCAGTCAGAGCTCCACGAGTCAGTGAACCAACTGAAGTGAACAGCTTGACCACTCACAGACGAGATGAAGCCTTTTACTCGATCAACCGGTCATTAACTGGAGATTTGGGGATTAAACGGGACAACGCCGACTGGGTTCCATTTCCACTTTATCCCTCAGTTCAAACTTCAATGGTGCAAACCACTGATAACGCGCTTTCCTCTTTCAACGCAATTTCTCAGGTTTCCTCAGTTAAAGACACGCCGCAGTCATTTAACTGGAATTTGTACAGTGAGGCGCCTTTCCCAGTAATAAACCATCAGCCAATCAACGAGGCTTATTTTCCGAACGTAACCCATCAGCCAATCAGCGCGGCGTATGTTATAAACCGTGAGCCAATCAGCGAGGCTTCTGTGCAGATCAATACAGAAGGTCTGAACTTCTCTCAGCCGCCTTCTGGAGCAGATAGGTTGAAGGTTTTATGTTCTGGAGTTCAACTGTAAAAACACTTCTACTTTACAAAACATTTGAAATATGAATTGTATAGAATAACTATTAAATGGTATAATTGCATATTACTAAAATGTTCAAGGTTCATTAGACCAAAATAGTGAAGATAGCTTCAGAGCAAAAAGCTAAATGATGGATTCAGTGACATAATTCCATTCCTTCCTAAGAATTTGTTTTAATTATGTAAATATTTATATACATGAAGACATTTCCTTGTTTCGCTGTCTCTGTGTGCAGAAAGTGAGGTGGCAAGATCTCCGAACATCAAAAGGCCCATGAATGCCTTCTTCTTATGGTCAAAGATCCACCGACCCGCCCTGTCTAAGGCCAACCCTAATGCTAGCAACTGTGACATCAGTGTTCAGCTAGGGTTAGAATGGCACAAACTGTCTGAAGAGCAGAAGAAGCCATACTACGAAGAAGCCCGCAGAATCATGGCACAACACATGGAGAAATACCCAGGTAAGCTATGGAGAAAGATCCAAAGACATTAAAGAGCATATGTAGAATCTCAAAGTTGAAAGGTAGTCGTCACTTCTTTCTAAATGTCTCATTCTCATCAACACAGATTGGGTCTATCAGCCATGCAGAGTGAAAAAGAAGCTTTCAGCATCCAGAAGGCCACCGGTCGTCCCTGCGACCCAAATCTCCTCACCCTTCATTTGGACATGGGCACAGAGACCGAACCCCTATCCAGAGCACCTAACATCCGCGAGAGGGCAGAACAGTCTAAATTATCCAGGTTCTGCTACTTATTTATATAGCTTATGCCTTGAATATTTCAGGTTCATTACAAATTAATCTGTCGAACACACTTTTTTTGCGTGATGTTGATTACCACAAATTCGACTCATCCTGCATTTTCTTTAAAGAAAGCAAAGTATGAGGTTAGGAGAGACACTTAAGCCCTAAATATGCTTTGGTTTTTATGTTTACAGTAGAGTACGGTAAATGTCATCATCAGTGTATACACATTATATACACAAAAAAACTGAAGTATTCTTTTTGTTTCTAATCAAATGCCATAATTTGGCTAAATTAAATTTGAGACTTTTTTCCACTGCATGTTGACATCACGGGTAATGAAGTTATTGCTTTTACTGTAGAGCATTTTCATTATGATAAAAAAACTTAGCAAGCTCGCAGGTGTACTATTGGTCTTTAAAACCCTCCAAGAGTTTAATTCACTGGTTAATGTCAGTTAATATTCTGGACTGGGTGTTTAAACATGATATGATGACTTCTCACGCTAAAAACATCCCAATGCTTTTGTCAGGCAACATTACCCAGGCCATGGAGATGCATCAAGGTTTTATCAACACAGATCCGTGTCCTCGTTCTGCTCCTCACTGTATGTTCTCTACAGACCTCCACAAGTCTGGCCAGCAGTTCTACCCAGCAGAGTAAGCTCTGAAAACCTCCTCCTAGTATTGCATTGGGTTTGCGATGTGAATACAAATACACAAACTAACATTTTATACTATAGTAGAAAAGATTTGTAATGCCGTATTTTTCATAGGCTGAAAACAAAATGATCTTTTTCTCCCACAGATCAATTCCATGTTCAAGCTCTTCTAGCCATCTCATTGACTTCATGAGCCACTGTGAGAATCTGAGGCATGAGGCGCCCGTCCTGAATTATGAATATTGCCTCCAGGATGACAGTTAGACGGACAGTCTTTAGTTCTGGACTTCTGGCGTCCTGTTTGCTCCTGTGACAGGACTGCACTAGAGCGTGTTACCATTGTGATTTATCTTACTAATCAATTATTCAGTTCTTATAACAACCACAATAGTTTTTGAGGTTGTATTACAAAATAAAATGTTTCAAATTCCCTGCCTTAAAGAGTGTCTGCATGTTCATAAATAATGGAAATGACTTGTTCTCAAACAAATCAGGCTGAATTCTTGGAGGATGTTGGCAGACAGGGTTCCCATGTGTTTTTTACTGTTGTGTCATTATTGAATAAGATTTTTTTTAAAGAGCTATTTTTTAAATGGCCAAAGCCAGTCATTTCAGAAACAAAGCATAAAAAAATTATATTGATTTTGGAAATTGCTGTGACTTTTTAGGGCTGTAGTAATCCTTCATCACATCGTGACTTTTAATCTTATAATATTAAAATGCACATTATACAAATATGTATTGGTACTTGTGAAGAACTATTATAAGCAAAATAGTCATACGCCATTTATATATTTATTGTGTACAAATTGTTTAAAATGGTAAAAATGCGACCAGCTGCTGTTGCATTATTTCCTCCATGGCCACCTTTCGAAACCTAATGAGGTTTAATATGAAGTTCACTCATTTATTTACCAAGGAGAGAATGGTGTCAGTGAGTGAACAGTGCTTGAGATGAAATGACAGATGCGTGGAGAAAACTAAACAAAGCAAGCTAGTACTACTTTTGAACAATAGTTGTATTTGTGTGTTATTTCCGGTCAAACTGAAATATTGAATTGTGTGCCTTTATGATAGCCTTCATAAAATCCCTGAGAAGACATACAAGTTGGCCATGTTATCAAAACATGTAAAATGTGATTTGCATAAAAGTATAATCATAATATCTGTGATCACTGTTGGACATTGTTTAGCAGAAAAGTTAACTAGTGATTGTGTAAAATATTGCTCAACCCCTCAATTGCCAAAGTACAATATGTCACATGATAATGTCACATGATAAATGCATTGCATTGCAGACGTCACATGCATTGATTCTGATAACTTTCATGTGACCGATCAAGCTATTATATGAAGTAAGAATGAGTAACAAAATACTTTATTTGTGTCCAGATATGACTAATGCAAAAACTTTGATAAATATGTATTTAATCATGTCTAAATATATATCCAAATTCAAGTAACTAATTATGTGGGAATCCAAAGTTCCCAGCCACACAGACATGTTTATGTGTTTATATATAGAGAGCTAAACAGTCATCTAGTGGTTACACGATGGTATTACAGATGATAAATAGTGAATAAGTTATAGATACATTTTTTAGTAATATTTTGTAAAGTCCCCTTAAATTACAACATGTTAAAGAAAAAAAATATTACTGTTGCTTCTGTTGGTTCAATTATTATTGAACCACATTTTTGTTAAAACCTTTAACCATCCCTGATCAGTAGACAGCTGAAATGATGCATGTATTAGGCTAGTGCAGATACTAGGCCTTCTTTAATTATCATTAAAATTACAATATAATATTAAAATAAATACTAAATATATCATATAGCCTGTTTAGGAAGAGAAGGATACTACACAGCTCATAATTCAGTTTGAACACATGGGAGTCTAGCTTAATGGTACACGACTTATAAAATATAATGTTTTAATTAAGTTGGTATTTATTTGTTTTTTTACTGAATGTGTATGATAAAAGTAACATTCCGGCAGCAAGAACGTCCCCGAACTAAACGAAGATACATGTCTTGGCGTTTGATGTGTTTATTTGAACCAATCAGATAAGAGTAAATGGAGAGTCAGCGAGAGCCTCGTTTGATTGGCTACAAGAAGGTGGACCCGCCTCCTCTTCGCGCTTGCAAATCTCAGTTAGTGAGAGAATCGTGCCAAAACTCCAAGCGCAGGAAAAAGAAAGACGGAGTTGTACAAATCGGATTATTTCGCGAACTTTTTACCCTACATACACAACAAGTGATTTAGACATGTGACAGTCTGTTTGTTTACACATACAGATTGGTTCTACGCGGTCAATCCGTTTTGCAGTTCTTTAAACTGCTGTTTTCGCTTGCAAATCACTGTTCACAGGCTTGCAGTGCTTTTGACCGTATTTTGGCGAAAAAAACGTGCCAAAACTGTAAGCGCGGAAAAATGGAAGTCATACGAATGCAGATCATATTTATTTAGTGTGAGCATGAAGTTGCAGTTTCACAAAACATGAATTACACTTACGAGTAACAGCAAAATGCTGCAAATCTTTTTTTCTTGCGCTTATAACACGATTTACACCTTTGCAAAGCTTCTCTTGCGCTTGCAAATTGTATTTGCGCTTGCAGTCTTATGTACACTTTCACAAATCTTACCATACGCATGCAAATCTTTTAGGCGTAAAATTACCTTCATACAGACGCTTTTATCCAAAGCGGCTTACAGTGCATTCAGGCTGTACATTTGTATTGTCAGTATGTGTGTTCCTTGGGAACTGAACCCACAACCTTTGCGCTGCTAACACAATGCTCTACCACTGAGCCACAGGAACAGATGTATCTAAAGATCCAATTGATCAAAAAGTGGGCATAGGAGTGTACATCCCAAGATTTAAGACCGAAATATGTTTAAGGTTAAGTGACTAATTGTCTGTATACTTTAATTAACTGCTATAATAGTAGGTTTGCAATGGGTAGATAATCAGATTCAGCCAAATAGGATTGTAATTTGCTCAGACTCTTCATCAGCTCTTAAAATTATAAAGTCGACAAGGACTGATAGAGAAGATCTGCTAGTAGAAATGTATACATTACTGTACAGGCTGAAAGTAGAGGGTATAAATCAATACTTGTGTTGGGTACCGGCACATATCGGGATTGTAGGAATGAAACAGAAGCATTAAAGAAAATCTTGCTGGATGTTAAGGTACTTCTGGGAAGAAATTAGATAAAATCCGTAATTAACAGGAAAATAATAATAATATGGCAACACAGATGGGAAAATAGCAGCACGGGTAGGTGGTATTATACTATTGTAAAAGCAGTAGGGAAAAGAGCAGGTTTATGGAAGGCACAGAAAGAAAGAAGTAATGATTTCTAGATTAAGGATGGGACACAGGACTAAACTCAACACTTGCACTAATGGGGAAGCATGGAAATGGTATGTGTTATGAATGTGATGTTTCTGAAACAGTAGAGCACGTGCTTTTTGAATGAAGTAAATATGATCATCAGCGTAACAGTCTTTTTAGTAATATAAAGAACAGGCCGGTGAGCGTCGTGGGCCTCCTGGGAAAGGGTTTGAGTGATTAACAGATATTTAAGGTGGTTTTAACATTTTTAGAGCTTATAGGACTAGACTACACGATTCAGTGTTTGAGGATGAGGGTCATGATGCTTCTGCCTAAGAGTTGAGGAGACCAGAGCGGAAACTGGAGGAGCTGAACACGTGCGCAGGATCAAGCTTTGGCTCTGGTCCTCTGGGGTGGGTGGGTGTTGCATTACAATTATGTTTTTATTTTTATAAATATATAAATGTAGAGATTCATCACCCACGTGCGCGAGATATACAGTAGGTGGCGGTAATACTCCTAAGGAGTGAACGGCCATTGAACCGACAGAAGAAGGAAGTGCTTCACTAACAGGAAGTTCAGCTGGAGTGTGTTTAGTGTCTGGAGCGATGGCGGAAAACACAGAAGGAGAGAGTGCTGGACTCGGGGAGAACAGGTCAGATAACGCTAGTCTGTGCTTGTCTTTATCTTAGCTCTATAGCGAGCCTGTGTTATAGTGTGAGTGGTGGAAAAGTCCGCTGGCGCAGTTTAGCGCAGTTAGCATGTTTGCTAGCTTTGGAAATGTGACCAGAAGCGCATGGGAAGCAAAGTTATGCGCTTAACAACAGCATACTAATCAACAAAGTGTTAATATTTCCCGTTAGCGGCTTGTTAGCTGTGCCTGGGGTTGCTTGCCCACCGGCTTGTTTACGACAAATCATATTTTTATGGATAACATGTTTTGTCGTTACATGCCATGTTTGTGTATTTTTGTTTAGCTTGCGTTTAAAACAATTTAAATAAGCACTGAAAAGAAAAATAAGCAGTAGAGATGTTGCTGCTTTATTGGTCATATTGCTGCAAACAGCAATACTGGGATCATGCATTGATTTTTGTTTTAAATATACGATAATTTAGTCAAACGCTGAAATTAAATATCCCCCCCCAGCTGTCAGCATGTGGACAGATCCAGTCACGTTCAATATAATGCCACGCATCCGGTTCCGATCTCTCCTCAAATGTTTACGTTCACTTGGGGTTTCAAACTTTTTTTGTCAGCCGAACCAATTTGACCTAACTTATTTACTTTAAGAACCCCCTGAGATTTAGTAAATATTTCAATAATTTAATGGCACATTTGCTTGTTTAACTTTTAAAAACATTTATTTTTATCAGTTTTAAAGTTTCAGTAGTATTTTCATAGCTATTTTTATTACACTCAACAAATTGTAAAAATTAATATTACTGTAATTTACAATGTAATTATTATATTATTTTATTACAGTTTCCCTTAAAGATAATTATTTTACATTTAGCCTACATCACAATTGTGTAAACCTGTAGCATTTATTTGCAAAAACTTTTAATCTAATTACATTTTTTCTTTGTGTTAATTCGTCCCAATTCACGAACCCCCTGCAATTCCCTCACAAAACACCACCAGGGGTTCTCGAACCCCACTTTGGGAATCCCTGAAAGGACATAAAAAGCAGGTTACGAGAAAACTCTGTAAGAACTATATTTTGACAGCTTTCATAATTTGACATAAAACGTTCAGGCCAGTTATTACGCCGCTAAAAGGAATTAAATTCTGTACTCGTTAAATTAAGATCCACAGCTTTAAATTAATTTGAGCTTTTATGTGTGATATTCGTTCAAATTAAAATTAACTGTTTTATAAATTAAGATCTTCTTAATAGCGTCCTAATTTGATTGAGCTGTTTATGAAACTGCATGTCACGTGATGTCCTACTGTGACGTAGATGTGACATCTTCGGAATTCAGAACTTTCGGAGGCTATAAAAAGAGCAAAGCTGTTAGATGATAAACTTGATCTGACTGAGGCATCCGTTTTCTGATCAGTTGTGACTTGTACACAGAGTTTGTGAGCTTCTATTAATAGCAAAATTCCGGTATAATTTGAATCGTCTTCATGAATTATTCGACCCGTTCGGACCCATTTGTTCTCTGTGAGTGTTCAGAAGTAGAAGTGACTTCTGTTGTGGATATGCTGTTGTTGCGTTTGAACATTGCAGTGATGCTCTAGAGGCTCTGAATTTTTTTGAGCTCTTGGAGAAACAACCAATGCATGTCAGTTGGGCCGATCACATTTAGTTTACGGTCCTAGGTAGGCTCGCTGACATTCCTGATTTATGTGAAGTCATCTCATACTTTGGGCAATTCCTGTCATTCAGTGTGCACAAAAACAACAGCTTTGGCTCAGATGACCCAAGGAGAGCAGCTCTCACCAATCGAGGTCATTGATTGCAAGCTATTTGCTGCCCCGTGAGAGCGAACGAGAGTTGCTGGAAGTATTCATCCCATTCGGCCCTATCTCCTCAATTGGGATATTACAGAAGTAAGCCATCCTGTCAAGCAATCACTGGGATGAAAGCTTGTAAATACTGTGAAGAAGGCATTAATAGGAGTTTTTTCCCAGAAGCCTGGATTGGCATTGGTCTTTTGGCCACAGTATGGGCTATGGAGAAAAAATAATTCCCCTTCAGTCTACAGCCCTGCTGATGATGGACCAAACTCTATCCCAAACCTAAACATGGTGAAAAAAAAAAGCCATAGACAAAATGGCAAGAAAATATTTTCAGTCACACCCACTCACCCACAGGGACAAGCAAAGGCCTAGAAAACAGTTGACGGCAGCTATGGCCCACAGTTCTGTGCCCCCCTTAATATCCAAAACTATTAATACAAAAGTAATATAATGGTGCAAAATCTCTTTTTGTGTGCAACTTCATTCTGTGCATTAATTTGAATGTAGCCTAGATCTGATGTTGTCTACCATGTCATTATTAAAAGTAATAATGCGGAGAAAAACTAAAATCAATCACTACTTTTGATATTATTTATTGTTATGTGTTTCTTTCACAAGGTCCTTAAAGTGGTTTGAATTCAAGGTCTGGAATTACTGAAAAGTTCTAACAAGTGCTTAACTTGAGTGTGTGTGTGTATGCGCGCGTGTGTGCGTGTGAGTGCGTGTGTGTGCGCGCGCGTGTGTGTGTGTGAGTGAGTGTGTGGTTTGAACACACGAGAAACAAATATGTGCTTTGGAAAAGGTATTACAAATATGTAATTTATTCACACAATCTATAATGCCACATTAAATACAACGAGGGATGCATTGATCTGATCCGTTTTGAAGTGATATACAGCGCGGCGCCGCGTTCGCGCGTGCTATAGAAGAGTGCGCGCTACCAGCACATTATAACATCTGACAGGACAGGATAGTTCGTTTTTCTGAGGTGAGAGACTTTTTATTTCATTACGTGGAATAATGACACTGACATGAAACATGTCAACATCTCATCTGACCGCAGATACTGAATCGGGACAGAGCCTTTTTCTCAGGCACTCTTTCTTAACTTAAACTGCCTCGGAGTCAGATGATCTGACCGTGTCAACAGCTTTCATGTACGTCTTTTCAAATAAAAGTTTTGCATCAGAAAAGCATTTAGAATTACGTTTTTTGTTGATGTCGTTTCTTTGGCTGCAAACAATCCGTGACCCTCTCAGAACGGTCTCATAACCTACTTTTGGGCTTCATACCCAGCACTTTAGACCGACCAGTTGAGAAACACTGTAATAGATTGTGTTTAACACAGTATAGAGTATAGAGTATAGAAGTATAGAAATTATAAGTTAAGCCAATCCTCAGAATTCGCGTTCTGAAAAAATGGTATGGTTGTATCCCTAGTAATAAAGCAAGTGAAGTCTTTATGAGGGAGTCGTTGACTCATTCGTTCAAACTGATTTTAAAAAGTTACGTTTTGTTTAGTTGTCTATTCAGAATAGTGATTTATTTATTCATTTATTTTTAAAGCAAGCACATTCCATCCTATATTTCACATGATAGATTCATTAAATACATAATAAATGTACCGTTTACTATTAGCATCTGACACTTCATGACTGGCTGTGCAAACACCGGTGTTTCTTCTGTGTTATCACATAAACCCAATCGTTGGGATGTCTTGACCAGTTTTGTCATTTAGCTTTTAGTGTACAGTGAAAACCAAGTTGAGGTTTTGCAAATCAAGAATATTGGTAGTTACTGATTTCTTTCCACAGGATGGTGTTACAGCAGGCTATATGTTTTCGTAGCCCTGCTCCACCACCTACCACAGTGTTACGAGGACCTCCTCCATTACTACGACCCCCACCTCCGCCCTTCAGCATGATGAGAGGACCTCCACCACCCCTAGACCTCCTTTTGGTAGACCACCGTTTGACACTAATATGCCCCCACCTGGAGCTTTGCCCCCGCCTATTGGACCCCCACACCTGCAGGTAGATGCTGTTACAAAAATATACGCAAGTAGGTGCATATGTGCACCAAAAGTGACAAGTGACTTTAAAATGTTTTTAACAAAAATCCTGTTGTGTTTTTCTCAGAGGTCGCCGTTCATGCCTCCACCAATGGGTAACATGCCGCCACCTCCTGGTATGATCTTTCCACCTGGAATGCCTCCATCGCCAGGAACTGGAGCGGTTTCGAGCTTGACTAGTGATGAAATCTGGGTAGAGAACACCACACCAGAAGGAAAGGTAGCAAACGGTCTTTAAAAGTAAAATATATACTGAATATTAGAGTTGTACACTTAAAAGATTGCAGTCTTGTTTTAATACTCACTCAATTTAATACCGAAATGACAACAATCTCTTAAACTGTTGTCAAGTGTTTGCATTTGTGCTGTCGCTGACTCAGAGAGCAGTTGTCATGAATGGATATGAACAGCTTCACAAACTGTCTTGTTACAGTATTGTTATTTCTGCGTAAAAATAATATATTAAAATGATCACATATGTCCTGGGATAAAAGTTTATGCTTCAGTTATTGATAGTGAGTCAGCTTTTAAAAGTAACGTCAGCTTCAAATAAAGATTGCTTCATAATTGTTGTTGTGCCAGTGACGACAAGTACTTTAAAAATTCAATACTTTTTGTTAAAAACACTGATTCATATCATAATAAAACAAGTGACGTCCTCATGATGTAGTCATTGAATCATTCAATAAAGTAAAATTCAATAACATTTTGTTTAGTTGTTCAGAATTGTAGGAAAATTGTGATCTATATTTTAAACAAAAATAATAAATACAAATCTTGATTCTCAATTTCTCTTGAATTGTGCCACTAAATTATGACCATTTGAATTACAATAAGTATTAAATTGTAAAATTAGCACAGATTTACACATAACAAGCAATTTTGGGCCTTCTTCGGCTAGGGATGGGTCACGATTTTCGAATATTCGAATATTCTATTTAATTATAGAATATCGATTAGGTTGTGCGATTATTTTCTAAAGGTGTACCAGGGCTTGACAATAAAGACTGTCCGATGGCGTGGACGGATTTGTCACTTGCCAGATCGGGCCACTGCAGGTGGTCACTAAATTGTATCATTTGCATGCGTTTTGTTGTTTGTTTAAAAATGTAAGCGATTAAAAAGCATTTGGGCGCGAAGACAACTCCTTTCAGTACATGCGCGAACTGCACTGTCGGCACTCGGGCGCGGCACACATACATACACACACACACACACACTATGTGTGAGCGCTAACCACGCCGGAGAACAGAACTTCCGATACGTTCAGCCTGATTGCGTGAACAATAGACCTGTTAAACAATATACAGCTGTTACAGCGTCCCAAACAACTCAAAATAATAAACCAAAGTTAACAAAAGGATGCACTCCACAGAGTGCTTCTCTGCCGCCTTCACGTGCTGTTTCCCATTAATGAAGCCCTGACCAGCTCCCTGCATTCAAATTATTCGTTTTTTGCTGAAATAATAATATTCCACTGGTTGATATATTATATTTATATGCAAAATATTTGTGTTGTTTTTCGTGTTAAATGTGAATAATGACGGTTGGATGCCACACTCATTTTTTTTTTTTTGGCAGAGTATACAGGTGTAATTTTAACTTTAACTTCAGGCAATGTAACATGATTTTATGATCGTAATTTTGACTTTATTCTTAAAATATTACGACGTTAATTATTTAGTTATTTATTTGAGAAAGATAAACTGATCAAACTCGCGCTGGCCGCTTGGTATTTAAAAAAAACTCAAACTTGAATTTAACAAAAATAAGATGTTCCAATCATATTTCGAAATTAAATTAATAAAGAAAGGAAACAAAATAATGACCAATTTGCTATTAAAAAACAAAACCGTCTTCTTCCCGAGCATGTGAACATGTTCATTTAATATATGTTTATATATGAAATAGGTTATTGTTATGAAGACAGACGTTAAAATGACTGTTCACATAATAAGTGCGGTCATTCAGGCGGTTCACAATATGTTTTAGCGCGTAATATGTTTTAAGAATGATATTCTGTTTAGCGCGCAATATGTTTTACGCCTAATATTCATTGATGCATTAATCAGATTTTCTTTTTAATAATATTAATGTTCATTTTTAAAATATAAATTTCCTAGCCTTATGAGCAGTTGATAATCGACGGACTGTTCTGTTAATAAATGCCGTCATTCGGTTATGTTATATTAATCTGTTTCAGCAATCATAATTTACAACCATTAATTTTCTTGGGTTAAGATAGACTATTCTCTAATTAACTAAACAGTTTGTTATCATACAGATTAAAAGCCTGGATGGTCTCTCTCCCCCTCTCTCTCTGTGTGTGTGTGTGCGCGCGTGCGTGTGTGTGTGTGCGCGTGGGTGGGCGGGTGCATGCGCGGGAGGGGTGCGATTTTCGAATAGTAATCGAATAATACCCAGCGATTATCGAATATTACATTTGCTTAAAATGCCCATCCCTACTTCGGGCATCATATCCCAAAAGGCCTATTTTTATATTTTTGTTTCAAAACAAAAAAAATGTGCTCCACAAATCTAAAAACATTCATGTCCATTCAGTTATTACTGTGTGTGTGAGAAATGTGCTGTACGGATCAATTTGGGCTCACCTACCTCTGTTCAGCATGTGTGTGCTTTATGTATGTTTTGCATGCTTGATTTTCATGACATTTAAGCCACAGCATGATTCAGATAATAAAACACAAGACTTATATTCTTCATGGTATTTTTACCACTTTTTATAGCACTTCCTAGTTGATCTGAAAAGTGGTTGAACAGCTAGTCAACCGTCCTGACCCAATCCTTGCATTAGCATACTTGGACTTTTAAAACCTTCCCACCTCATTCTTCCAGGTATACTACTACAACGCCCGGACACGTGAGTCGGCCTGGACCAAACCAGAGGGGGTAAAGATCATCCAGCAGTCAGAGCTCAATCCTCTAATGGTGGCTCAGTCTGGAGGAGCTGCAGCGGCTCCTAACAGTGCTGCCTCTACTGCAGCTAGCAGCGCTACCACGGTTGTGCCAGAGCCAGTCTCCACCCACAGCATGTCCCCCACCCACACCCTCAGCACCAGTCCAGCCCCCGCTGCCTCCCAGCCCTCCACCAGTGAGTATTACACACAAAGAAGGAATTATGGGTCATGTAGTGGCCTATAAAATACAAACTGCCTTTATAAAATGTATAAATGTCTTGATATTATCTATAATCACACATTCATTCTTCCCTGTGCTTTATTCTTCCTGTAGCTTCGGTTGTTTCTGAGATGCCTCCAGTGGCTTCTACACCTCCTGCTAGTGTAGGTGTGACCCCTGTTGCTGTGGTCAGTGTTCCTACAGTAACCGCTACGGTCAATACAGTTCAGACAATGCCACTGTTCCCTCGAAGTCTCCCTCCTGGCCTGCCCATGGCCCAGCCGGCTGCTGCAATCCAAGCGTTCCCCCCGGTCATGGTACCTCCATTCAGAGTGCCCCTACCTGGCATGCACATCCCACTGCCTGGTACGTAGAAAGAAAAAATATATTCTAATAGTAGGTTGAGTTGCTTAGTTTAGCTAAACAGACCAGCAAATGTAGCGGTGCTGTATGTCCTCCATTGAATCTATTCTTGAATAACTCAGTAGATGGTGCCCTCTTCTTACAAAGTGAAGTGAACAAGATGCATACACCTATACTGGTACATCTCAATAAATTAAAATGTGGTGGAAAAGTTCATTTATTTTAGTAATTCAACTGAAATTGTGAAACTCGAGTATTAAATAAATTCAATGCACACAGACTGAAGTAGTTTACATTTTTTGTTCTTTTAATTGTGATGATTTTGGCACACATTTGACAAAAACCCGTAGTTGGATAAATGGAGATGCACAGTGCAAACCCCTTTAGTAACTTTATTCCCTTCAAAAAAAGCGCCCAAACCTTGTTTAGTCTCTAAGAATCTTGCTGTCCCAGCGCGCGCGGACACCTCTCTCTCTCTCTCTCTCTCTCTCTCTTTAATTCAGTTTAACACTGATATTATGTTGCTTGCTTCTCTAATTTTACATGCAAGTATAGCCGAAAGCACAACAATTGTCTTTATCTTATGTGTATTTGATTTCATCAGACGACGGCTCGATTATCAGGATTTTTGAGCAGATTATCATCTTTGAAGGGAGAGCTGGTTATGTAGTCTTAATGGGTCACGTTTCAATCACTGTTTCATATTCATTCCATTGTCTGACAACAGAAACAGTCAAATATAACAATGAAAACAGTTTTATTGAGAATTTTGCTGCATCAAAATACAGTATGTGGGCACAGAGAGGGAAAAAAAAATTATATTAATAAATAATAAATGTAGCCTACATTTTGCATGTTCAGAAGAAGAGCTGCGCTGTCCTGCAAAAATGTAAACAGGTTTGTGAGTAAATTGCTCAGTGCAAAGAAAGAGAAGTAATGGAACCTGGAATTAATTTTTGCATGCGTCTAATAGACATGAACAAGTTCTTTGAAAAACATCTATGACCTTTGAAACATGTCTAGTCTTCATGCTCTGTTGAGCTTCAATAATAATAAACATACATTTGCATAAAGAATCAATATTTGTCCATGCCCATGTTGATTAAAGTATTAATTGAAGGTATATTTATAAAAAAAAAAAGTGTGATTAATCGCATGTTAACTCATGTCAATCATGTGATTAGTTGCGATTTAAATATTTTAATCGATTGACAGCCCTAATATATATATATATATGCGACATTCAGATGGTTGGGTCAGAATTTGTCGTAAAGAACATGAAAGCATGGATCCATCCTGCCTTGTCTCAACGGTTCAGGCTGGTGGTGGTGGTGTAATGGTGTGAGGGATATTTTCTTGGCACACTTTGGGCCCTTAGTACCAATTAAGCATCGTTTAAATGCCAGAGTCTACCTGAGTATTGTTACTGATCATGTCCATCCCTTTATGACTACAGTGGACCCATCTTCTGATGTACTTCCAGCAGGATAATGCACCATGTCACAAAGCTCAAATCATCTCAGACTGGTTTCTTGAACATGATAATGAGTTCACTTTACTCAAATGACCTCCACAATCACCAGATCTCAATCCAATAGAGCATCTTTGGGATGTGGTTGATCGGGAGATTTACATCATGGATGTGCAGCCGACAAATCTGCAGCAACTGCGTGATGCTATCATGTCAATATAGACCAAAATCTCTGAGGAATGTTTCAACACCTTGTTGAATCTATGCCACGAATAATTAAGGCAGTTCTGAAGGCAAAGGGGGCTCCAACCCGGTACTAGAAGGTGTACCTAATAAAGTGGCCAGTGTGTATATGTATGTATGGTGTGGCCATATGTATGTATAATTTATGTGTGTAATATAATTGTACTTTTTATTTATTGCTGAATGCAATTTATTTTTAAAGGTGTGCTGCACGGGATGGCCCCTCCTCTAGTACGCATGATGCATCCCCAGCTAGCCTTCACTGCAGCTCCTGCATCTTTTACGGGGGCTTATCCAGTTCCTGAATGGTCGGAGTACAAGACAGCCGATGGGAAGATGTATTATTATAACAATCGCACTCTGGAGTCCACCTGGGAAAAACCTGCTGAGCTAAAAGAGAGAGGTGAGTGAGGTGTGAAGCCTCAGGTCGGTTGTTGTTGTTAACTGCGCTGACCATTAACATTGACTCACTGTTCTAAACCCGAAATGTTGAACTGCCGATGTTATATTCAGAAACCTGTTTTCTTTTTCTGAGCAGAAAAGGACAGTGACAAGGCTAAAGATGGCTATAACGGTGATTCAGTTTTAAAGGATATAGACATGGAAGCCAAAGCTGACATCTTTGGTGGTTCTAAAGCGGTATGTGTAAAGTTTGCAGGTCATTTGGATTTGTTTAAAGCAAACTTTGAGAATTAAAAAAAATAATACAAATATTGCTAATATTTTGATGTAGTTGCTCAGGGAAGAAGAGATGACCGAGGAGGAAAAAGCAGCTCAGAAGGCAAAACCTGTAGCCACAAACCCAATTCCTGGTACTCCCTGGTGAGCCTTTCTCCTTCTCTGATGCTTCAGTGATTAAAGTCTGCAAGTTTGTTCAAAAGGTTTCATCAAATATTTTACATATTCATGTTTTTAGGTGTGTAGTCTGGACTGGAGATGACCGTGTGTTTTACTACAACCCCACCACACGACATGCCATGTGGGACCGACCTGAGGAGCTGGTGGGACGTGCTGATGTGGACAAAAATATTCAAGCACCCCCCCACAAAAGGGGGCTAGATGACGACAAGAAAATAGGTGAAACCCTCTGTGACGGTTTTAGATTGCTTGTGAACTAAGATTGTTTGTTGAGAGTCACATAGCAAAACCAACACACACTTGTATTGCTCATTGCAGGTTTCAACAAAGAGGAGATTGACACAAGCATAGAGGACACACTGGACGATGAGCCTTCTAAGGCTAAGAAGAGGAAGTAAGTACCAACAGCCCTCAGCAGGAATGAGAAGGGGCCGAACACTCACCCCTGCAGAACACCTAGCTTTTATACGGAAGAAAATAGAAGCGACATGAAAATTGTATTTCTTGTCATATGAAGAGAAAAGGAAATGGGGCTGTTTCCGTTCAAGCCCTGAGCTAAGACATGTTGATTTGACGCTTTTATGTCACAATTAAAAAAATCTTCGGCGGCATTTTCTTTTTTGTGCACCCAATGCTGACTTGTCTTAGCTGTGGTAATTTTTGTTTGGGTCTGTGAAACAAATAACGTTTACCGAATGAAATCAGTCACTGTTTCCCATCAGTGCCCTTCACGCCTGCCTCCCCCTCACCCCAAACAGTGGTCCTGTTGCACTGGGGACTATTTTTCAGGGAACGCTTCTAAGCTCTGGCGATGCCAACGTGGGCCTCCAAGGTAACCCACCTTGTTTGACCTCTCTTTAGACTCCATTAGGCAAACCCCAGTGAACCAATCAAAACGTCAGCCCTTCAGTGATGTGTATTGATGTAATTGATGGGATTTATTTCAAAAAAACTCAAAGCAAAATTACGAATATATTTTTATTGACAATTTCACATTAACCCATTGATGCGCAGGATAATGCAGTGCTTAGACATACTTTCTAAAATTAAAATAAATTTGTGTAGTAGGGCTATCAAAATTAAAATGTCGATACATTCTATTAATTAAATATGGTTTAATTACTCTATGCCGTTAGTTGTTATTCAATTTGACAACCACATTAGAGATCGACCGATATATCGGTTTACCGATACTTTTCCCGATATTTAAGCATTTTACCATAATCGGATATCAGTTGTGAAAAAAAAACGATAACCGATATTTTTTTTTTATTATTTGTCACATACACAATTATACAGAGTATAACCAGCAGTGAAATGTGTTCTCTGTATTTGACCCATCCAAGTGCACACACACTTGGAGCAGTGGACACACACGCACACACACACCTGGAGCAGTGGACACACACACACTTACAGCAGTGGACACTGTTCACTCAGGAGAAGCTCCAGCAAAACCACCGCATGTAACTTTATACAAGATGCACTTGTTTGAAACACGCTAAATTATATTAACATTTTACTATAGAACCATTATTTCGTCAATAAACATCTCTATCGAAATGAATTATTTATTATCTCCGCAAGTGATCGCAGTTTGAGTATAGTTCTGTGTAAATGCATAGATAAACCGCGCTGTCAGCAGTTTTCATAATTTAGAATGACAAAAATATTTTCATAATTCTGATAAAACATGCCAAGTAAATAGATTTCTGTTTGATAGAGACGTCAATTCTCTCAACAGTATAAGGTGGGAATCTTCCATTTTCAGAGATCCTCCAAATGCTTTATTTTTTTAAGTATAAAGCAAAAAAGTGTTATAAAATGACGTTCTTCCTTACACTCGGCCTCTTCTCCCTGACAGGAAGGACGATATGAAGGAGGATGACGCAGAGAAAGAGGCGTAGAGGCCGAGCTGAAGGCCGCTCGCGATCGGGCCCTGGTGCCCCTGGAGGCCCGCATGAACCAGTTCAGGGACATGCTGCTGGAGAGAGGGGTAAAACACTTCAATCCAACGCAATACTCTAACCAGCTCTGTAATGTTAGACACATAAATCTGAATGGAAGCCCACCAAGGTACAATCTTAAGTTCATTCTTGTTATTATCATTCTTTAATATTATGTAATATAGAGTCTTACATTTCTCTCTACTGTCTGTCCCTCCGTTTATTTACCTGTCCTTTCTGAATTGCTCTGTATGAGGTAGTGTTAGATGATTTGTGCTTGACTATAGGGATGGGCGGTATGATCAAAGTCTTCAATCACAGTGTTTATATCGTGGTAATTGTGTACATCACTATAATTAGTTATTTATCACAAATTCACAGATCATTTATGCTGGAAATTAATTGAGAAAAAAGTTTGCATATTTAAAATATGAGAAATGTACACATTGGGTGTGCCAGAAAGGCTGCCGCTTTAGTGTAGTTATTTGTCAATGTAGGAGAGGCTTCAGTATGTTTAATAAAGTGCTTTTGGGAGGAAATATCACTTAACTAGCAGCCAAGTTAGCAAATAAATATTATTTTTGGATTGAGTTTTTACTGGGGAAAATTCAGTTTTATGAGAGAAGTCACAAATCAATTTTACAACCGTTAGAATTCAGTGTATGATGCATCTCATTCATTTTAATGGAATATCTGCAAACAATTCAATGACATAGAGGCTATGATGTGATTGGTTTATGGGGCACACATATACAAGATGAGTTATTGTACACATTTCTGTACAAAAGCTGTGCTACTGGCTAAAATAAAACATAAACATTTTGTAATCAAAACTAAATATGAAAGGCATGATGCATTATTATTCATAATTAAAAGTCTGGAATCGATACATAACTTTGCATATTTTTATTTTTATAACAGGGCATTCTCAATATTATTGACTGAGGCTGTGAAATAGTTCATATAAATGACATCTGAGAGCGAACGTCAGTTAAATATTATATTAATGTGCTAAACCGCTTGCGTCCTAAACAACCAACAGTTACAGTGTTAAATCTAATGTAGGTGTTTGTTATTATAGCAAAGTGTCTGCTTGCACAGATACTTACCTCATAGGTACATAACTGAACATAAAATGTTGTTTTGAGTTATAGAGGAATGTTTTATTTGTACTAAACCTTTATTAAACTCCAATCTTCTACAAATAAAATAAGGTGATCATTTAAGTGATGTAGAGCGGGGGTCACCACACTCTGTCCTGGAGGTCCTGCAGAGTTTAGCTCCAGCCCTAATCAAACACACCTGTCATGCTTGGTATACTTGAAACTTCAAGACAGGTGTGTTGAGGCAAGTTGGAGCTAAACTGCAGGACAGAGTGTGGTGACCCCTGATGTAGAGTCATACCACTTACTATACGATAACTTTGTTGGTATGACATATTATGAATTTAAATGTTTTGTTTTTATTATATCTGTTTGTCCTGGCAACAAGACGAGCACCTCAGCAGTATTGTATACACTATTTCATTCTCAGCACCGTCTATAATTGAGACAAAAGAATGCACCAGTTGAATAAATGAGAGATCGAGTCCATGATGTGATATCAAAATATATGAAAGAAGCACTGACATATACCTGGATGAACAATCGTAAATAATGTGTAACCAGTAGTCATACCGCCCAGTCCTACTTGACAGAAGTGTTCATGCCCTCTCGTTACTGGTCATACTAGAATCTCTATCTGTCATCTTTGGTCCTAAATTGTTGCATGACAAATAATTACTATTATTTACCACAGAAGATGGTTCTATTGCATTGTATAATGGTTAAGTATTTATACAAATATATGTGGAAGCTAAACATATTTTTAATGTCCATGTCTATCAGTATTTTGCAGTAGTAGTAATTGTAGGTGTTGACTGATAAAGATTTCAGTTGTGTATCATTGTAATTTGATATGGTTTTAAAGGAATGTTGTGGGTTTATTAAAGTTAAGCTCTTTAAGTCACTCCCATATGATGTTTGTTAATTAACTTGAAGTGTTGTTTTACCGTGTTTCTGGTATATTGGTAAGCCATCTTTTTGTCCACTTCATACCTGCAGGTTTCTGCTTTTTCTACTTGGGACAAAGAGCTGCACAAGATTGTGTTTGACCCTCGATATTTGCTGCTCAACCCTAAAGAAAGGAAACAGGTAAGAGGAGCGCTCGGCGTTGAGTGGTTTGCTGAATGAGCAGAAGTGGGCAGCTTTGTGATCTCCATTCACTGTGTAGGTGTTCGATCAGTACGTGAAGACTCGTGCTGAAGAGGAGAGGAAGGAGAAGAAGAATAAACTCATGCAGGCTAAAGATGACTTCAGGAGGATGATGGAAGATGCCAAACTTCACAATAGGTGTGTTGTTTGTTACATACAGGTATAGTGTGGCCTCGTGAAATCTTGCCACTTATGCCAATTTTCCTTTCACTGATTAGAACCACGTTCAGTGAGTTTGCAGCTAAACACTCTAAAGATCCTCGCTTCAAGGCCATTGAGAAGATGAAGGACAGAGAGGCCATGTTCACCGAGTTCATGACCGCCTCGAGAAAGAAGGACAAGGAAGACTCCAAAAACAAAGTGGGAAAGGTCTGTCACCGTCTTCTCACAACCATCCTGAAAGGTCAACTTGAATCGTCGGGATGTTGAATGTGATGTTCTGTCAAGCCCTGAAAAATTAAGTCAAGTTGTGTTTCTGGCTGCAGGTGAAGCAGGACTTCTTCGATTTACTGTCAGACCACCGCGTGGACATCTCTCAGCGCTGGAGCAAAGTGAAGGACAAGCTGGAGACGGACCAGCGCTACAAAGCCGTGGAGAGCTCCGCTGCTAGAGAAGAACTGTACAAACAGTATGTGGAGAAGCAGGCGAAGGTTCGAACAGTGTCCCTGGTCTTCTTGATTCATCAGAACGAAACACCAAGACGACTTGAACTGAGACTAGAAAAGCGTAGTGAATATACGTGTCTTTGTGTTGTGCAGAACGTGGACGCAGAGGAGGAGAAAGAGCTGGAACGGCAGGCTCGTGTCGAGGCCAGTCTGAGAGAGAGAGAGCGGGAGGTGCAGAGAGCTCGATCTGAACAAACCAAAGAGATTGACCGAGAGAGAGAGCAGCATAAACGAGAAGAAGCTGTCCAGCACTTAAAAGCACTCATGTCAGATATGGTCAGTGACCATTGCTGTATTTGTCGTTGTTTGATTTCGTATTTCGTATCATATTTCGTTATTTACATATAGGTACGGTCAACGGATGCTTCCTGGTCAGAAACGAGGCGTAATCTGCGTAAAGATCACCGGTGGGAGTCTACTGCTCTGCTGGAGCGACATGAGAAGGAGAAGTTGTTTGAAGAACATGTGGAGGCTCTTACCAAGAGGAAGAAGGAACATTTCCGGCAGCTGTTGGATGAGACCTCCATGGTGAGACCGAGACCGCAACAACAATATATCATAATCATCATGATTTCTGTTATTGTTGTTGTTGCGTTCACGCTGCCTGTGTAACTATTTATTCATAGATCACGCTGACCACCACATGGAAGGAAGTGAAGAAGATCATTAAAGATGAGCCACGCTGCATCAAGTTCTCCAGCAGTGATAGAGTGAGTGGAATTGTTTAGTTGACACTTTGCCGTTTTCAACATCAATGACTTCTTTCTTTTCCTTATTTCTTCTAGAAGAAACAACGTGAATTTGAGGATTACATAAAGGACAAATATATCACAGCCAAAGCTGACTTCAGATCTCTCCTGAAAGAAACCAAATTCGTCACGTATAGGTACGCACGTTTCTTTCATTTTCAAAAATGATCATGTCTTGGTGAGCAAATGATGACCAGCTATAACATGTAATTAGCCCTATTACGAACATGATTATCATTTCGGTTTGAACTTATATTTGTTAACGCTGTTGAACCTCTATCTCGTATTTTCTGTAGATCACAGAAGTTGATCCAGGAGTCAGACCAGCACCTAAATGATATTGAGAACATTCTTCAAAATGATAAACGTTACCTGGTCCTAGACTGCGTCCCAGAAGAACGCCGCAAACTAATCCTGTTCTACATTGAGGACTTGGACCGCCGGGGACCCCCACCTCCCCCAACCGCCTCAGAACCCAGCCGCCGCTCCACCAAGTGAAGCCCTAGTGGACCGAGCATGAACCTGCACTCATCATAGCACAGTGTTACAGACTTGTATTTCTGAAACGTCGGTGTTATCTACTCAAACTGTGCAAGGTGATGCCCTGTATGTATGTCCACTAGTTGTAGGCTAGCACAAGGCAAATTTGTTAATGTCAATCTATGAACTTCATTCGTCAGGCAGGGAATGCATTTGTACTTGGTACTGCAGTCTCTTGTGGAATATCAATTGTAGCAGGCTGTTAATACAACCGGCCAATGCAGACTGTGTGAAATGAGTTGTGTACCTTGCACAATGTTTCTTAAAGTGGTTTGATTTGGACTTGTTGCTATATTTCTGCATGTGTTGACTGGAAATAAATGCAACCTTTGTTTTTTTTTAGCAATTGTGTTGTGATCTTGACATTTTCACAGGCCATGAAATCAAAAAATACAAAATCTTCCTCTTGTTTTTTATTAGTTTTTTCCCCCTTTTCTTTATAAAATGACAGCAAAAAAGTAGAACATTGGTACATTTGCTACATTGTTTACTTCAATTTCACACCATCGATCAACCCATAAGCTGGGTTTTGAAATGATGCATGCACCTTCATGAAGTAAAACGGGAAATGAAAATTCAGAAGCTGAAAAGTTGGATACCTCACTGCCACAGCAGCCACAACAACATACGCAGTTATCAAAGCCATCTGCTTCCTCTGTCCTGCCAAGAAACAAGATTCAGATATAGGCTGAATGCTGAAAACAGTTGAAACATTGCCTCTCGTTATCTTAAGGCCCTTTCACATGACTCTTCAATGCATGCACATATTATAGCATTCAATGTCAAATTTGATTTGGCTTTTCATGAGAAACGCCAGTACACAAAAATCAAAGCAAGATGGAAGAGGCTGTGCCTCTGCTCAACTTGAAGAGAAACGCATTCTATTTTTGTATTTATCTCAAAGCAATCAGCAGGACTCTTTATGCTCTGTTCAAATTCATTCATTTTTCTTTGCTTTATTTTCACTCAGTACATTTTCCATTTTCATCCAACCTAGCAACGTCCTTCCATGACGCTTCTCGTGGAGGTCAAATGATGGAGAGATGTGTTAAAACCCTGACGTGAGTTGTGTGAAAGGGCCTTTAATGACATTAAAGGTCAAAGGAGTCTTTGTATTGCTGTGCATTACCAATAAACCTATAGCGAGAGAGATTTGAAGTCATTAAAAATAAGTCCAGCAGCCAGTGTCATTGTCCGTGGTTGCAGTGCAAGTTTTGTTTTGTTAGATCCAGTGCAGTATCAAATCTGCTGTAGAAGGCAAATCTCATCAGATGTTCCTCAAAAGTTCACTGCTAGTGAGTCCAACCTTTCCAGCCCCAGTTCATCTAGAGAAATAATGCCTCTTGTTGCTGTGATAACTGGAGACATCAGAGCTACATGCTAGTTGACCTTGTCCTGAAATATATAGAGGTTGTTGGTGGCAGCCACTGCGATGATGTTCTCATTGGGATGCCATGCAGTGTGTAGGATCTTCTTACTGAAGTCCAGGCTGTCCACACTGATCTCATCTTTACGACACTTACCACCAACACAAACTTTGCGTGGCTTGAGGATGGCTCTGGGTTTGCTGTTTTCCCGCGAGGCCTCCAGAGTCACGTCGCGCTTAGTGTTTCGATCGAACATACGGAAGAAATTGTTGTAGGAGCCTGTCATTAGGACACTAATGGGAGAGGAATAGGATAATTAGTATTATTATTTGATATCAGCACCACACAGTCCAAGATCAATTTGAAAAACCTGGTGTGAATGATTGGTTTTGACCAGGGGAGTCGAATCCTTATCCTAGAGGTCCATCTTCCTATAGAGCAGGGATAAGCAACTTTGGTCCTGGAGAGGTTAGTTTCAGTCCAAATTAAACACACCTTGTCTTTTTTAAGCAATTTTCAAGCAATCCCGAAGACTTTGGTTTTGATCATTCAGGTGTGTTTGATTAGAGAAGGAGCTAAACTCTCCAGGACAGTGGCTCTCCAGGACCAGAGTTACCCAACCTTGGTGTAAAGTTTGGCTCCAAGCTAATCAAGGGTTTCTGGATTACTCAAAAGGTCCAGAATAGACCTAAATGCAGGACGGTGGAAATCCAGGAGTAGGACCAGACACCCCTGTTTTATACAGACCTGTCAGTTCCATTCCAGACACATTCAAACTTGTCGAAGATGCAGTCATTCTCGTACAGTGAGCACAGCTTACTCCGAAGGTAGTCATGGACCTGGCAAAAGTAGAACCGAAAGCACAGATGATCAATACCTAGTATTTGACTACTTTTTGATGTCAATATAAACCAATGATGACTAATCATGGGTCACTGTCTAATCTGCATTGCCAGTACCTGGTATGTTTCTAAAGGCTTGCTCTCCATGTTGATGTCCCACACCTTCACTGTGAGGTAGTCACGGGTCATCAAGTAGCGTCCACTGTGGCTGAATTTCACATCTGATATGGAGGAGATGATCTCTGAGAAGAAGGAGCGATTGCTGGGGTCTTCTGGTTCCTCAAATACTGATGGGGAGAAACAAGAAGACATTTATATATATATATATATATATATATGTAGTATTTCAGGAGCAGAGTTAGGTCTTGATCTTAAAACCTCTCATGGCATTTGTACGGATCTCATTACTTGGTGTCTTGGTCTGGATCTTGGTGTCAGTTTAAGATCTCAGTCATTTCCAGCATCTTAAGGGTGACAATTAGCCCAACCACAGGCGCCATAGAAATTTAAAATGTATTTCCAGATAATTAGCATGGAACCCATGGCTCCATAGTATAAAGTTTTAAATGAATTCTGTTACAGCAGAGGTGTCCAGTGTCTTTCAGGAGTTTGATCTTGACACAAACTCCAAAAGTTCAGGAGGACTAATTTGAATTTCAAAACCAGTTTGGTTTCAAGTACAAACTCTGTTCATTAAAATTCACCCCCAGGCTCTTGGACCAACATCTGGTTTTGGGCCTTGAGGAGTCTAGGTCTTTGGACTGATCCTCATATTGGTTCTAGAAGATTTGGTTGTGAACCCAACTGGAATTTCAAAATGGCTTTAACTGTTTTGGTTTGAACCAAGATCTTGAGAAAAAATATCTAATGGCTACAATGAATTGGCTGGTGAAATGAATAGCACATCTCAATCAATGTTCAAACAAAAGAACCAAAGAGTAAAGTGAACTCACATTTAGAATGGTTGTCACAAAGTGCGGAGGTTCTCATGTCGCACAATCTTATGGAGCCCTTGCTGCTACTGTAGACAAACGTGTTGCACTGGTTAGGGTGAAACTCGGCCGCTGTGATCACCTCAGTCAATTCTTCCATGTTGGCTGGCTTTATGTCCACAATATCTGAGCAGGCAGAGTGAAGGATCCACAATCCTACATGTCATACACTCCAAGCACATGAAATTCCCCATGAATCATTAAATCAATAAATGTCCTGCTTGATTAATGTGTCTGGCCCTACAGTATATATATAGTGGATTATGTCAGATCTCCATTCCCCGAATGATTGGATGAAACCCGCTTACAAAGTGGTAAATCTGCAAAGAAAATCTCTCATGCTCAATTTCTCCCAGGAGAATCTGAATCTACGCTTTCAGAACTGGTGTATATCAAAAATGTCTGATAAAACAAAGCTCTAGGAGCCATAAATATAGCATCAGATCCATCTGTTGTTGTTGGGTAGTGACAGGTTATCCATCATGACGTGTTGCGAGGATTATGTATTTACAGTGTGACCTTTGGGTAATAACAGACTCTTTCTTCAGCCCTGCAGGGTCCTTGAGAACAGTAATCAATAGTGATCTATGGGGATGCGTGCCTGAGTAAGCTGGACACTATTTAGCTTTGGGACAGCGAAGCAGGGGTCAGGATTAGTGGCACACACTTGATAAAGGGTAATGGGCATAATGTACATCACAGAGGTGTTCTCTGTCAGAATTAAGTGACAGCGGAGACAGTCTGAAGGTGGTTTATTGGGTTTGTTTGATTGCTGGTTTAGCTGAATCCTTTTGTTCTTAGTTTAGTAACAAAAGCCTGTCAGTATTTATTGTGTCTGGGTACAAGCGACTACTGGAAAAATAAAGCAATAAGCCATAGAAGGTAGGGCATAACTACAATTTTACAATAGTTAAAGGATGCTGTTACATATGATGCAAAAAGGATTACAACAAACACTTCTTCCATCAAGTAGCAGGACTATAGTCAAACGATAGGAGATATCATACAGTATATGCTGACTTGGCACATTCCCTTAACTATTTCACTTGAATAATCATACTCTTATAATAGGCACTGTGATGGGCTGGTTATCCGTATGTGTGAACCCAGTTCTTTTTGTACATTAACAAAAAAACAGAGACCCAATATTTTTCAGACATGCAACTATCTCAGATTGTCATCAACCATCCGACTGTAAAGGGATACTAAAGCTTTGGTTTGTGATCTCCAGGTTCCATAGGTTGATCCTCAGATCATCTGTCGACATGTATGTCTCATAGTCGCTGTTGACCGAGATGGAGTTAATGTGATAGGTGTGAGCATTAGAGAAAATGTGACGTGGTGTTGCCTCCACCATCAAGTCAATGGGCCTCAACACAGGAACCTGAGAGGAGAAGGAAGACACATGGTTAGAAAAAAAGAGACAACGAGGGAATGATATTTGCAGTAGGTGATGAGATATGTGATTCCTAATTTTTTTTATATTTGCTTAAAAATGTTGCCTGTAGCACAGTGGCTCAGTGTGCATCACTGTTGTCTCACAAACAGGAAGCTCCCAGGTTCAACTGAACTCTGGTTTCTTCCACAACCCAAAGACATACAGGACAGGTGAATTAATAATTCAATTGTGTGAGAGTTACTGTGTGCTAGACCTGTGTGCGAAATTATTGTGATATATACACAGTCATATTAGTCTGTATTTATGGGTTCTCTAGGTTCAGCAGAAACAGGTGTTTTATGTCAAATCTGTTACTATATTTTGTATTCTAAGGGGTCGTTCACGCAGAACATCTAAAAAGCAACAAAAAGCGCAGTGCAGAATACTTCCTCCAGCATGTTGCCATCAAATAATATAAAGCAAACGCTCTCAATGCTTGCCCTGCCTCTGGGGTCTTGTGATTGGTCCATTGTTTTGGAACTAACATTAATGAGCAGCACAGCATGTAAAAGTTAAATTCCTTTAACTTACACGGCATCATAAAAACGTGGTCCTAGTGCGCGAGATTCTGCAAAAGACATACACATCCATCTGGCACATTTACATAGAAAAACAATGAAAAAGTAGTGCATTGGAATGGAAAATCTCATTCTCTCTCAAATCTCAATCTCATCTAGCTCCCACAATGCAGCGTGGTAATAGTGAGCAACTATAGGACAACTATCTCTTTAATGATGACTAATCTAAGGGCCAATGTTCCTACATGTGCTTCACGGGAGGCGTATTGCATCGCAGTCAGTGTCTGACTCCCCATGAGTTTTTTATGAGCGCAGCCCTCCACTAATGACAGAAGTGGCACGGCAGACATGTTCTACTCACTACAGAGATGAGGAACGCTCATCACCGAGCCGTGGGAGGTGGAGGAGGGGCACACGCTGCCAAGGCAGGTCATTATCACCTAACACATGGGAACTCCATCTTTTTATTTCCGTTAGAGAACGGGGGTGGGGTGAGGGATGCCCCTATTGTTGATGTGTGCATTTGAAGTACATTTACTACTGCCTTCACCTCTAATAATTTATTTTACAAACATATGCAATAGCAGTTCTCAATTATTTCACAAAAACCTAACAAAGAAAAGCATCTGCTCAAAAATATAAGTGTTCTGGTGGAGCTAATCTCACATTTAATGTTCAGGTCATATACTCTTAACAGAAAAAAAGAACAATAACAGCTTTCATTATGAAAATAAAGCATATTTTAGGAGAATTCAGATTTGCTGCATTGTGGCAGAAATTGAGTCTCCAATTCGATCGTTCAGATTGCTGGTCTGTTCTCTACTACCGTACATGTGTTTTCAATATTCAATTAGCTCATGGAGCACAGCGTCATGAATTCGGTTGACAGGACCAATCGAGACTGATTGAAGCTATTATCTCTCAATCAAGCGTTAATTAAGACTGACTGCTGGGATATTCAGTCACTAATGATATGAGGGGGTTTGTATATGTGGGTACACTTTATTAAAATATTTTACATAATTCATATATTTAGCATTGCAGATTTTATGCTTGTATGGAAATCATAAATCAGCATGGATTCTGAGAGAGTATGTGGGTTTTATTCATATAATCAAAGTCTCAGCAGGTAGTGAAAACTGAAGAGTGAATCTGTGTAAGAGACGGAGAGTGTGCCTGTATATTCAAATGCTAAAACAGAGCTCAACAATAAGTGTTTTTTTATTTAATTTTTTTTGGTGACTCAAGTAGTTCAGTTCTGGCATTTAGCACAGTCCACTGCTGGTCTTATTTCTTAAAAACTTCAAAATCACATAGAATGAAACCGTAGTAATGTCAAACTGATTGATTGTTGACAGCAGGTCTGTCATGACAGCTCATACATGAAATCACCCCGTAGCAGATCAATACAGGTGGAGCTGGGGAAGGTGGAGGGTCCTGAAGCACACTGCACCTGTTACAGCAAGCACTGGCCCAGTATCTGAATGTTGAGCAGCAAGCTCGATGTAAAATAAACCAATCAGCTGCACAATGTGAATAAATGATGTGATTACATCACATGGAATTAAAACCTATTGACCTATGCCAGAGTTTCATGACAGAACTTTGTATTAAATGTATTTAATATCTTTAAACTTAATTAAAGGTGCTACAGAATGCATTGATACGATATTTTAAATTGTTCTCAGATATCTACATAAAGGGTATGTGACTTAGGTAAGGGCAAAAAATCTCCAGAAATGGTGTTACATGTCCATTTACAACCCTAGGATTTATCCCTGGAATCAAATGGTCTGTTATTACCTTATTTGGAAGGGTCATGAATAATAATGTTGAGCTCTGCTCTGATTGGCTGTTTGACTTTGCAGCTCATTTCAGTAGTTCACACAGCAGGAAGGAAACACAGGGGAAATATATAATTCAATACTTTCTTGAGCAGTTATATCGTTGGGTAATTATACTGAAAATAAAATGCGGGCATCAGGGAACCACTATTAATTTGCTGGGCAATGAAGCTGCTTTTAAATGCACGATCGCTTTTTAGTTTCAATTTTGTGATTCACGATCGCAGGTACTCTGTTTCTACTATGGAGCGGCAGTACTTACCACACATTTTACAAGATTAGATGCTTGTCAGTGGCACTCTTCACAATACCTGCAGAACTTCTGATGATTCGGCTGTGTAGGTCTGGCTGGAATGGAACATGGGCGGGTATATGCAAATGTTGGGGGCGTAACTGTTTGTGATGCCGACTGTCACAGTCGGTGTTATGTTCTGATTCGGCTATTTTTTGCATTCACGAGATTTACATAAGGAGGAAACGATGTTTGAGGCTCACGGTATGAGCCTCAAACTAAACTAAAGTTTTTTTAATCTACCAAAAATGAGCAAATGCAGTAATTTCGGTAGACTCATCTCACTCAACACAATGGCTGCGTCCAAAGTCCTATTCTGCGTCCTATTCTCTATAAATGTGTGTAGTATGACCATCACGTTGTCATTGTCATGTGACCTACAACTTAAGTGTTGTTTTTACAGCCATTGACAACTCTTTTCCTATGGCCTCATGAGATAGAAATACAATCAACTGAGATGGTGAAGACAATAGAATGAGATATTAAAGTGTCCATTGGATATGCACCTCAGAATCTCACTGGAAGCAGTATGTCATCCGGGGACTTTTTTCAACTGTTTTATGAATACTGTATATTCAGACAGAAATTTTTCTGTGTTTTTCACAGTAGGGAAGTATGCATCCAGTCATACATTCAATCACTTGTTTTATTCCTGAATAAAGCAGATTCTTTGAACAAATCAGTTGAGTTAATGATTAAATGACACACTTATAAAGACAGTCACATGTTGCCATCTACTGGTGTAACAATGTAACCTGCAGAAAGAGTCCCTGAAAATCCTCACCACTACCATGCAGACTGACATTCTGAGATGAGGGAATGAAAATAAGTGCAGCGATACAAAAAGGAACAAGTCGAGGACTAGAATTAACTGTATGGGGTTTAATTTGATAATAAAAATGCAAATGTTTTTGATTTACGAAGCATAAAAACATGTATTAGATCAACTAACGGTTCCCATGAAACCCTCTCACACTGGCACGGGGCCATTGGGCCATCCTGTTGGTCCCTGGAACTTATCTTTTTTCCACAAGACTGCTTTTCATAGCCTAACAAAAGCTAAACCAAACATCCTCTTAGCTGACATGTTCTTTTGTCTTTTGAGTCAAACACAAAGTATACATGCTTTCCTAAAGATATCTCAAATTCAGCGTTTTATTTACAGCGACAACCCCTTCCCCACGGCAGAAACAATTTTGCTGTGTGAATCCCCTCGTGTTCGGAGTGCAGACGCAGATGAAGGCAGTAAACTCTCGGTCGCGCTGGATAACAGTCTGGCAGTAGGGGCAGATGTACCCCGTGGACTCCCTGCGAGGGATCCACCCTTACCTCCCCCTTTATCTCATTCTCCTCTCTGCTCAGTCTGTGCAAAGTGATAAATGCCCTGCTTTTGTGCATACACACACATTCGGGAGAGGATTTCATCTCTTCCAGCTCTAGTCTCCAGTGGGTTGCAGTGTTAGTTAAGAAGGAGGTGATGGAACTGCTGCCCTGAACACATTACAGTCGCCTGAAGAACAATCTCCTAAATATATCCCTTATCCAGAGCCCCAGTCTACTGTATTCTCAATAGAAGGAGAGACATAAATCAAGGCTAAATGAATAGGATGCAGATCAAGACACCTCGATCTGTCCCAGATTTGGTAACCCATAATATTTAGATTACATTTACACTTGAAGTCATGAACATGAAATCAGATTTGACCCTAATTACTTTTACAGTAAATACATGTATTTGCACCCAAAAACTGATAAATGGGATAAAAAAATCCCATTTAAAAAATGAAATATTTTTTAGTCTGTGATGATTGATTCAGAAATGTATGTCATTCCAATGAAAGAAATCAAAATAATTGTAATCTTTTATCAAAATGTACTAACCAAGACGTCTTATTTTTCCTTTGGTCAAAAGTCAAATCTATGCTAAAAGACACAAAATACCGGTAGTCTTGCCCTGAAACTCGTGCTATTGGTTAAACCAGCTGAAATGTTGGTCCAATCGTCAGTGTTTCCACTGTTTGTGAAATCAACTTACAAACTGCTTTGAATTCACGTTGCTTCAAGAGTCTTATCCTCTAGCTTTCAAGCTTCATTCTGGACATCTGTTCTTTTGGCAATAACAGGACCCACAGGGCATTATCAGTTTCTATATGCTTTGGGTAGTTTATTATGTTTCAGTGAAATCTCAGAATTGCATCTCCCGCTCCCATAATGCGATTTTACATCGAGCTCCCAAGTCACCCACCCATTATGTGACGGTCAATCCAAGCCCAGTGAAGAAAATAAGTCATCATTCTGCGGTGACTGGATTAGAGTACAACTGGGTTGAATATTGACATCTTTCTGAATGGATGACTGCTGGATAAATCAATATCATAATTACTGAATTCTCAAACAGGAAAAAGTATTTAGTGCAGCTAGGCATTTAAAGAAAAACTACTGCATATGGGTCTTTTGATCTGCAGTTAATAAACTGTAATTAACTCATGTTTGCAATTGTAATTGGTGAATAATGACTCAAATGATTCAAACTTGCATTATTGAATTGAGAGACACAGATCATTATTTAGGAGCACATGTACTAAACACCAGGTCATGGATCAGACAAGTCAAGGCAAAGTGTAATTAACAGAGTTCAATTACACTTTTCCTCAAATTATAAACTTATTGGTATTTTCAACCTTCAAATCAGCTGCCAGAAAACAACAGGGGCAAGTCATACATTTCAAGATTTTCTTAAAATCTACTGTATGGGAGAGGTCTTGCTATTTGTGATCTTCTCCCAAATATTATAAAATCATAGAAAATTGAGGGAAATGATTAAAACAATTACTAAATGTTTCTTGGGCAGCTGCCAAAAATGGCCTTGTATGCTCTGAAAGAAGAAGAAATTACAAAAAAGCTCCTGTCTGGCATCAATCTAATGATTCCCAGAAGAGAAGACCACAGTATCAACACAACATTAACATTTGACATTTATCAGCTGCCCCCAGCTGTAGCAGCAGGTCACCTCTGGACACGTTTCACTTCCACAGCGTGAATTCATGTATGTAGGAGGGTATATTCCTGTGGGTCTGAAGCCAGATGCACAGGCTTCCTCCACTCTCACACCTTCAACAACAGCTATCCAACATTTGATGAGATCAAGCCTCCAAAGCATTACCCAAACCCCCTACCTTGTCAGCTGTATTTGGAGATATGAAACTCCATCTTCCAACACATAATCCTCCTCTGTTGCGCCAGGAGTGCCCACTTCCACTGGGGAAGCTATGGCTGCCAAATTACAACAGTGCTTGACCTTATTTTTTCCTTCACATACTAGAGCCAACATATTAAGACTCCCCTTCCTTATGTTTGGGGAGAAGGAGACGAGAATGGGAGGAACCACATCACTCAATAACTTTTGGACATTCCTCGTTTAAGAAAATTGGTCAGGGGTTTCCATACCTTCCAGCAGAGTTTAGCTCCAACCTTAATTAAGCACACCTGAACCAGCTAATCAAGGTCTTGAGAATCAGTAGCTGCATCCAATATCACATACTGTCTAATACAGGGGTGTCCAATTCTGCTCCTGCAGTGTTTAGCTCCAAACCCAATTAAACACACCTGAACCAGGTAATCAAAGTCTTCAGGTCCTCAGCCACAAACCTTCAGGCAGGTTTGAGCTAAACTCTGCAGGATGTTGGCCCTCCAGGAGCAGGATTAAACACCTCTGGTTTGGTATAAACTACATTTGATTTAAAACATACTTTGTGACTGTTCAAAAAGCATGTTCTACATCGTACCAATATGGGTAGAGTACATCCACCATGCTGTCACTGTCCCGTGACCTACCAGCATCACTGCCATTCACAACTCCTCTCCTGTGGCTTCATGGGATAGTAAAGTGTTCACCAGATGCACACTTCCGAATCTTTGTGGAAGTAGTAGGTCATCAGGGTACTTTCCACCTATTTTCCATTCATACTGTTCTTTTGAAGAAATGTGTTTTTGCATATTATATAGTATGGATATAGGCATATTTGGAGACAAAACCTCTAAGCAGATGTGTTAGAGCTAAACTCTGCAGGAAATTGTCTTTCCAGGAAAAGGGTTGGACAAAGGTGTCCAAGCACACAAGGGGCATCGCAAAAAGGCCTTTCTTTAAATGTGCTCTGCTTACCCTCAGAGATGTGATGGTGGTTGGGTCTCTTATCCTGCCTTCTTCATCCTTCAGATTGTAGCCCTCTGGTCGTTTGTCTCGCTCGCTGATTTTCCATAGCTTCACAGTTTTATCTGGTAAAAGAGATATGCGAGACAATGTGTAACGTGGAAGCAGTGTTTGTGATGTTAAGAGCAGAGAATATATCAGCAGATCCACTGGAAAGGGGCCAGTAAAGAAAGTGAACATAGCTGACACAACAAAACAGACAGGAGTTAAATCAAATGAGATCAATATCTCCCAATTAACCTGATTGGACCGTGCTGTTGCCTGTATGCTGAACAACTCTGAAGTGTCCTAAAACATGACTATAGCTTAATGAGAGCTATCTATATCTGCAAAACTGATGAATGTGAGTTTGGGTCTGAAGAATGTGCTACTTTTAACTGGCTGCAGTTACTCTGTCAAGAAACAGCAGAAATCTCTAGCAGCCTAACTGCTCAAATACACACTGTAAACAACATAAATATGAACTGTATCATTTCAGTTCTCGGATATCTGCCAACTAGTCATTATTAAACCAAATAAATACATAGACACTCACTACTTGAGAAATATTAAAAACCAGCTGGATGTGTGTTATTGCACTTTAAATTATGAAGTATGCCAAGCTGGTTTATGCTTATTATTGCTGGTTTACCGGCAATGCCGTGCTATTAACCAGAAAAACACCGCTTTCTTAGCTTAGAATTGTCACAAACTCGGTCTCTGTGGCCCTCCCCGAACACCACCGGAGGGCACCGTCACCAGAGTACTAATCCCTGAACTACATCACCCACAATGCATTGTACCTGAGACTGATTACTGCACAGGTGTTTCCCATCTCTGTGACCTATATAAGCTGCCACTCAACAGGCGAACTTTGCGAAGTCTTGTTTCTGCCCCGGCCAACATTTCTGAGCGTTCTTCCTGTTACTACTGATCTTTGTGTACGACCTAGGACTGTTTACTTGACCCTGTGATTCTCTGCCGCCTGCCCTTGTGATCTGATATCTGGACTGTCTACTACTTCCTGTCTGCCGCCTGCCCCGACCTAAGCCTGGTAATCGTTTATGAGTTTGATCCTGTCTCCATTACCCCTGTCGCTGGTATCCGATCTTTGCCTGTTTAACGTTGTCTCTAATAAAAGCTGCAAATGGATCCCCATGTCTCAGACCCTTTGTTACAGAAGACTTCGCCAACTCAGGATCCAGCAGCTGTCTCCCAGCTCACCACCGAGGTCTCAGCCCAAGCATCTATGCTAGCAGCACATCATCATCAACTGCAACGCCTCACTTCACTCACAGAGGAGCTGAGCAAAACACTCCAGGCTCTGTGTAACATTGCAGCTCCGCCCTCTCAGACACCACCACCGGCCGCTCTAAGCCAAAGCACCAGCCCGTCTATGACCAGCCCACGTTTGTCGTTTCCTGAGAAATACGATGGCACCCCTAACAAATGTAAGGGATTTCTCCTCCAGTGCACCATATTCATGGACCAACAACCCCATCTCTACCCTACTGATGACAGTCGTGTCCCTTTTGTATGCTCGTTACTGACGGGGAGGGCACTAGACTGGGCTACAGCCGTGTGGGAAGGAGGTAATATGGCTTTCCCTTCCTTCAGGAACTTTATGCAGCAATTTCGAGAGGTATTTGATCATGCAGTTGATGGAAAGGAAGCAGGGGAACAACTTCTAGCCTTACGACAGGGAAGCAGCACGGCGGCTGATTATGCACTCACCTTTCGTACTCTCGCTGCACAAACAGGCTGGGCTAACGATCCACTAAAGCTGTTGTTCCGCAAGGGCCTCACAACCGATCTCCAATCTGAATTGGCTTGCCGCGACGAGGGGAGAACATTGGAACAGTTTATCGAGCTCACTATTCGCATTGACAACCTGATGCGCTCTAGACGCCCCTTACGCCGTTCCACTGCACCGCCCTCTGCTGTCACATGGAGAACCACGCCAGAGCCTGAGCCTATGCAAGTGGGCGTGACACACCTCACGTCAGAGGAGAGAGAGCGCAGACGCCGTGAGAGTCTGTGCCTATACTGCGGTCTGCCAGGCCATATGAGGATCTCCTGCCCTACGAGACCAACCTCTAGGGGTTCATCCTTGGTGAGTTCTAATCCGTCTACCTTATCCACACTCGAAGTTCCGGTAACCATAATGCTTGAAAACTCACAGTTTGATTCTCTGGCATTGATCGATTCTGGGGCTGCAGGCAATTTCATAGATATCAACTTTGCTAAAACACACTCTCTTCCCCTTATTCCATGTGAATCCGGTGTGGCAGTGGCAGCGCTAGATGGCCGTCCCTTGGGCACAGGGCACATCAAATTCACCACCAAGGACATCACAATGAGAACTGGCTCCCTTCACACGGAAAGCATTCGCCTGTTTGCCATCGAATCACCCCAGAAACCCATAATCCTCGGTCTGCCCTGGCTGGAGCTACACAACCCCTGCATATCATGGCCCACAAGACAGATCGTTCAGTGGTCTGAGACATGTCACAAGCACTGTCTTTTGCTCCATTCTCACTCACATATACCACCCAAATCTCGTAAGGAAAATCCAGCTGTTCAGGGCTTACCCATCGAATACCACGATTTATGTGAAGCCTTCAGCAAATCTAAAGCCTCACAACTTCCTCCTCATCGTCCTAGTGATTGTGCGATCGATCTCCTTTCTGGGGCAGTACCCACCAGAGGCAGAATTTTCCCGTTAACACAACAGGAGTCTGAGGTCATGAAAACTTACATAGAGGAGGAGCTATCAAAGGGCTTCATCAGACCGTCCACGTCACCAGCATCAGCAGGCTTCTTCTTTGTTAAGAAAAAGGATGGAGGATTACGCCCCTGCATTGATTACCGCCGTCTCAATGAGATTACAGTAAAATTCCGCTACCCTCTGCCACTGGTTCCAGCCGCTCTGGAAATGCTCCGTTCTGCCAAGTACTTTACCAAGCTTGACCTCCGCAACGCATACAATCTTATCCGCATCAGAGAGGGGGATGAGTGGAAAACAGCCTTTTCTACCACAAATGGGCACTACGAATATCTGGTTATGCCGTTCGGGCTAGTCAACAGTCCATCAGTCTTTCAGGCTTTCATCAACGATGTGTTCCGGGACATGTTGGGTCGGTGGGCGATTGTGTACATGGATGATATATTAGTCTACTCAGACACTCAGGACTCCCATGTGCAACATGTAAGAGCAGTACTAAAACGCCTCATTGAGCATCAGTTGTATGCCAAAATGGAGAAGTGTGAGTTTCATCAGACTCTAACATCGTTTCTGGGATATATCATTAGCGCTGATGGAGTGGCAATGGATGAGAGGAAGATCAACTCAGTCGTGAACTGGCCCACACCCAAAACCACTAAAGAGCTACAACGTTTTCTGGGGTTTGCCAACTTCTACAGACGCTTCATCCGCAATTTCAGCACCATAGCCGCACCATTGACATCCTTGCTTAAGGGGGGCAAGCCGTATCTCGCCTGGTCCACTGCAGCATCAGAGGCTTTTCAGCAACTAAAGCAGCGTTTCACCTCCGCACCGATTCTTCATCACCCTGATCCTGAACTCGAATTCACGGTTGAGGTGGACGCCTCTAACACGGGTATTGGAGCCGTCTTGTCTCAACGTCAGGGTAACTCTGCCAAGCTCTATCCGTGCGCCTATTATTCAAGAAAACTCAATGCAGCCGAGAGGAACTATGATGTTGGGGATCGAGAGCTGCTAGCCATGAAAGCAGCCTTAGAGGAGTGGAGACATTGGCTAGAGGGCGCCAAACTACCTTTCGTTGTACTCACAGATCACAGAAACTTAGAATACATTAGGTCAGCCAAACGTCTCAACCCCCGCCAAGCACGATGGTCACTGTTCTTTTCCCGATTCGACTTTCATGTCACGTACCGCCCCGGATCAAAGAATGGAAAAGCTGATGCCCTCTCACGACAATACGACTTCGCAACATCCCCAGAGATCCCCAATGAACCGGTCATTCCCACATCCCTTATCCTTGCTCCTGTACAATGGGACATCATAACCGAGATTACTGAGGCACAGGCCAATGACCCCACACCACCTGACTGCCCACCAAACTTAACCTATGTTCCCGCAGATTTCCGTCAACGCATCCTTCGGATGATTCATGATTCTCCCAGTTCTGGTCATCCGGGCATCACAGCCACAGCTCATCTCATTACCAACCGGTTCTGGTGGCCTTCATTACAAAGGGATGTTATCACGTTTATCCAGCACTGTGCCACTTGCAGTATTACCAAACCATCTCATCAATGCCCAGCTGGGTTACTCCAACCTCTACCCATACCTCAACGCCCCTGGTCTCACATCGCCATTGACTTTGTAACTGATCTTCCCCGTTCAAGAAATCATACCACCATACTTACAGTCATCGATCGATTCTCGAAAGCTTGCCGCCTCATCCCTCTCACTAAGCTCCCCACAGCCTTTGAAACAGCAGAGGCATTGATGGAACAGGTGTTCAGGTTCTATGGACTACCCGAAGACATAGTCTCAGACCGTGGACCTCAGTTCACCTCCAGAGTCTGGTCTGCTTTCTGTCAGCAGCTCAACATAAACGTCAGTCTAACCTCAGGCTATCACCCCGAATCCAATGGTCAAGTAGAACGACTTAATCAGGAACTAATACGATTTCTAAGATCCTACTGCCACAACAACCAAAACGACTGGAGTCGTTATCTGCTTTGGGCTGAATATGCGCAAAACTCCTTACGCAAGCCGTCCACTGGTCTTACACCGTTCCAGTGTGTCCTTGGTTTCCAACCTCCGCTATTTCCCTGGTCAGGGGAACCCTCAGATCTACCCGCTGTCAATGACTGGTTACACCGCAGTGAAGAAACCTGGAATACCGCTCACGTTCATCTCCAGCATGCTGTACGCCGGGTTAGAGAACAAGCTAACCGCCATCGGAGACCAGGTCCGCCCTACGCTCCGGGCCAGTGGGTGTGGTTGTCCACCAGAGATCTTCGTCTTCGTCTCCCGTGCAAGAAGCTCAGTCCCAGGTACGTGGGTCCATTTAAAATAATCCGTCAAATTACACCCGTTTCATATCGTTTAGCACTTCCTGCCAACTACCGTATCTCACCCACTTTCCATATCTCTTTGCTCAAGCCCGCGGTGGTCCGAGAGGAGGGACCAGGAGGAGACCGCTGAGGAGAGCACCCCTCCTATCGTGGTGGATGGCGAGGAGGCATATCGAGTCAGGAGATCTTGGACTCACGACGCCGAGGCAGGGTGTTACAGTATCTCATAGACTGGGAGGGTACGGACCTGAGGAAAGGTCATGGATCAATGCCCCTGACATCCTGGACTCTACGCTCACGGATGATTTCCATCGCGACCACCCCAACAGACCCGCTCCTCGACCCCGTGGAAGGCCTCGGCGTAGACTCGCCCCTCGCTTCAGGAGCCGCTCGCTGGAGGGGGGCTCTGTCACAAACTCGGTCTCTGTGGCCCTCCCGAACACCACCGGAGGGCACCGTCCACCAGAGTACTAATCCCTGAACTACATCACCCACAATGCATTGTACCTGAGACTGATTACTGCACAGGTGTTTCCCATCTCTGTGACCTATATAGCTGCCACTCAACAGGCGAACTTTGCGAAGTCTTGTTTCTGCCCGGCCAACATTTCTGAGCGTTCTTCCTGTTACTACTGATCCGACCTAGGACTGTTTACTTGACCCTGTGATTCTCTGCCGCCTGCCCTTGTGATCTGATATCTGGACTGTCTACTACTTCTCCTGTCTGCCGCCTGCCCTGACCTAAGCCTGGTAATCGTTTATGAGTTTGATCCTGTCTCCATTACCCCTGTCGCTGGTATCCGATCTTTGCCTGTTTAACGTTGTCTCTAATAAAAGCTGCAAATGGATCCCCATGTCTCAGACCCTTTGTTACAAGAATAATGACTGTTCACTGTCTCTTCAGAGCTGTTTTACAGCAGAAATGAATTCTGTATGCATGAATCACTGTTTTATTGTTCATCACTGTGAAGCTGCTTTGAAACAATCAGTATTGTATTAAGCACTATATAAATAAAGGCAACTTGACTTAGCTGTGTTTTTGTTTATGGAGAAACCACAGCAGGCAAAAGTCTGGGATCGGTACGTTTTTTGTTTTTAAAAACAACTGTCCATTGCTCAAGCAAGGCTGCATTTATTTGAGCAAAATACATTAAAAACAGTGACAGTAATTATATAATTATATTAACTATATAATAAACAACAATATTGTGAATTATTATTTCAATTTTAAAAAACAATTTTCTATTTTACATTTGCATTTATACATTTAGCAGATGCTTTTATCCAAAGCGACTTACAGTGCCATTCAGGCTATCTTTTTTGTTTATCAGTATATATATTTTAATATATTTTGCATGTCATTTATTACTTATTTATTCCTTTTAGCAGCCATTTACTTCAGTCTTTACATGATCTTTCAGAAATCATTCTAACATGATAATTTGCTGCTCAAGAAATCACAATGCTAAACTTCACATTGGGTTTGCTCACCATTGGTGGACAGGAGGAAATAAGCGGCATTCTGTTGCGGCAGCCAGCGGATTTTGTTGATCTTCTCCTCAATCTCCAGGCTTTTCAAGTAGTCAAACTCGGGCTCGTGGCTCTGAAAGGTGCTGTAAACATTGTACTCCCCCCGACGGTGAGGCTGGTTCTTACTCTGCAATGATGGAAGGGGTTATGGCTTAAACCAAGATTAAAATAATAGACCTTAATATACATTTGATGCATTGCTTTGTTTCACGGCCTATTTTTATAGCTTATTTCACTGCCTATTTCATGTGTATCATGCATCCGACATTAGCAGAGGATCGCATTTACAATTTATTCATATAATTAGAGGCAGCACACAAATGATAATTAGAAATTTCAGAATAAACACTGGCTTATATTAATCCCTCTGTTACAGGCACATATGGAATGTGTGTTGATTTGTTCTTTGTTGCTGAAAGCCGTGAAATATAAGTGAGCACAAAGGTGGTCCGGGTTAGAGGAATATCTCAATACCGATCAGAGCATGGAAACCTTCAGGGTCACCTCTCACCTTGGGAAGCGTCTAAATCAATAAGCAGGACTCAGACAGACCGAGAGAAGACGAGGGTATTAATGGAAACAGATTTCCCCTCGGCGGGAGGGAGGGGGTTAAAGGGGTCTGAAACAGAGTGGGGCATGAATCATGGCGCGAGGATTAACAGACACCATGAAATCTCTTTAAAGATGAGACGAGGAGGGGCGGACGGCGGGGTTTTCACACTTTTGTGCTGCTAGACAAAACATTGAGGGGTTCTCAGATCTGAAACAGTTCATGACCAACTCACAAAAACACAAATTTAGTCAACAGAGGATAAACAGTCAATTTAGGATGAGTATGTGTACTAACATATTTACAACTCCTGGCGATGATATATTGGGTGTGAATTTACCCTATATGCCTTTTGTCAGTATTTTTAAAGTAACAGTTTAAATCATTTGATGTTTCCTGAGATGCAATTATAATCTTAGTATGTTTGAATCATAAATTAGATATAAATGGTCCTTTTCTTTGCCTCTGATTTGAACGCTCCAATGAAAGGGGCGTGTCTACTCAGACCTCAATGTAAACGCCCCCTGCTATGATTGGTTAATATATTTGCATATGAAATGTGCATTACATGTGAACTCTCTTGAAAACTTTTACTGTGTTTTTACTATAACAGCCACCAAGAATAACTAATAATGCAAAAAGAGGACAGTATATTATATTTAGATCAAGCAGCAATGAACAACAGCCAAACAGTCACGTCGGCTGAGCACACATTGCAAACATGAAATACTTTCATAATAACTAACACACTGAAAATATGGTGTAAATAACAGACTCAATGAGCAGCGTATCATAAACTGTTATTGATTATAATGGTGAAATTTTTTGGTGAAAATGCAAAAATCAAATCACTGATAGACTTGCACTGATCTTGAATTGATCCAGCGATTATAAAGAGAATGATCTTTGCTTTCTGTGTATAAATAAATCACAATATAGTCAAATATGGGTGTTTCAGAATAAATCATATTTTAAACTTAGGAGTTAGTTTTTGAGTTTTGAAATACATTTACAGTATGTTTTGTTGTAACAGTAACCTCTTATATGTGTAAATATCAAGAAAATGTAGATTCATCCATATTTTATTCTGCATTATCAGGGGAAGCCTCATAGTAGTAATAGTCTTTAAATTATGGAGAATACAATGTCTATCCCAAATTACCTCCTGTTCCCTCTGGAAGACCACCACTCGTCCACCTTTGTCCCCAGTGGCCAGGAGTTCTCCTGTCGAGTTGAACTCGACAGTGGATATGATGTCAGCTGAAAGAGAGGCATAGAAGATGATATATTAGAGCTTCAGGAATGTCCAATTAGTAATCTACATTGAGACAATGAGAACGGTATGCGTATCGAACCGTGCGGTTCACGGTTCACAAGTGATCATCCCTATCCCCTTGGCGTGGGGACTTTGGAATGCACTTGGAAAAGGGAGACGTAATTTCCATATTTGTCTGCAGCTGGGATGTCCCGTGACAACGGCATATGTCGCCGTTTTATTGTCATAAATTTATTTTTATTGTTGTTAGCATAACTGTTGCAAATGAACAAACATTTTGTATTTTAAAAGTTGTGTGCTATATAATATTTATAAAACTAATATGTATACAACTTTTTAAAATATAAAATGTATACTTTTTTATGCTGGTGTCCGTGGCGACATATATATATATATACACACACACACACACACACACATATATAATTTTTTAATTTTATATATTTGAATTTGTCTGTATTCCGTTTTATAATTATATATATATATATATATATATATATATATATATATATATATATATATGTATAAAATCATAAAACGGAATATAGAAAAATGAAAACAGACAACACACATTTCTAAAAAATAAATAAACAAACAAAAGAAAGTATAACTAAAATGTTATAGAGCATTATTATTAGTGGTGGGTTATCGGCGTTAACGTGCTGCGTTAACGCGAGACTTCTTATCGGCGATAAAAAATATCGCCGTTAATCTATTCTCAAAGTTGGGTTGGGAGCTGGGTCTATACTACGCAAGCTATGATGACTTTCACCCTGATATTTTAGCGGGATGTATACCTGAATTGCACTGTAGGGGGCGAGCGTGTCTTGAACTAGAGGCTCGCATGATCCGTGATGGACAGATTGTTAACGGCTGGTCTATGTGGTAATACAATCGGGCAGGACATCCAAACACTCACCTATCATTCATCAACCTCAAATATGGCTTTTCATCTGAAAGATGTATGTAGTAGCAACTTTACATGGCCGCTCAATATGATGTTAACCTAGAGAAATGTGCGCTATTGAAGTGTTTGTGTGGAAGCGCGTTTGCTGCAGGACAGGCTCCGGTGCGCTCACTTGCTCTTAAAATCTCCGTCATTCTTCGTCATACAGATAAAAGTAGCCTAATACATCTTTCGAATCTGTAAAGACTCTACGTTTATTTATGTGCACTCAGAATAACAACGAAACGTTGCGCTTTTAAGCAAACAGGATGCGCTTTAGGTCTCATGTGAACTTGAGAATTCACTCCCGTGTCACCCTCTGCTTCGAACCTGTGTGTATGCCTAACGTTACTGTGAAATTACCACATCAGACGTGACGTGCTAACATGGATGCAGCTATGAAGCCGCCGGGTTTGCTTCAGGGAAAATGTATTTTTAAGAAGCTTCCCAATGGAAACTGTAAACAGTTCATCACGACCTCTTATGTAGGCCTACAGTTCAAAATTCATGTTTAACTGAATAAACAGTTAGTAAACACAAGTACATCTTATTGAACATAGTTTATTTTCATCACCATTATTATCATAGCAGAACAGCTTTCTCAAGCAGTTTGTGATGCATTTTGGAAACAGGAGATGAGTCCCTGGTCTAATGCACCACCTGGCTTGAGAAACCCGTTCTCAAAGACTTACTTTTAGCCATTATTTGGGTAGCACACATATTCTGAATGCCTTCGGCAGAATTCAAATGAGCCATTTTAATCTAGATTAATCTAGATTAATTTCAAAATTAATCTAGATTAATCTAGATTAAAAAAATTAATCTATGCCCACCCCTAATTATTATTGTTAAATTTTGTTGTGAATTCAATTGATCTGACATCCTTTTAAGTATAACAATTAAACCACTCAATAGAATCCATACAAATTCAAACAAAACAAACCAATAAAACCGATTTCAACTGGACAGTTTACAGCTGTTCTGAGACCAGCTCATGTCAAATGTGATGATCCGCTCACCATGCACTCTTGAAATGTCTGTCTATCACCATTCCATTGATATGTAAATGTACCCAGATATCACCCACTACCATTATCCCACCAAATATCATCTTCAAAAGCCAGAACGATCTGGAGGCCTTTGAAAGAACATGTGAAGCAAACACTGAGAAATTCTAGGTTGACAAAGAGATCGTACTGGACAAGCAGCTGATATCACGGCCAAATGAAACGCTCTCCCTGCAGTGAATGCATGACATCAGATAAAAGGAGAGATTTCAGGCCATAACCATCAATTCATGTACTTGTATGAAAAAAAATCCCCTGTGTATGTTTATGAAGGACATCATCAAAGATAGGCACACAAAGGCATAAACTCTCAATCTGGCCTGCATACAAAAAACAGATAAGATGACGTGTAGTGGGCTGACCACTTTAAAACAGACTATATTTCATTTAGATCTGAATGCATAAGCACCACCCAACACAGTAAAGACACATACAAATGCTTTTAGATTGTTATTATAATAAAGACAATCATTACACCTGCCTCTCTGTTATCTGCCATGATGAATGTCATGATATCTGAAAGCAGAATGAAGCTATAATAACATAAACCTGTGTGAATGTGCTAACAAAACAATTGCGTAAAACATGTTTTAATTAATCTTATCACATTAAAAGGATAGTTCACACAAAAATGAATTTGCTCAACCTCAAGTTGTTCAAACCTTGTATGAGATTCATTGTTAAAATCAAAATAAGATATTTTGGATGGAGGAAATGCTTTGGAAGTAAATGGCTACCGTCAACTGTTTGGAATTTTCATTTGTGGGTGAAATATCCCTTCAACTTTGACGATTCTAAAAATAATAAAAAATAATAATTTTAATACATTGATTGCTATGTGTTTTCTAGGGTGCCTTGGGTGGTTGCTAGGTCCCAAGTCTTTAATATAAGTCTACAACTGTTCTTTCTTCTTCCATGAGGGGGTTTGGCATCATGGCATCTTTGTTTCCAAGAGGAATGTTAAAGAATGCGACACAAGTCTCCCAGAAACCCTGTATAAGTCAACCAATCCGATGACGACTTCGAAACTCCTGAAGTTTGTTGTGTGCCATACGCATCAGACATTCAGCCACCGGTCCATGGGCGGGACATCCGAGACTGAGACTAGGTTTAAGATAGAGTGTAGTGAAGGTGATACGTTATTTTCTAACAGGATAGAGCATTAACTTTTAGCAACACATACAACAACCAACGTGATAAAATGTAATCAGTTTTGGATAAAAGTGTCACAAATAATGCGAGAAGCAACATCATATTTACAATGAGCCTTGGATGGTAATAGTACACTTCTCCCAAGTGCAGTAGCGACGTTCTGCAGCATGAGTTGACCACCACAGTTTCGAATTAGGGGTTTGTCTGTAGCAAGCATCAATAGCACATTTATTAAGCATTTATCAAATGAAATCATTTAAATGATCTGTACCTAGATTTTTAAAGCAGCCTTACTGGTGAGCATCTCTTCCTCAATACCCAACATGTTCTGAACTGTAAGTGACCCAGATCCAAACCTACAAAGATTCTTGACACTTCAAAGAGCTGCATCGCTGGATGGCTCCCATTGTGGGATGACACTGTGTCTAATCGCCAGCCCACCGCCAAAAGAAAGTGGGCCAGGGTGGGACGCTTAATTAAAGCAGTGCTACTAACGACAGACAAGCCAAAGTAGCAGCAAATCCGCTTCCTTTCAGACCGTCTGCTTTATCTCAAACATAATTTGACATGTCTGTGCTGTCTTATAAATGCTTTTCAGTGCTAGCAGAAGAGTTATATGTTAAACATTGCATTATTCAATTCAAAGCTTCACACATAACAAAAACTGTCTGGCATCGTGTACATGCTGTTCTTGTAGTCGGGTGTTTACCTCCAGCTATCTAGGTTTTCTGGTTATTTCTAGATTATCTCATCTTAGCCAAGATCCCAAAATAACCTGTACATTCGAGCTCTTTCTGATCTAGCTAGTGCACAACAATAGTTTTAAGACCGCAAGCATGGAATTGTAGCCTAGACATTGTTGAATGGTAAAAGACGTTACAGTTCAAAGTTCATTAGCAAACGCTGCTCTGACTCTGCTGTGCGCGTTCCGATCGATTCCTACCTTTGACACATCTTCCTTGGTCTTCCTCAAGGAGATGCATCTGTTTCTCTGTCTTTGAGATGTGCTGTTGCTATGTAATCCTCACTGTGAAAAGAAAGGGTTGTTTCTGCTGCGATAGCTGCAGTTTTCCTTCTCTCTTGCTCTCTGTCTCTCTTTATCAGATAACTATTTCATTGTGCATATCATCTCACAATTCACCAGCTCGCCCCACACAATCTCAAAATGAGTCCAGCACTCCTGAAATAGTCTGCTTGGATTCATTTGCATAAATCCCAATCAAATACAGAAGAAATGACTTCTAAATATTAGCTTTTATCCATTTCAAGGAGTAAATGACAGAGAGAAGCTAGACACGGAGAGGTGGAGATAGAGAGAGAGACTAAAGAAACAGCGACTGAAAAGGCTTGTTGTTTTTTCACCCCGATACACCTCTTTGGGCTTTTATATCGTCTGCATGGTGAATTTAAGTGCAGCGTTTCCATGACAACCGTTCTTTGGACTAAAACAAGTGCTGTGTGCGATTCTTGCAAAGACTTTGTTCATGTGGTGTGAACTGCCATCGCATTGACAGAATTTAGAGCAGTCGGGGAAATCTTACCCGTACGGGTCATATTTCATCTCAAATTCAAATCAGAAATTCAAAACGAGATTTTTCTAAAAGAAAACAGTCTTTTAAGGATGGGTTAGATTTTGTGCATCATGGCATTATTTGCACGACAATGCACCCCCACCCAATTTTCATTACTACAATAATAATAATAATACATTGTTTACAACATTTAATTTAGGCCTGTTGTAATAGGAATATATATTACAGCCCTATTTACTATAATATGTTAAAATACAGAATTACAATAATGACAATTTAATGGGATTAAACAATAAAAAATTAAATAAAAAAGCATAACAAATTAATATAAATAAAATATAACTAAAGAAGTGAGTGTTTTTGCTTTGTTATTAAAGAAAAATTTTCATAAACTTTCACTTTTACTTCACTACATTCCAAAACATAATATTGTACTTTAACTCTACTACAATGTACTGAATGAGCTGATTCTTTTCAATGAACCGGTTGAATCGGTTCGCAGATCGCACTGAACGACTGATTCGCGAATCAAATTAATCTGATTGCAGCTGTTCATTATTCAGGAAAGATCCAGTCAGAGGGATAATGTGTGGCTGGGATAACAGTCGAAGCTTTAGTGTTACTAAGAACAATTTACAAAAATACGTTACTAATATCGGTGCCGATAGCCTCGTGGGCCACTTCGTTTCCTGTCGATATATACGGTCTTGTCTTAATAAAAGCCAAAAATAAATAATGTTAATTAATGTCTGTCAGTTATTGGTGAACTCAATCCGCTGTAAAAGGCCAAGCTGTTGAAGTCCACTCTATGAAATACTTGAATGTGGATATGTCAATATGGGGTATGCTCTTTCAGGAAAAACAACACAAATTAATGTCAATTCATCTTCCTCCTGCCATTGCATTTTCAAAGAAATACAACTAGTATGTTGGCAGAGTGTTTCTTTTAAAATGTCAGTGCATTTTAACTTACATTACGCCTGTACGCCCTTTGAAATTGAGTGGTTTCGACAGAATGTGATAAAGAGAATGGAAAATGATAATTTGATGCAATGATGCAAACTTTATAAAATAATCTTGAGAAAAGGATTATAAATCTGAAACTGCATTTACTGAGCAATTTCAAAATCGTATGCTCATATGCATTGAATTTTGAATTCAATTGGATTATTTAGACAAAACGGGTGTTCTCACAGACTGTCAGCGGACATTTCTGCCAGCTCTCTTGAGTCTTGGCTGATCACAGTCTAGGCCTTATGGACAATACATTTTTGGAAGGCACATCTAAAGAAAGTGCAACAACAGTTTTTCTGTAGACACATACAAACAATACATGATTAGTGACCCACTTGGACAGATGTGTCACAGAGCTCTCATTAGAACACTTCATCACACACACGCACCACACACACACACACACACACACACACACACACACACACACACACACACACACACACACACACACAAAACAACAGTCTATGTGAAACATTTCAGAGCACAAAAAGCATCATGGGGTAAAACGCTAAGGGGTGGTGGGGTTGGGGGGGATAGAATAATTACATCGAAAACATATTCGATTCCTTGCAGAAGCAGAATTCTAAATGAGTTCTCAAAGATGCAAAGCATGCTGACCTAATTAGGCCCCTGGAGTACCCAGTTTTTGACTACTTCTCTCTGTATTCTTTTCATTTATTATCAGCAGGGAATGTGGTATGGATGCAGAACACAACTGCATCCTTATTTAGGGCAAAATGAAGATGCTTGGAAGGTGAATAAGAGACCATCTTGCTATCATATTTGTAAAACTGTACGAATCTGAAAGTTTAAGAATCTCAATATAAGACTACAGAGGCTTAATGTAGCTATGCACCTAGGGCTGTGACGATAACCGCATTACCGCTTCACCGCGGTAATGAGATGCGACCGGTGTTGAGGTCATCACCGTCATCACCGCACTGTTTTTCGCGGGATCCGACCAAATGTCTTGCAACGCGGGAATAAAACACGGTAACGGTCGGTAACTCTGGTGTAATTTGAACGGGAGTGGGCGGTCTAACAATATCCCGTTCCCGACATCCTTTCAGAACAGCATATTTGTGTGTTTTTACTCCCTCTTACCGCTCACGCGCTGCACGCACGCACCAGTGCTTCTGCGTCATGTGTTTTATTGCGCACCGTGCGCAGCATGTGCATAACGGCACCCTGACAGAACAGGCGATCTGCATGTGCATATAGGCGAACAAGGCAGTCGCCTCGGCAGCAACACAGTCAGGGGGGCAAAGGGACAGATATTTGTAGTTTATCTTTTGGGCATTCGTTATCACTGCTTAGTTATTCTACATCTAAATTAACTTTGCTTCATAATGCCGCTCCGCGCGCCCCAACTGAGCGTCATCAATAGGCTACTCTACATGCAAAACATTATAATGTTCATTCATAAATGTCATCAAATCGAATAAAACTATCCAGACATGAATTCCTTTTGCTGCTGGTGCTGTCTGATGAGTTTTAAAGCCAGACACGCGCTTCTGAAAGGTAAGATTATAGCTGTATGTGTGTGAGAGAGAAAGCGCGGTGGAGATAACAAGTGTAATATTATCTATTAAATAGTACACCCAAAACCGTGTTTTGCTGTGTTTTAGCCAAGTGGAATACTCAATATTTAGCGTTTATCATATACAGTGTTTAATTTGTGTAATAAAGCGGGGTGATCGATCCGGCATCAGAGGATGGAGAGGTAAGGGATAATTCGCGCAATCACTCCGTTGACCCACTTAAGTGATTACCAGCTTGCATCAGTTGCTTTTATTGTGTGCATATACTCTAAAAATCACGGTTATTTTATTAAACATTTTTTTGTAATGTTTGGGTAGTTTTTTTGTAACCCATATCCTATATGACAGTCGCAGAGTCTGCGTTTGCTTTGAGTGCACGCAGATATTTTGCCTTCTCTTCGGGTGAAATTAGTTCTCAGTGCCACTTACTTTTTTTTGTCAAATATAGGTTTGTTTCATGTAATCTATAAAACAGTAAACGATTTTATTTTATGCAAAGCAAACCAAGTCACCTAAACGAGCCACATCAGGGTTTTTGCGACTATGAAAGTTTTATGAACTACTATGAAGTTATTAGTTACTATGAACTGTATTTGACAAAAATAAAGGCACTAAGACAAGAAAGAAAAGAAGAATAAAAACAATGACAAGCTCAAACAAAACGAAACCAATAGCGACTATATAAAATAATAAAATTAATAATTTTCTAATCTCAGCATGCTTTAATTTTGTGTCCTAATGGTTTTGCGTCAATACGTTTAAATTAAAATGTCTTTGGTCTGTGCTCTGGAAGTGTTCTGTTAATTCTGCTAAACTTTAATTACTACAACTCAAATTAAAACCGAAACTAACCTGTATGGGTAGAAAACTCCACTAAATAAAAACTACACTAAAATTAACCAAATTATAAAAAATAAAACGAAACTTAAATTTTTAGCGAAAATTGAAAGCAATATTAAAATAAAACGAATTTAAAATGCAAAACTACAATAACCCTGACACAAACGTATTTCTCTGGAAGAAGAGGATCCACCAGATGAGATGATCGGAGTTCAGAGATGCTGCTGATCCGGACCGGGTTTGTTCAGATTAAGCCCTGATTGCTAATAGCACATGCCCGTGCTTGTTTTTATTTTAATGTAGTTGTTAATAAACAAATTATCCAATCTTTCATTTGCATCTTTAAAATCCTATTTGAGTGAAGCGGGGGCGGCACGGCAGGGTTTTGCCTAGAGCCCCGTCGATGAGTGACAGAGCAGAATAAGGATGAAGTTTAGCTAAGTGTGGATTCTTCAACTGCGACTGCAAAATGGCCAGTTTACTGTGAAGAAACCCATGTCAGGCAAGTCTGACTCAGGACATTCTTCTCAGGGAAGTTAAATTGTTTGGTTTCATGAAAAAGAGATTTAATTTTGCAATGTCTAAGCCAACGGTTTTGTTCATATTTTACATATAAATTTAAATGACAGATGTCTTTTTTTTTCTGCGACACTTTTCCGTGTTGACAGCAAACGGTTAAACCAATTTAGTATTTTGACAAGACGAATAAAAATAACAAACATGCTATTTTTACATTTTTGTACAAACTGGCCTACAGTATTATAATTGTTTTCTCTCTGCGACACTTATTATTACGTTGACAACAAAATGTAAAACTAATTTGATTCTGGACAAGACGAATAAAATAAATAGCCTACAATAAAATAATTTTTGTGCAGACTACATTTGTATTTGTTATCTCTCTCTCTTTCAGTAGAGGAAATGTAATTGTGAGATTCTGGAAACGAGATATATTTAGGGAACGTCGGGTCGGGAAGAAGATAAAACATATTTTATTTTGCACTTTAAAAAGGTTGTTATTATAAATGTAGCCTAACGAATCGTCAAATAATATTAATTACATCCTAATTTGCTGTTACAACCTATCCGTTTCAACAAACACAGTTTTGAACAAGTTGTGTTTGAACAAGTGCGTTTATATCCACGGACGCTTACCGAAAAACAATGTCTAAAGAAATATGAATCGAAGTTTAGCACAAATCACCAGAACAAAGCACATGTTAAGCTCGGCTTGTTGTTTCTGCAGCTTTCTCAGGTTGTTATTCTTTTAATAATTTGTTGTACAAAGAATGGGTTACAAACAATGACAAAGACTGTTCCATAATTCCTATTAAACTCTGAAGATATTGAAAAAAAAACAAAGTTGAAAACCAAATCCTCCAGTGTGTTGAGCTTAGTCCGGCTGCGTGCACCTTCGGCTCGCGCTCGCGCTAAAATTGCATCTCTTCACGTGATCAGTGAAATCTGACTCCTGCTACAATGTGCCGTGGCTCTGCAGCGTGCAGACGCAGACTTGCACAAGTGCGACCACATCAATTATTTTTTACTGGGGGTCGTGCGATTAACCGCCAAACCGCGATATTTGTTGCTGCTTCACCGCGGTAAGGAAAAATCCAATACCGTCACAGCCCTATATGCACCAAAACGATTCAGCCATGCATTATTGTTCCAGTATCAACATGGCAGCCATTGCACCATTTCTATCACTCTTCTTGCAGCATTTTTCCTCAGATATTGACATTGCTCATTTAAATGGTGGCTGTCATAAAAGTGTTTTCTCGTGACAAATTTATTTAAACATACATTAGGTAACATTAAATAATGATTACATCATTAGCAGGTTAAATAAAACATTTAATGAACGTTATATAGCAAAGATATATTTAGCAAAATGCACCTCTCTAGAGTTATTTTCTAGCTGACTAACAAGTTTATGAACACTAAATGGCTTTTCTGAGTTAAATGTAACATTATCTGACATACAGTTGACAAGCTGTTAGACTAAAAGATCCTTACGAGGATTTAAAATCTATATCATATCATCAAAATGAAGAATGAAAATTGAAAAATCTATTTTGTGCCCTTACTTCCACATTCATGTTTACCTGTTGTAGCTTCTTCACATTGTGTGAACAATATAGATACGAGTCATTAGCGCTAATGTAACACCACTGTTTCGGTCAATAACTACATGTAATCTTTAAATGTGTGATTTTGAAGGAATGACGTGAGGAAGACAGTAATGGTCAGCGTGTGTAATAATAGAGGAGGTTTGGGAAGGGCTGACCGGACACAATCACAGAGCACTGGTGCGTATTTACTGGTAGCGGCTTGGCAGCCTAAGTGTTATTGGAAGCTGGATCCAACATTATTAACACATTAGGAATGTGAGGAACTGAATAGGAAAGCTAATTAATGGAGCAGCTCGGATGAGTGTATGAGCTGAAGGCTTTGTGCACGGTCAACGAGAGCAGTGAATTCATCAGGAAAGAATAAGTACTGTAAGGAATTCTGATTATTTGTTTTAGTAAATGAAACTGGAGACTTACTTCTGGATTATAAATACATTTCCCATGTTTGAAGGGATAGTTCATCCAAAAATGCAAATTTTCTCATCAATTACTCCCCCTCATGCCATTCTAAACCCATAAAACATAAGTTTATATTTGAAACAAAGATATTTTTTAATGAAACCTGAGAGATTTTTGAGTTTCTTCTAATGGAAGTGATACAAATCAGTCACTTTTGTTAAGATGAAGTCTTAGAAGGCAACTTCGAAGGCCGCAGATAGCAAGCAGTTGACAGTTTGGGAATCAGAGCCTCTGTATATCATTATTTTCTCAAGGCTTGGTCTTATTTGAGATCGGTTTACAAGCACCCCTACCTATAATCTTACGCCATATGTTGCTTCGAGATTTCATTTAGCTTTTGTTATTGAAGTATGTATCTATCAATTTCACACCAACTCTATCTCGCCTGGTGGATCAGAGTGTGAAAATAAATCAAAAAGTCAGCGAAGGCTTGCAAATGCAGCTGGGTCAAAGGTCACCGTGATGTGCAGAAGGAGACCGTCCTCAAATGAAACCCTTTTTTCTAATAACACACAGACGACTCCAGGGCTGCAATAAAACAAGCGAACCCATATAGCAGACACTGTCATCTCTCATATGATTAAACATGAACGAGGAGATTGGCCATCTTTGACTCCCTGATTGTGGCGAGATTGGATCCCTAGATGTGTACTATGCTCAGAAGATGAAAGGCTAAAATTAGCATAGAGAGGATGCAGACCTTGACGCTAAAATTAAATACAGAGGGTGACCAGAAAGGGACGTTTCATTATGAAAAATGGGGTGAAGTGAATACCTTTCAACCTGCTTCAAAGTGTCAGAAAATCATTTTCAAAAGAAGACACATGGGTTCAGCGTGCGTGCCCCCAATTCTGCAGCCTAAATGTGTCAGCATGCATATAGTTTGTGAGGATATTTAAGAGAAACATTATGTAAAGAACAAACATTAACAGAAATGCCTCATATTTGATCGTTTGAAAGCACTGTGAATTAAATGTACTATTTGCTTTCGATAAGAGCCAAAACATAAGAAATTAGGGCTGTACCATGTTGATTACAGCATTTAATAATTATCTAATCCATTTGGTTTCTACTTACTAAATTTGTTTTTGGAGTAGTTGAACATTGTAACCAATCATCCATTGAGAAAATGAATACATTGGCCAATCATACAAAACTACCATTATAACCAACAAAGCACAGATGAAATAAACAATTATTCGTACATTTTGAAAATCTTTCTACAGTATAGACAATTTCATTGATTATTACAAAAGTGTTTGTGAGAGACCAGAACTTTAACGACGGGACTTCAACAGTTCAAACTTACAAACGTACTGTTACTTATTAAAATAAAAACATAATCAAAAGATAAGTTTATCACAATCATGCAGCCCTATAAAACAATGATTGTACAGATGAAAACAAAACTCCCCCTGCATCTGAAAAGGCCTACTTCCCTACTATATAGTAGTATGTAGGACACTTTTCTATGCCGTGAAGTCAAGAGAGAGGATATATGATTAGGAAGCAACATGATTGACGCTGCTAGGTCATGTGACTCAATATGGCGGATACAGTACTGTACGTTTAAATTTCCTTCACAGCACCCATATTCATACTAAATCAAACAAACATTTTTTACAGTCATGAAGTAGGTTTCAACCCAGTTTATATGTTTTTCTATATGAAAACATTATATAATTCAGATGCCAGCTTTCCTGTTGCTCAACAGCTCAAACAACATGGCATTAGCAGGTCATGGGTTCAATTCCCAGCGAAAGCAACAACTGATTACAAAAAATAAAAAAGAATTGGTAACACTTTATAGAGACCAATTCTCACTATTAACTAGTTGCTAAGTTGCTTTGGATAAAAGCATCTGCCAAATGCATACATATTTACATAATATAAGTTGATTTCTAGGTATAGTAAATGAGAGAGAGACATAGCTTGTAGAATTTAATGCGATGCTAAACAACGGCACAGGAAAGAGATTAGCGCTGTGAGGTATCTGAATTATGTGCGTCAGAGGGATTGACTCTGGGATAATCGTACCGGTGCACCCTGACCCTGTTTCAAACACAACAGTGAAATGCTATGAACTCTGCCTGATACAAAACCTCTGGTAGTATGTACTAACAGACTAATTAACTCATGTAAACCCACCAACTTCACAGATATCAGAATCCCAAAAAGGCCATCGCAGAAGTTACCCTCGTTTCCTGTTGTGTTGATCTGCTGCACTAAGTGGCTTAGACAGAAGTTTCTAATCTTGTGTTTCGTGAGCAACAAACAGTCTTCCAGTCTCTCTGGAGTTATAAATAACTGACCCGCACTAGCCTGTGGCCATATCACAGATCACCGTAGGCACGTATCCGTCTGGACAAGAGGAGCGAGGATAGATCTCCCAGCTCCTGGGGCAGATCCGTCTCAATAGCCCACTTTGTCCAACACAGAGACGGGTAATGTCTGGCCTCCAGGCCATATTTAAAACGGGAGAATGCAAAACTTTGAGTAAAAGCAATGTAAAATAAAACAATAATAAATAGAATTACACATTTAATTAAATTATACATTCAATTATTTTAAAACAATATCAATGCAATATAAATTAAAGTCTCTTTTTGTGCCAGCTGTAATGTATAAGGCCAATCTAGTGTGTCATCATGGAAACATGGAACGTTTAATGAATACATTGACAAATGCACTCAAATCAAAATCAATGCCCTTAGATTAACTTTGAGTGCAATATAGTTGACATGTCTTGTGTTGCATTAGTTACTATAGAGATGGACACAATAGAAGAGTTTTGGTCGTTGGAAGCCGTGCGTTGTACTTGCAGAGGTCAGGATGTGTTCGAGAAACTCATTTCAGACTTCATGGAAGAACCAGAGCTGCCATGAGATAAGTGAAATACTGCATGAAACGGAAATTGCTCTCGACTTTTCGTTCCTATTGTGGCTTTCAAAAGAGGAATGTAAGAGAAAATAAAATACTTCATGACATTGCTAAGCCAAATTATTTCATGAATCAGAAATCTGATGACATTAATTAGCTTTCAAAGCTTCTGGGTCCTAATCAGCTTCTCAATTTGCTGGTTATCAAGCGTTAAATCATTCAAGGCCAAATTGAAATTGCAACTGTAACTTCCTCCGAATGGCCATTAACAGAGAAAGTCTCTCTGCAGCAAGTTTAATACTTAATATGTGAAATGGTAAGAGTGCCTTAGGTGGCACAAATCATTACTGTAAGTGTCACAGAGTATTATATCTGCCATTGTGGTTTGAAACTAGAGCTTTTTGGCTATCTGCAATTCAAGGCTTTTTAAAAGTGTTGTTTTTAAAAAGTGATTCACCAAGAGGTCAACGAAGGCTACCATCCGTGTTAAATACTAGCTAGCAGACTAGTTTAACCCACACTATTTATTGTAGCCACATGCTGCACCCGCGCAGTGATATGCTGTAGTAGCTGAACCGAAATCTAATCCGATACCTCAATTTTTCTTAGTATTGCAGGCATACTGTAGTGAAATGGAATAAAGAACACAAACTGGAACACTGCATATTCATGTTCTTGCTTAATAATGAAAGTTTGCCAATGTTTAACCCCAAAATCTTCTGCGGTGCCATTTTAATGGTGACTTTATATTAAGGATCAATTCTCACAATTAACTAATTGCTTATTAACATGCATATTAGTACTTATAAAGCACATTTATTTCCTTAATCTGCATGACCATATTCCACATCCTTTAATCTACCCCATACCTAAACACTTTTGCTATTAATAATAGAGTAAAATGCTAAAGCAGGGAATAAAAAGTAAATCTAAATCAACCAAACTGCCTCTTGTCTCCCTACAATCTACCTCCTGCCTACCCACTCTCTTTTCCATACTGTACTGTGAGCAGATTTACTTTGGGAATAATGAATATGCCTCAAGGGGCTGAAGCTAAAATATTTCATTTCATGAATAAATTGAATGGGGTAGCCAGGGGGTGTTTGGCTTGGCAGCTACGCTTACCGGGAACCAGTCAATAACAAACGGGACCCGCTCTGCATCTAATGATCCAGAGAGATCACATGAGAACTGTGACCAGCAGCAGACTGCTGGAGTTTGCGTTCTCTTTACCCACAATGCACTTCTCTGTTAGAGAAGTCAAAGAGCTAAGAGAACAACCATTTAGCAATCAGGTCAAAGAAATAGAGATGCTAAATGTAGAAATTTAAGATCTGGGGTGTGGCTTTCAAGGAAGGAATACTAGAGAAAAATTTGTTGATGTTGCTTTGAAAAAATTTTGCATTCCTCACATCATCAGTAAAAAATAAATGCCGGCTTTATGATGGAAATACAACAATAAGGAAGTTTTTCCACCATACAAGACAAAAAGCATGCTTTGATAAATCATAATCATGACATAAAAAGTAGAAATTATGAGATAATAAGGGCCAGTTTTACTAATAGCTTGCACCAGCGCAAACTGTCTTCTGGCGTTAAACTAGTACTGTCAGGTTTTATTAAAGACACACAGTGATGAATTAGCGCTGAAAAAGTGAGGACACAGTTATTTTTGCATCTGCATTGAATATGCATTTGTAGGAGTTTCCCTTTCAGATGCAAAAGTTATGGGAGGAGAGTATTAAAATGATTCACACAATGCGTTTTACTAACGTGCGCTCGTCAAATTACTGGAATGTGTGCTATTATTTAACGCCCAAAAAACATATCAAACTATTTTTCACTTAAAAATGGCTGCAATTATTGTTGCTGGAGGAGTTACCGCAGAGAATCGAGAGCGTGTGGTAGAAGGAAGAGGATTTTTTCCACACATATTATTTTAAATGCCAGAATAACACATTATCAGTATTGTTTGCCAAGCCATGTTATTTTTAATTATCTTCAGAAAATAAAAGACGACTTGGAACCCTCAGCTAGGAGTAATAACAGGTCTATCAAAACTTCTAGCAAAGCTCCATTTTTTGGCCTCCGTTTCTTTTTTAACATACTGTGGTATCTTTATTTATTTATTATTTATTTGCGACAACGCTAATTTGTGCTGTGCTTGTTATATTGCGTTGGTCGATATGTAAATGAGATGTTGCGTCTGTGTTCTTTAATTTGCATGTTGTTAGTAAATCACCTGCAGAAATGTCCACGTCCATCGGGGCTGTTCTGGAATTGAGCTCTCGCGCTAATTTGCCCTGTTTAGTAAAACTGGCCCTTTGTCTTAAATAAGAGATAAGTCAAAAATATGATATGAAGTCATAATTATGAGATTAAAAAAAATCGAAATTATGACATGCAAAGGTATGAGATAAATCACATTTATGATAGAATTATAATGATTTTTTGTCATAATTATGACTTTGGTAACACTTTATTTTAAGGTCTAATTCTCTCTATTAACTAGCCTGCATATTACTAACATATTGGCTGTTTATTTTTAACTACTTACTAACATTAACAAGCAGACAATTAGTAGTTAATTGAGGCAAAAGTTCTAGTTAATATTTAGTTAATTATTTGATAGTGAGAATTAGACCTTCAAATAAAGTGTAACCATGACTTTTTATTTCATAATGTCAACTTTCTGTCATAATTTTGACTTTCTGTGCCATAACTTTGACTTTTTGTCATAATTTTGAGTTGTTAATTGGTTTTTTGTTTCCTTTTGTTTTTGTTGTTGTTGTCAATTATACCTTTTATATCGTAATTAGGATTATTTCAATCATATAATTGTAATGTTTATCTCATAATTTCCACTTAATATCATAAATTCAATATTTCATCATTAAACTGATCTCTAAATTGCATTTTAAATATTTGTTTTGATATCAGGTGTCATCAAACCAGTAACTGGATGTGTTGCTAATTTAAAAAAAGAATGAATGATTTGGGGTTTGCACTTATTTTACACCCTACCTGAAAGTATCCGTGCGTGTGTGTGTCAGAGTTTTCCACAGAAAACAGAGAATGACTCTACTGGCATTTTGCCTGAACTATTTCTCTGAAGACATACACAGATAAACTGCATCCTGGTCTCCCTACAACTCAATACAGGCTATTACTCATGGACTGTAATTCCCTCCATTGTTAGCCGTTAGGGGCCAGAAGTCTTTTGTCTGGCGGGTATTGGTTGACTCGATGCTGACTGGGGGGGGATTGCAGTACATATAAAGAGGCGTTTTGCTGAGTTCAGGTACACGGCACTACTCTTCCACTGCAGTGGCGGAGAAAGGCCAATTCTATATGGATACATAAATTACCACACAGGAATCAACGAACTGGGAGAAAATAAATCAGTCTTGATTTATGGCCATCCTGCAGCAGTAAACAAAGACACAAATGCAAAGAGCCAAGTACAAGACCTTATAGGTTAAAGGCAGTGTTGAGGAATAGCAAACTGAAAGAAGCGGTGCTACTAACTTCACTACATTTTTCAGTAGTGCGACAGTTCATGCAGTTCTTCACTAACAAGCTACTTTTTACATTTACAGAAGGTCATGTCTGTGTTGTGCTTTTCAGGCAGCTTTACAGCTGATTGTGAAGAACAAGCTACAAGGAGACACTGTTGTTTTAATAACTGCATCTGTATCATGTATTTTCAAACGTTCAAGTCTTCTCCCTAGCATGGGACAGTATTGTTTAAATTGGTTTATTACACAGCTCCCTGGAATACTTGATCCTGATTAGTCAGTCATGACATTTCGAAGTATGTTATTCCTGATAACAATTGTCATCACTAGCAACGCAGAACAACATGGGTATTTGAGGCCGGTGCTTTTTCACATCTCCCATTTCATACTTTATTGTTCAGGCTTGCGTAACATTACGAGTGTTCGTCTTGATACTAAAATCGTTGCTAATTATCAAATAAATTTGTTCCTAGAACAATTGTTTTGTAAACTGTAATGGATTTAAGATAATAAACGGATACAAATTTAAAACGCTTTCTTCTCAAATAACACTGCATGTCTGTCTTTATGTGGTAAAAATGTATGTAATCACTGATATGTCTGTGCTAAGAACTTCGACTAAGCTCATAGCCGTTTGTTAGGAAATAGAGTTATGCATTCCCTTTAAATATTTCAACTCAAATCACTATTATGTGTTAATTATTTACTGATGTGGCAAGTATCCATGCCATAGAATAATAACATTTTAAATAACCAGATTGTTAAATATTTAGAAACCAATTACCCTCTGAAGAGGATTCAGTGTAGTAGCTACTCTTTCTTCTGGTGTACCAAACTTCTTACCCCCCAAAAGCAGCTTGACTGTAATGTAACACTTGAATTTATAGGTAGATTGCAACAGGTTCAAAGCAGCTTCCGCGACACTGGCTAAACAGCATCGTCCCGGACTGGGGCTCAGATTTACAATGACTGATCCATGTCAATTATAAATATCTGCGGTTCTCAGTGTGACTAAGCAGCTGCGAGGGAGAGAGAAAGGGTGTCTGTGAATGTGACATCTGGCCCACATTAATGGGTCTGGTTGTTATCGCTCCTGCAGTAGCTTATGAACGCGTCAACATCAGCATTCAGGGCACTCTGCACACTGGCACTATTTGTCTCTATTACTGGCAACATCTGCGACCATCTGCATCTCTAATACAGGTTTATTGTGCCCATACGCTGTAAACGGAGGCAAAATGGACCATTTTTGTATGGGAGTACCCCATGTGTCTCACATACATCAGTGTGACATATTTTCTCTATTTACATTGCCAAATGTGTGGCAGCTGTGCTGCCCACTTGACGTCTCAAAATGTGCAAGGTACTCTTTTTATATACAACCAAAGATGATAACAAACTATGGTTGTCACAATACCACATTGTACATAATAATCATGCCAAAACTTTAATTTCATTTAGTGTATTTACCAGCTGTGACGAGTGGGGCGGGGCCGAGAGCCGTGGGAACGGAGTGAGACCGGTGGAGTAAATGATAATGAGCGACACCTGCACGAGTCCCGAGTCTCACGGAGGAGCTCTGGAAGGATAAAAGGAGGAGCGACGACAGTGGAAGACAAGAGAGGACCAGGCCTGGACTTTATTTTGTGTTTTGTGTGCGGCAGTCGTCCATGAGGGGCTGCCGCTTTTATTTTGTGTTTGTATATTTTGTTATTAAATTCTTTAAACGTTTGCTGGTTCCCGCCTCCTTCTTCCCGATCTACAAACTGCGTTACACCAGCTTATTTACAATATTATCGTAAATATTAAAGTCCCCTTCAATCACAAATTTTATCCCTTAAAACTAATTTTGATCATCAAAATTACATATTTAAAAAAAAAATCCCCATGAAAACAATTTCCGTTAAAATGACTTGAATATAACTCTACCAAATAATTCCTTGTCTCATTTAGTACACACAGAGCCAAGACTATGCAAATGAGTCCCTGCCTCCACTCAATCACACCAGCATGGACCTGCTCCACTTTGACTGAAGTAGTAAATGCTACACACTAGCAATTGGCAATACTGGATACATTCGGCCATGTTTGAACCAGAAACTGATTTCGAAGAAGAGTGAATTATACAAGGTTGTCTGTAAGTCGATGTATCATAATGGTAATACAGTTTATGTTATGTTTATGTCAGTGAACTACGGCTCTGTGTATTAACTGCCGCTCCATCTGAAAACAGGTGATGGAGATTTACCGCCAATCACAGAACCGGCTTTACTGACGAGATGCATGTTAATCGAATTGCACAGCCTTAGTTTATGTATTACTCTCTACAACGTTGAACACATAATGGTAATTGATAACATTAGCTTTTGGCTTTACCATGTTATCAAACAACTAATGATGTGTTGCTGATGTTACACAACCCCCATTTGCCATCTCAGACAGCTGCCTTCTAAAAATCTTTAGTAAAATCTCTAAATGATATGCTCCACCCCACAAGTTGAGGGGATTGGTTACATGTTTGGGGGACTGTTTCAAACCGTCTTTGGTACACTGCAGATTTAAGGAAAAAATGCTTAGCAATGGTGATGACGGATGATTTTGCATATGGTTTGCATAAAAAAACACACAAGATGGAAAGTAAACAACATTATAAAGAAGGGGTCTTTAACATGAGGGTGTATGACAGAATTTTTATATTCGGTTGAAACGGGAAACTGATGTTTTGCTTTGTGAAATTCATGTGACATTTACATGAAGAATATTCTGTTCAGGATGCTCTCGGTTTTCATTTAATGGTCTCTAGAGTCTTTACTATGACCACACATGCTAATGCGCTATCCTTGACTGGGAACATTAGCATGTGAAACGGTATAATCAACCCTCCTGGTTGAGTAGATGATGGCTTTACTCCACTGACAGAGCAGAAGAGCTGAGTCATCATGGAATTAAAAAGACTTCATCACATTTATGATGTTTTTTTAAATTACAGAAGATGCCACATTAGCAACAGTTTAAACAGGCTTCTTAATAGCAAACTACTCTTATAATTTCTGAAGTATATAGTGCTACAATTGCTAAAATGCACAATACACAACACAGAGCATTTAGAGGTCACATACAGCCATTACTTTTTACCTTATCATTCTTGAACTATTATTTTATTGGATTTATTCATTTTATTACCATTTTTCACACTGGTAAGCAGTTAATCTATATGGTCTCTCAAATCTCTCAAAAAGGTTTGAGTGTATCTGGAATGTTTTTTTCAATCACCATAAAATCCTAATTAAAAGGTTTTGGCCATTTTACAGTAAATGCAAATGCTCTTAAAATATAAAGACAACTTGTGCATGTTCTATAAAGACAACCCTTTGACAATCCATGCAGGGCTCGCAAAATGTCAAAATCCCTGGTAGCCCTTCGGGAAGGTACTCTTCAGATTTTGGTAGCCCGAAAATGTATTTAACTAGCCCAAATATATATATATATATATATATATAGAAAATCAGATTGGAGTCCAAATATCAATCATAATTATTTTTGATACACAAATATCAACAAATGTGAAAGAAGGAATTTCATTTCACTATTTACAAGGTATCTGCAGAATTTTTAAGAATAAGTATAAAGCCATTTATGACCAATTTAAAGAGCTTCACAAGTAAAATGAATACAGTATGAGTGGGGTTGGACAATCTCTATGGTAACATACAGTTTTAAGCCATAAGAGGACATGATTTACAGTTCAGATACAGGTTTTCACAAAAACTAAAATCTTATAAAACAGCATTTCAGCCTTCAGACCAGTTTTATGAAAAGGGATCAATCAAGTAACTTAGGCTATTATATTAAATTAATGGTTTAGATTTTTAGAAGACACATTAACTTCTCATTTACAACTCTATATGTTTGCTGCTTAAAAACATGGGCCGATATTTACATTGATCTGACCATAAACAGCAAGAAAGGATTATTGAAAATGCCAATTCATTCTCTGCTACGAGGTGGCGCTTTAGGAGCGGCTTAACATAACGGTTTCCCTCAGGGAAATTCCCTGTTAGCGACTGTATACAAAGCAGCAGCGCCGTGCTCATAAACGCTGTTTTATCAGGCATTATAGCCAAGATGAAAAGAAAATGCCAACGACACGTTTCTGAGGACAGACGGATCCCTTCAGAGACATCTGTGCCACGTTTTGACTTGAAACATGCAGCACTCATTTATTTACATTTATGCATTTAGCAGACGCTTTTATCCAAAGCGACTTACAGTGCATTCAGGCTATACATTTGTATTGTCAGTATGTGTGTTCGCTGGGAATTGAACCCACAACCTTTGCGCTGCTAACGCAATGCTCTACCACTGAGCCACAGGAACACTATTCAATGACATCATTGCCTTTTTAAGTTTTATCCAGCTGTTTCGCGGTTCTTGTCTTTCTGTCCCCAAATAGAAGACCTCTTGAAATTATAATTAAGAAATTTTTATACCATTTAATGTATGTAAAACTTTTTATGGCCTTAAATTTGATACAACTAAATTGAAGAGTTTATATTGAAGAGTTCATAAGGACCTGCGGGAGCTCTGTATTTAAGGTAGCCCGTCGGGCAGGGCAGTGATACATTTTGGTAGCACGACTGGAAAACGCAATAGCCTAGGGACGTCGGGCTAGCGATTTTGCGAGCCCTTCCATGGTTATTTTCACTATCCATATTCTCCGGCACAAACTGTAAATTGAATCCAGAGAGGGCAAAATTCAATCTCATCGACCTCTAATAGCCATTACCATCACATCACCTTTCCAGAAAAGATGGCTGTGGACATTACATGAAGAAGCAACTGTAGTAATTTGACATGTTTTCATACCGGTTTCCAAGCTATTTTCTTTGAGAACGCTGTGGTCGATAATAGGGTGGCTGTTCCACACAGATGACTACCAATCGACTTCAGCTCTGGATTTTTTATCTGACAGCTTCTGTTAAATGCTTGTCAATATGCACTGGGGCACCTCCATTTGTCCGTCACCCAGCATGAAAGGAGAGAACCATGATGCTGACGGTGCAGTAATGAGGAGAAGAAAAGGAGGTACAGGTTTTTGTGGTACAAATTGGGTAAACATAATGAGAAGACGCAGGAGGTGACAGAGAGTGGCAACTGAGGTGCAAACAACGTCAAAAATGCTGCAGGGCATTTTATAAAGAGCGAGAGAGAGGCGCCAAAACAGGAAGCATCAGCAATCTGATTTTAATGAGCCAACACAAGAGGGTCACAATGGAGCCAAAGGGATCCCTGGCTAGACCCCATCCCCCTTCCCGCACTCGCTGGCAGAGCGACACCGCCGTTCCACTAACACAGGGTCAGGAGGTCCGAAGGGCACGTCACTACACTGTGCATGTAAAGTAATGAACACTCTGTGTCCAACAAACTGTTCATTTTCCTGGTCCACTCCATCAAACAACAGTGTAATATCAAGAGGGACTGCTGGGAGCAGAACAGGGACTTGGTTAGAACTACCATTTAATGGACTACTGCATAATTCCTGTTTGAACAAATGACTGTGCTAGCAACATACAAAACAATGTCTTAAGGTCTTATATGGCTACCATGATTTTGGTAATGTGTTCCTGGATTAATGTTCTTATCATTAGTAATATATTCTTATACACAACACAATATATCAGCCAACCAGATTTCAGGCTCAAACAACAAACTTGTTAACTTTAAAGCTATTAACATTTATTAAAATGCATTTATAAAGGTTTGAGAGTCTTCAGAAGACATTTTCAGCAAGTGTATGCAACCATTCAAAGGTTTGGTAAGGTTGGTTCTAGCATTTTTTAAATAAGTATCTTATGCTCGCCAAGGCTGCATTTGTTTAAACAAAAAGTTAAAATATTATTACAATTTAAATAATTGTTTCATATTTCATTTTAAAATGTAATGTATTCCTGTGATGCAAAGCTGAATTTGTAGCATCATTACTACAGTCTTTAGTTTCACATGATCCTTCAGATATCATTCTAATATGCTTATTTGCTGTTCAAGAAACATTTTCCAGGGTTCTTAGATGGACATTTCAAAAGAACAGCATTTAATTAAAATATACATCTTCTGTAACATTGCTTTTATTGTCAATTTTGATCAATTTAATCTGTCCATGCTAAATACAAATAATTCATTTATTTCTTTCTTTAAAAAAACATAATTAAAAAATATACATATATATTAGCAGCGGAAACAGATGTGTGTCTTTATATAAAGGATATTAAGTAATATTTTAATACATCAAAGAACTGAAATGTCAACAGCTGCATTTGAGCCGGACTGAAGCTTCGCCTGAGGAATTAAGCGATTTCCTAGGGTGCGTAATGCCCTCAGACTAATGGCAAGAACCTTACCAAGATGCCAGAATGAACAGATGTACGAGCCAATGGGATTATGGGATGAAGTCAGCTGTAAAGTAAATCTAAAGTCAGTGGTACCACTTGATAAACAGATGAAATTTGTAAATCAACTGTTACTTGAATGATGATGGTGTCTTTTGAGATGAGTACACACACCTTGATACAAACAATCGTAATAGTGCATGCCTATGGCTTCTTGTAAACAATGACACTAAGACTGTGTAAATACACAGCAACATGCTAAAAGCCACTCAGAATGCCTCAGAAACCACATAAGCAACATTCTGGCAACCATGTTGGTAACTTTCCAGAATTGCTCTAGTTTACAGTTATTCTTTCATGAAACAGGTTAGTGCAAAGCGTGGTTTCTAGGCCAGCCATATATTAATAACGTATCCGTCTTATTTACTTATCCTCTGTAGGAAACAGCCCCTCTGTTTTCAGTATCTCTTTTAACTGAACTCGCAAGCTATCCCAAAGGAAGCAGTCTTATTTTAGGCCTCTGCTTAAGCAGGAGTAGGGGGGCATGCTGGAGTCTTTATTTAATGTTTGATTGTCTGTTTCAGACTCTAGCTGAATACAAGTAATGTGCCCTGTAATGTCTTTTAGTTAAAATAAAAATAATTATATACAGGTGATTATAGACAATTATAGACATGTGGTGCTGGGGAGGAGGAGGGCTTAAATAAAATCCCCGGACTGCACTTAGAAGAACCAAACAGCCACCAGTAAAGTCAGGGAAATATTTTATCCCTCCTCACCAACACTGGCACAAACACGCATAATTATATCTACATTATATATCATAAATTATATCTCAAATTAAATTGACAAAAACTAAGAAAAATCATATTTACCACATTTAAACTTTAGAATAACTGAATGACTGCTTTATAAGCTTAGCAATACGCACACCATGATTTTCTCAGTCTTCCTACTGCCCTAGATAAAATCCCTGTTCCCTGCTTTCCAGAAAATTCACAGGAAGCATCTGGAGGTAAAGAGATGAGCCAGATCAGATTAGAAAAGGATCGCTCAGCAAGTGAGCCTGCCTTCCCAATCAACCCCTGAGTGTACCTGACCAGGCCTAAATCTGCAGATCGCTGATCTTCCTGGAGTTATACTCAGACCTGCATTCACTGCTGATCACCTCATGGTACTATACTATATTCTTTCATCTTTAGTCAACTTCTTTCACAAAATGTCTGACCTAAGGGAATGATTGGTGCGGAGGTATTTTAATGCAGACTAAACAAGATTGTTTTGTCTGCACAGCTATGGTTTAGATAATATTCCCTTTGATCTATCTATGCGACTGAGGTCAAAAGGTCTTGAATGGCACATGTTTGTCAACCTTTCAGCCCATGTATAAGTTTCACCTTTGGTTTTATTGTAAAGGCTTTCATTCTGTGGTGTGTATTTGCTCTGTTGTTGTCTACCCAGCACAAAGATGCTGACAGAACCTTGTGGACCAGAGCGTAGCGGGGTAAACATGGGTGCATTAAAGCTGCTTTAAAAATGCATAGGTCATCATTTATTTATTTGATTGTCAAAACCACAGAGGCATCAGTATGATGGTGGTTAACTGCTCAAGCTCTAAGCACAGCTGTGTCTGGTAACGACTGTTCGTCGGTTTTCTGCAGAAGATCTTGCTCTATACTCAACATAAGAAACATTCGGAGGCTTATGAAAGTATTCCATAACATCACATGTCAGTTTTAAGTTATTATACTTCTACACAAGAGTGCTTCAAAATCTCAGCTTGCTAAAGCTCTAACACTGCGCAAGACAATCAACAACTCGATTTTTACATAACCTGAAGAAAATATATGTGTGCTTGCCTTTGATATTGTTATACAGTTGCTAAATTTATACACTCCTAAAAATAAAGGTGCTTAAAAGGTTCTTTCTCACCTTTTAATAATCTGAATAACTTTCTTTCGCCACAAAGGAACCTTTGTAAAACAGAAAAGTTCTTCAGATCTTAAAGGTTCTTTATGGAACCATTCAAAATTATATTGAACCATTGGTACAATATAAGCAAGGTTTTACGTTGTAAACCATGTCAAAAGCCAACCCTAAGTGTTAATGATTACTGTATTGACTTTCCATAAAGGTAAGAGCACACTTCTGCTCAACAAGCCACATCATTCATGTCCATAGCACAACAATAGAGTGGGGGGGGAAATTATCTCAGAAGTTAAAATTCTGTAATCATTTAGTAAATCGTGTAATAACATCATGTAATGTAAATGCTGTATAAACTTAGTCTTCTTCCCATTAAGGACAAAAGGAGAAATTTTAAACACTTAAGTGGATTCCTTTTTAATGGAATAAATGTAGACTGCAGCATTTAAGCTTTAAAAATTGTGCAAAAGTACCATTAAGGTATCAAAAATTACATATTCTAGAATCCATAACTGTGTGTGAAGAACAAAACAAAACTTCAGTTAATATAGTCCTGCATTACTTCGAACATAATCATAATGGTTGATTATTCCCCTAAATATTGTAATCATGATCATTTATTTTGCATTAAAATTTCTATTTTTTGTAGATCAATCTCAAGCTAAATTCTTTGACATAACAGTAGTAGAAAGGAATGCTGTAGTCTACACCTTTTACTAGTTAATCACGGTAATTATGATCATCATCTATATTTTTGATTAATTGTGCAGCCCTAATTGTTGACATCCATCATAGCTTCCCTTGATGCATTCACAAGAGTTTAGGATCAAAGTAGAAATGTCTAATTTGCTAATGAATCACATCTCTCCAATGAATCGGTTGATCCGAGTTCACCAAAAAAGTCTGAATGTTAAGTTCACAAATTGAACTCAACTTAATGATCTAGTTACAGTGGATAACACCTGCAGGGTAAGGTCATCTGAGGATTGACGTAAATTCAATCTGTAACTCACACAAAGCAATTGTATAATTCGAATACAGTGCACAAGTTGTATGAATTATAACTATTTTAATGATACTTGATGAGAAGTAATTCACAGAGAAGTTCTAATGCTTTTAGTAGATTCTATTCTCCAGACGACAGGAGCTGATCTCAGGTCAGTGGGTGAAGTACAGATGCAATCAATGCTTTCAATCCAACAAAACCTGAAGAAAATTGCCAAACCATGTAGCTCTGATGTGATGTCAAAACATGTAGCACAATAGACCAAAAGTTTATGCACAAACATGGCTAGTAGTTACCAATTCTGTGACAGCAGTCAGGATATTAATAAGAGTCTTAAAACAAGCATTACTCATTTTGCTCCAAAACACAAAATGTTTCTCTCTTAAATTCCCACAACTTGCTGGACTTAGCTATAAACTAAATAAAAAGGCTAGTGAATTACACACAGTGAGATCAGAAATGTAAATTAAGACACCAAATAGGGCCCATTTTGATTCTATGTTGGCTTTAAAGAATAAATGCTCTTAAAGACTGGATTTGAGCATAGGTTGGAGACTGAAAAAGGCCTGAAATGTGGATTATCGCAGCTGGAATGACATCACATCTGTCTATGTGTTTCTCTGGCTTTAATCTGTGATTTATTCTGATTAATCCCTCCCTCCCTTTCTCTTTCTCTCCGTCTCTGTCTCCAACCAGCCCCCATTCACTGATGCATCGCAGCAGTCCTGTTGAAGGCTTCTTGTCTGTGCATGAGAGGAGGGTCTGGCTCAGTGAAACTCCTCAGCGGTCTATTGTCAGAGAAGAAGAATGCCTTTATACTGTCATATAATCTAGAGTTTGCACTGGTCTCATTCCCTTGGAAGACAAGTAAAAGAACTGTAACAGGTCACAATGGAACACATTTATAAGTGTGCAAAAGCCTAGTTTAGACAGTAGGTTTCTACTGTAAGCATTTCAGTCATAATGATTCTAGAGAAACAATAAATTATTTGTTAATGGATTGTTCTCCAAAAGAAATGTGTACATGATCCACTAGGATAGGAACTGATCTTAATGGGATACTGTATGAACTGCAAGATTTAGGTTTTTCTAAAATGCCATTAAAACCAATTTAATTAGAACTTTATTTTCATATCAAAGTATGATTGAAGTTGAATAGCTGGTTGATTTTCCCCTTGTTTTGTTAGAAATACATCGTAATGTATCCTACTACATTATATTAGACCGCCACATTCAAATATTTCACAGATGTAAATGTCAGCTCTTATACTGGTGGAGCTCGGTGGACTAAACCACCAGCAGAAAATCTTCTTAAAGTGTTAGTCTGACTGCTCATCTATTTTTAGCTCAAATAAAACACTGCAATCAGTATTCTGCATTGTTATATTTGTGTCACACATGGAAGATGCCAGCATGACTGACACACTTATGAGAACTCTACACTTGCAGGATTGCTAAAAGGATTTCCATCATAATTTGGCACCGATCCTAATGGGATCAAATACAATCCAACATCATAAACTGCAAGGATTTTATAAAGCATTTTTGATCTGTAGAGCCCAAATGTGTTCTAGAAGATTTAGTATTGGAATCAGAAAAAGAAATACCCATTAGAATTGGTTCCACATTATAATTAAAATTATAATAGAACTTAGAATATAATTTTTTAATAAATCTTAAAAGATGCATACAGGATTGCTCATTCGGAAAGGATCTAAAACAAGCATCTGCTGGACAAACTGCAATTCCTATTTCTTCAGTTTATCCAGGCTGACTTACTGAAGCCTAACCAGGAACCTTTATAGCCTACTGTTTCCATATAATTCCTTTAGGATGCCTGACTCTATGTGCACCTGAGAGAAGGCGATCATGTGATGAGATATACCTTCAGTTGCATAGTTGTGGTCTCGAAGGAAGCTGTTGTTGATGTTGTGGGTGTCTATTTCCTCGTCCATTGGGAAAGGCGCTGATTACACTGAGAAACGCAGAGAGAGAAACGCGCTATCTATCCATGTTCCGCGCTCATGCATGCGTTCAGCCCAGATCCCGGCGCGCAACACACGGACGCACCATCATATTACACAGCAGTCGCTCTGAAATCCGTCAATAAAAGAACAGTGCGATGAGTGAGAAAGCCGGTGTCGGTTCGCAAGGTGTCACAAGGCGGGGCTGTCTGCAGTAAACCGTGATTTAATGTAAAGTTGCGCAAGCGTCATCCAAAATGACAACAATCCGCGTCCAAATCCATGCTTTGAAATCGGCTGTCATGCACAGTCTGACAAGTTTGAGATGTGACCGGCGGAGCTCTGTCGCTGAAGTGCTGACGCGACGCTGCCGTGGACGCGGCGCATCGGTTGAAGTGTGAGACTGGAGCTGCAACAGTGACTCCTCCCCCTCTGTCCACCTGCGTCAGCTTCACTCCAGCCTGTGCGCAGACGATGATGTTATGTGTGACCGTGTTTCAGCACTTGTTGAATTATGCCCATCTGCATCACTTGTATAATGATGATTATGATGATGATGATGATGATGAAGCTGCGGTGCAGAGATTAGATCAAAATGGTACTTGGGTAGCTGACAGAACACGTGATCATTTTACAAACTCCTTTTTTTTTTTTTTTACTATGCATTCAGACATTTTGAACTGTGAAATTATAGTAAATAGCTTCTTGACATTTTAAAGGGATAGTTCATCCAAAACTGAAAATTCGGTCATTAATTAATCACCCTCACGTCGTTTCAAACTCATTAGACTGTCGTTCATCTTCAGAACACAAATAAAAAAAAATTTGATGAGTTCTGAGAGCTCTCTGACCCTCCCATTACCACGATCAAGGTCCAGAAACGTAGCAAGGACATCGGTAAAATAATCCATGTAACATCAGGGGTTCAACCGTCATTTTTCGAAGCTTCAAGAATACATTTTGTGTGCAATGAAAATAACGTCTTTATTCAACAATTCCTCTCCTCCGCGTCACTCTGATGCCATTTCGTTGAGTATCACGATATTTGCGTGTGCTTTGATCTGAATGTAAACAACATATTCGGTTCTGTGTCAGCAGCATCACACGCATACACTGTTTATATTCAGATCAAAGCACACGTATACTTCATGAGACTCTCCAAAATGGCGTCAGGGTGACCCGGATGAGACAAATTGTTGAATAAAGTCATTATTTTAGAGTTTTGTTCATTATTTTAGTTTTCACAAAAAGTATTCTCGTAGATTCAAATAATTACGGTTGAACCCCTGATGTCACATGGATTATTTTACCGATGTCCTTGCTTCGTTTCTGGGCCGTGATCGTGGTAGTACCCTTGCTGTCTATATAAGAGGGTCAGAGAGCTCTCAGAATTAATCAAAAATATCTTAATTTGTGTTCCGAAGATGAACGAAGTTCTTACGGGTTTGAAACAACATGAGGGTGATTAATTCATGACAGAATTGACATTTTTGGGTGAACTAACACTTTAAATGTGAACTTGTGAAGTCAGAATTAGTAGTCAGCAATATATTTCTATAGTATATATATTCCCAAAACGCAAAGCAGGTACTTGCATGTGTTATGTATTCATTTATTTTACATTTTGCGATGATATAAATGATCACACAGGTGATATTTGCTATATAGCCTGCACTGTATTTTGAATGAAATGCAAGTATGTAAAGTTGGATTGATATAAAAATGGTATTTCATGGTTGTAACTGGTATAACGAGTTTGTGTTGTGTTTGGGTGACGTTTTATATTATGCTTCGGTTCTGTGTCTTCAGTTTTTTCTTAATCTGTTGCTATGTCATTTCATTGTTTGATTAGTGTCTGCACCTGTAATTCATTTCATTGTTTGATTAGTGTCTGCACCTGTAATTCATTTCATTGGCTGGTTTGGTCTGTGTATTTCAGTTCTGTGTTTTTCTCAATCCATTGTCTGTCTTTGTTAGATATTGTTGGGTTGTTCTGTTTTGTGTTCTGTCAGCTCTAGTCACCTGAGCACCTTGTTATTTTTTTTATTCAAAGATTTGCTGCACTTAGATCCATTTTATGATCTGTGCATGCAACCAATGCTGACAATGGTACTTTTTCTTTTTCTTACTGTTGAATCATTCAAAGGCAAGTGAATAGCATTCATCATATATTTCGACATTAATGTGTTCATTTTCGTGTGTATTCATTTTTCCTGCCATTTTTGACTGCTAAAACCTTTACAGCCTGCACAGGTTATTTGACACATCACTGCCCTTGAACTGCACACAAAATGAGTCAAAAGCATTATCTCTATTCCTCTATAATACAGAGCAGTGAAGCATGCACCTCAGCTCTTCTCTTACCGGTGACCACTCCAAAATCCTCATATCCCAATCCTATTGTGTGTCACTATGTGACGAATGAAATCCTCTCTTCCTCTAATCCCTTTAATTAGAAGATAACGGGTCACGGCAAACCTCTGGAGTAATCTTGATACTAGTTCTGGAGGAATTACAGAAGATTATTTCTGCTCAGTTAATAAACGTTTAAACTCAGTCACAGTCATAGTCTTAGCATTGAAAGCTGATGATAAGAAATGTACTCTAAGACTGAATTACAACTTCTGTTGTTGATTACAACAATTCTCAAACTGTATCTAAAGTTACAAAGTACGTTTTTTCATGCCTTTAGCGAGTGTTCATTTGGAGTTATTTTTATATTTCAAAGTGCTTCAATATTTTACCTGCAAATACTGTGCTAATATTTACAGCAAGGATTATTATAATGATTATTTTTGAGGAGAAGTAGATTCAGAGTAAGTCTGTGAGAACAAAAATGAGCAAAATCCAATGCAGAAAAGTTGAAAAGCATGTAATATGTTAATATATAATAATTTTGAGTAAATACCAACTAACAGCATGTTCATTATTACCGTAAAATAAAATATGTAGGGCGGGCTGGTTCTACGACTCAGGTCGTTCGGTGGTTCTATGACTGGTTCTACCCATCTGTTGTTGATTGAAAGGAGGAAGATCTGAATGTGAGATTGTGGTTTATTGTAACAAAAGAGCAGGGTTTAAACAGATGCAAAAATGGATTATGATATCAGTCTTTCAGGGAAAACAACAGGTTATTCATTATGCAATCCCTAAACCTGCTATACTGTTTGATTAATGCACCTGGGTATATTCTGGTAAAACAGAATGAATATTGTTTTTGTGAGTCTAAGCACCTGTTCCGGAGCTGAGAGACTGCTGAGCTCAATCCCAGAGGATATCACTGGTGTTCTGGTAATGGGTGCTATAGAGGTCAGCTCAATACTGTCAGCAGCAGTCCTCCTTAGAGCATATGATGAGATAGAAGTGACAGAGAGACACATACACCAGTGCACGGACACACACACACACACACACGCATGCACAAGCTTGTTATCACGCTCTTTCATGTTAATGATAGCGAGTGCTTTAGAGTTAAGAAAATTCACCCCAAACTGATTTATTCCTCCTTATGTCGTTCCAAACCCATGTTTTTGTTTTTCTCTGGGAAACATAAGAACATGACTGAGAGGGTAGGGTTGGGCGATTTGGTCAAAATACTATCATAGTATTATTTTACTATAAAATCTGGTATCAATATTTATAATGTTCACTTCATACCATTAATGGGGAAGAAAATGTATTCCATATGTAAGTAAGGATACAGTAAGCTACCTTTTCATTTCTCTATGAAATCGGTTTTATTTTTTCCCAAATTCTGTTAAGTTTTTTCGAGATTCTGTTTTATTATTTAAATTTATCATCAGAAATGGTAAAGAAATTAATTCATATAACTTTAATAATTGAAGGCATGAAAAGAAAAGGGTAAATAGATATCATCATACATTCCCCTGTTAATTAATCACAGTACATTAAGACAATTGTTTTATCTTACAACTTTTCTAAAATGGTGTGGTTAATATGCAAATAAGGCATTATCTAATTAAATAAATTAGCATATAGGCCTATCTTTCCGAAAAATAAGAGCTTTTTAAATTTGTTCTAAATATTATATTCTAAAGTTACTGTTTTCCAAGTGCATGTCATTTCACGTGACTTGGGAGTGAGCGTCACACTCGGTTGCTAGTATATGCAGGATGGCTGCTTCGCATAGTCCTGACATTGCAGATCTCCCGGACACATTTAAGTCTCCTGTGTGGGAACGTTTTGGTTTTCCAGTGGAGTACAGGAATGGAATTCGTGTCGTAGACAAAGCGCACACAATCTGTCGTAACTGTTTCACAAAACTGTCTTATACGACAGGAAACACGTCTAATATGCAAGCGCATCTCCGGAGATATAAGATACATTGTTATAAGCGGCACACGCAAGAAGCCTCAAAAACAGGAAACTTTTCCCACTGCCTTTAGAATGAAGCTACAAGCTAACTCCGACCGTGCTCAAACAATTACAAAGGCAATAGGTGTTTTCATGGCGCCAGATATGCGGCCGTTTTCCGTTGTTGAGAACGACGGATTCCCACATTTGCTAAGTGTGTTGGAGCCAAGATACCAACTACCGAGCCGACCGCATTTCAGTCAGCCTCGTGGTACCATCACTGAGAGGCTCAAAATCACTCTCCAAAACATTCTCTTTCACCGTTCCTGGCCGGTGGAATGATCTTCTCACCCCCATCCGGAACGCTGGATCCCTGTCAATCTTCAACCAACAACTGAAAACTCATCTCTTTCAACTCTACTTGACTTCATCATAAAAAAATACAAGAAATTGTGTCTGTTTGCCTCTTCTAGATTAATCGCTTTATGTATTCCCCAATTGTAAGTCGCTTTGGATAAAAGCGTCTGCTAAATGACTAAATGTAAATGTAAATGACTAAATGTAATGTGCTGCCTCACCTTTACAGCGAAGTAAGAGCCAAACTAGTGAAGGACCTGAGCAATGCTAAATTCATTGCTTTAACTACGGAAGGGTGGACCTCCCGTGCAACTCAGTCTTTCATGACGATCACGGCGCACGACATTACAGACAACTGGGTGAATAAATATCCCGTTCTGCAGACACTTCGCTGTCTACGAAAGCCACACAAGTGATCATCTGTCGGAAATACTACAGGGAGCTGTAGCAGAGTGGAAAATTGAGTTTATTTATTTAATTTGAATTTACTTCAGGTAAGCTGACTTCATTAAGAGCCAAATTTTTATTTCTGACTAACTTGGAGTTATCTAATTTTAGTTTACTCTGTTAAGCTGGCTGCACTAAAGAGATAAAAAAAATGTAGTCTGACTAGTCTACATTGGAGGTATTTATTTAATTTTTGTTTACTTAGGTATGCTGAATGCACTAAAAATGTGAAGCTAAAGTTAAGTCAAGTTATTGTTGTTATTATTGAGTTAAGTGAATCTATTGTTCCTTAGCATTGCTGGTAAGATAACATGAACCCTACCCCCACAGCAAACAGAACCTAAATATGAATATGTATTTCATATTTAGAACCTAAATATAAATATGTATTTTATGCGGGGGGGTTTTCCACTAGTTGAAAGAATACATTATGAAAATGTAAATATAAAAAAATATAAAAAATTAAATAAAGAATAATCATAATAATAATTGACTAATGCATCAAAAAGCAATTGTTTTGCTTGTAGTGTCTTGCCTAAAGCAACACTTCAAAATGTAATCAAATAAAAACATAATTGAAATGTTTATGTTTTCGTGAATACCTTTCAGAGTGTATTTGACAATATCTTTTCTCAAATGAAATGGTGAAATGATCCTGAAAGTGAACTCTCCTAGAGGAGCAGCTCCTCATACAGGGCTAAATTATGAGAGATTGTACGTTTTTGGGTGAACTATATCCTTTATGTGAATGTGTTTCACTATTTAAGCAATTATGAAGAGGAAAGATTAAGTGAGGTACTGATGCCAGACATCCTCCCCCATTCTTGATAGAGCTGGCAGACTGCTGCTGGTTTAGTGTGTGTCCTGAATGGAGGAGTGTTAATTAAAGCAGGAACACTATTGATCCGACCCTCCTCCTACCTCCCCCCCACCCGCTTGCTGCACCCTCATAATGTGTGTGCGAGATGGAAAATGAGAAACGACTGGAAAACAAATTTTGACAGTGTTAAGTAGGGGTGGGAATCAGCTGGGACCCCATGATACAATATTATCTCAATATCTGGGTCACTATATGATAATGATATGATGCTTTATGCAGTACACCGTAATAAATACTCATAGCTTGTTTTTTTTCTGTAAGACAGTGGATAGTATAGAAGCACACTGATAAATACCATTTTTAGTAAACTGGATTGTGTCAGAAGATATTCAGAAAGACACAACTGTAAAATACAAGATAGCTTGGATGCAGAGACACGACATGGGATATGAATACTAGCGTATGGAAGACTTACTAGCAATATGGAAGACTCAAATAGAGACTGTGAAGATGAGAAAAGGAGCAAGAACCTTGAACTTTGAAGCAAGAGATTAGAAATGGATGTACAAATGATTGGGTGTATATGATGCATAAGGTACGCAGAGCATAAATACAACAAAAAATGATGAGCATGTCTTTAAAGATCACTCTTGTTATGCCAAATAAACAAAGTTATACTCTAATAAATATTAAAATGATCACTCAAATGAAGTCTTGCAGAAAAAGATGTGTTAAAAGCAGTGTTGTCATGTTGAGATTTCATGACCAATCATGTCATGCAATCCACTTTGTTACTACCTATACTAACAAATATATATATATATATATTAGGGGTGGGCATAGATTAATTTTTTAATCTAGATTAATTGGAATTAATCTAGATTAATCTAGATTAAATGGCTCATTTGAATTCTGCGAAGGCATTCAGAATATGTGTGCTACCCAAATAATGACTAAAAGTAAGTCTTTGAGAACGGGTTTCTCAAGCCAGGTAGCGCATTAGACCAGGGGCTCATCTCCTGTTTCCAAAATGCATCACAAACTGCTTGAGAAAGCTGTTCTACTATGATAATTGGTGATGAAAATAAACTATGTTCAATAAGATGTACTTGTGTTTACTAACTGTTTATTCAGTTAAACATGAATTTTGAACTGTAGGCCTACATAAGAGGTCGTGATGAACTGTTTACAGTTTCCATTGGGAAGCTTCTTAAAAATATTTTTTTCCTGAAGCAAACCCGGCGGCTTCATAGCTGCATCCATGTTAGCATGCCACGCCTGATGTGGTAATTTCACAGTAACGTTGAGCATACACACAGGTTCAAGCAGAGGGTGACACGGGAGTGAATTCTCAAGTTCACATGAGACCTAAAAGCGCATCCTGTTTGCTTAAAAGCGCAACGTTTCGTTGTTATTCTGAGTGCACACAAATAAACGAGAGTCTTTACAGATTCGAAAGATGTATTAGGCTACTTTTATCTGTATGACCAAAATGACGGAGATTTTAAGAGCAAGTGAGCGCACCGAGCCTGTCCTGCAGCAAGCCGCTTCCACACAAAACACTTCAATAGCGCACATTTCTCTAGGTTAACATCATATTGAGCGGCCATGTAAAGTTGCTACTACATACATCTTTCAGAGGAAAAGCCATATTTGAGGTTGATGAATGATAGGTGAGCGTTTGGATGTCCTGCCCGATTGTATTACGACATAGACCAGCCGTTAACAATCTGTCCATCACGGACTGCGAGCCTCTAGTTCAAGACTCGTTCTCCCCCCTACAGTGCAATTCTGGCTAGGTATACATCCGCTAAAATATCAGGGTGAAAGTCATCATAGTGCGTAGTATAGACCCAGCTCCCAACCCAACTTTGAGAATAGATTAACGGCGATATTTTTATCGCCGATAAGAGTCTCGCGTTAACGCAGCACGTTAACGCCGATACACCCACCACTAATATATATATATATATATATATATATATATTAGTGGTGGGCATAGATTAATTTTTTAATCTAGATTAATCTTGGAATTAATCTAGATTAATCTTGGAATTAATCTAGATTAATCTAGATTAAAATGGCTCATTTGAATTCTGCCGAAGGCATTCAGAATATGTGTGCTACCCAAATAATGACTAAAAGTAAGTCTTTGAGAACGGTTTCTCAAGCCAGGTGGCGCATTAGACCAGGGCTCATCTCCTGTTTCCAAAATGCATCACAAACTTTAATCTCTTCCCGTCCCAATCCCACGAAAAACTGGAGGAAAATCCGTTCCACTCCCGGAAGAATGACTCATTCCTCCACTCCCGTGTTGTTGTTTTTTTTTTTGCGATAACTGTCAATTACAGTAAAAATATAGTACAGATCACAGTGTGCCCACCTTATTAGTTGAATAAAACCCAAAATGTCGTTTTTGTTATTATATTGAACTGAAAGCCATCTTATGCACAGTGTTGCACAGATTAAATTTCATGTAAATCATCCATGCTAACACACACGTCTTCTATTTTTATTTTTAGATATTTCACTCTCTATAGATATATTTGTCAAAGACGGAGTTTCAAGTTTCTCGCTCAAGTTCACATGAGACCTAAAGCGCATCCTGTTTGCTTAAAAGCGCAACGTTTCGTTGTTATTCTGAGTGCACACAACAAACGAGAGTCTTTACAGATTCGAAAGATGTATTAGGCTACTTTTATCTGTATGACCAAAAATGACGGAGATTTTAAGAGCAAGTGAGCGCACGGAGCCTGTCCTGCAGCAAACGCGCTTCCACACAAACACTTCAATAGCGCACATTTCTCTAGGTTAACATCATATTGAGCGGCCATGTAAAGTTGCTACTACATACATCTTTCAGATGAAAAGCCATATTTGAGGTTGATGAATGATAGGTGACGTTTGGATGTCCTGCCCGATTGTATTACCACACAGACCAGCCGTTAACAATCTGTCCATCACGGACTGCGAGCCTCTAGTTCAAGACTCGTTCGCCCCTACAGTGCAATTCGCCAGGTATACATCCGCGCTAAAATATCAGGGTGAAAGTCATCATAGCTTGCGTAGTATAGACCCAGCTCCCAACCCAACTTTGAGAATAGATTAACGGCGATATTTTTTTTATCGCCGATAAGAGTCTCACGTTAACGCAGCACGTTAACGCCGATAACGGCCCACCACTAATATATATATATATATATATATTTGGTCCATACATTGGAAGTCAATGAGATCCAATGTTTGTTTGGCTCCAAATTATATTAAAAATATCTTCTTTTTTGTTCCGCAGAGGAAATAAATGCATACAGGTTTGAAAGCACACGAGGGGGAGTAAATTATGACAGAATTCTCAGTTTTAGGTGGACTGTCCCTTTAAGATGCATTTTAAGCATAAGCAAAAATACATTGACAATACAAATTCCAAATATTCACAAAAACCATATTATACATACTACAGACAACATACTACATCCACTTCACTAGGTGTCAGTGAAAGTCAAATATGATCCATCGATGTTTTATATATATACAGTGCTCAGCGTAAATGAGTACACCCCCTTTGAAAAGTAACATTTTAAACAATATCTCAATGAACACAAAAACCATTTCCAAAATGTTGACAAGACTAAGTGTAATATAACCTCTGTTTAACATATAACATGAAAGTAAGGTTAATAATATAAATTAGATTACACATTTTTCAGTTTTACTCAAATTAGGGTGATGCAAAAATGAGTACACCCCACAACAAAAACTATTAAATCTAGTACTTTGTATGTCCTCCATGATTTTTAATGACAGCACCAAGTCTTCTAGGCATGGAATGAACAAGTTGGCGACATTTTGCCAGATCTATCTTTTTCCATTCTTCAAGAATGACCTCTTTTAGAGATTGGATGCTGGATGGAGAGTGATGCTCAACTTGTCTCTTCAGAATTCCCCATAGGTGTTCGATTGGGTTCAGATCAGGAGACATACTTGGCCACTGAATCACTTTCACCCTGTTCTTCGTCAGAAATCCAACAGTGGCCTTAGATGTGTGTTTAGGATCATTGTCATGTTGGAAAAGTGCACGACGACCAAGGGCACGGAGTGATGGTAGCATCTTCTCTTTCAGTATAGAGCAGTAAATTTGTGAATTCATGATGCCATCAATGAAATGCAGCTCCCGACACCAGCAGCACTCATGCAGCCCCACATAAGGACACTGCCACCACCATGTTTCACTGTAGACACCATGCATTTTCTTTGTATTCCTCACCTTTGACGCCATACAGTTTTGAAGCCATCAGTTCCAGAAACATTTATCTTGGTCTCATCACTCCAGAGTATAGAGTCCCAGTAGTCTTCATCTTTGTCAGCATGGGCCCTGGCAAACTCTAGGCGGGCTTTTGTGCCTGGGCTTTAGGAGAGGCTTCTTTCGTGGACGGCACCCATGCATGCCATTCCTCTGCAGTGTACGCCAGATTGTGTCATGGGAAATAGTCACCCCAGTTTGGCTTTCTACTTCTTTCGATAACTGCAGTGAACTTGCATGTCGATTTTCTTCAACCCTTCTCATCAGAAGACGCTCCTGACGAGGTGTTAACTTCCGTGACACCTGGACGTCTCTGTGAGATGGTTGCAGTTCCATCTTTTTAAATGTTTGTACCACTTTTGCTACTGTATTCTGACTGATAAGTAAAGCTTTGCTGATCTTCTTGTAGCCTTCACCTTTCTTGTGTAAAGAAATGATTTTCTTTCTCAGGTCTTGTGACATTTCTCTTCCATGTGGTGCCATTGCTGACAGCATGAAATGGGAAGGGGTTTTCTTTAAGTACCACCCTTTTATAGTCAACTGTCACCTGTGTAATGAATAATTAGACTCACCTGTGGTTGAATTATTGTTAAATTAGAGATTTGTAGTCTAAAATTTAACTTTGCTCCAGAGACTTTCAGTGGGGTGTACTCATTTTTGCATCACCCTAATTTGAGTAAAACTGAACATTTTGTTCTCTAAGTTATATTATTAACCTTACTTCCATGTTATAAGTTAAACAGATGTTATATAAAACTTAGTCTTGTCAACATTTTGGAAAATGTTTTTATGTTCATTGAGATATTGTTTAAAATGTTACTTTTCAAAGGGGGTGTACTCATTTACGCTGAGCACTGTATATATATATTTATATATATACAGAAGAAAATACTATGGAAGTCAATAACTACCATCAGCTATTTGGTTTTCCACATTCTTCAAACTATAATCTTTTGTGTTCCGCAGAAGAAAGAGAATCATACACGTTTGGATCAACTTGATGTTAAGTATGACAGGATTTTTTATTTCTGGGCTAACTATCCCTTCAAGATAGTCTCTGCTCTGAATTTGATATTTCTTTTAGAACTGCATTTATTTCTCGTGGCAAACTAATCAATGCAAATAATAAGCATCGAAACTGCACAGTAAGCATTGAAACTGATTGTGGACAGCAAAAGTCAACTGCAGTTGAGTCAGCAGCTTCAGAAAAAAAAAAAGTTTAATTGAAGGTCACATTTGTGCATATGGGGACTGACAATTTCGAGAATGAAGGACAAACACAAAGGATGACCTGCCCCTATCCAACCTACATAGATAACCCCTCAACCATATGTCCCAGATATATCCGCTGTCAATATGTTCTGTTCCACCACAGACGTCACTGACACACATTGATTGAGCAGAGTTTTAGTTATTCAGACTCATGTAGACTGTGAAAAATCAATAGTCACACTTGCCGAGTTTGAATGAATAATATATATATATACACACACACACACACACACACACACACACACAGACACACACAGACAGGCCACTTTATTAGGTACACCTAGTACTGGGTTGGACACCGGTTTTGCCTTCAGTAGACTGTGGCGTTTAAACAATGCTCAATTGGTACTAAGGGGCCCAAAGTGTGCCAAAAAATATCCCCCACACCATTACATCACCAGCAGCAGCCTGAACCGCTGAGACAAGGCAGGATGGATCCATGCTTTCGTATTCTTTATGACAAATGCTGACCCTACCATCTGAATGTCACAGCAGAAATCAAGACTCATTAGACCAGGCAACGCTTTCCAATCTTCTATTGTCCAGTTTTGGTGAGCCTGTGTGAATTGTATCCTCTGTTTCCTGCTTTTATTCTGACAGGAGCAGCACCCGGTGTGGTCTTCTGCTGCTGGAGCCCATCTGCTTCAGGGTTCGTGCGTTCAGAGATGGCATTCTGCATACCTTGTTGTAACGAGTGGTTATTTGAGTTATTGTTGCCTTTCTATCATCTCTAACCAGTCTGCCCATTCTCCTCTGACATCAACAAGGCATTTTCGTCCACACAGCTGCCGATCTCTGGATATTTTCTCTTTTTCTGACCATTCTTTGTAAACCCTAGAGATGGTTGTGTGTGGAAAATCCCAGTAGATCAGCAGTTTTTGAAATACTCAGACCAGTCCGTCTGGCACCAACAACCATTCCACGTTCAAAGTCCCTTAAATCCCCTTTCTTCCCCATTCTGATGCTCGGTTTGAACTTTAGCAAGTCGTCTTCACCACATCTAGATGCCTAAATGCATTGAGTTGTTGCCATGTGATTGGCTGATTAGAAATTTGTGTTGCCAAGCAATTGTACATGTGTACCTAATAAAGTGGCTGTGAGTATATAGATATATAGGTTGCTAATTCAGAACCATGGATAGCGCACTGTGGGGTCACAACCCTGTTCACACAAACACAAATGTATGCGATTTTCCTGTTCAAACCAACAGGAATGCTTTTTTGTGCGCAAGGAAAATCATTTCTTCTCTTGCTTGTTGACAAGTTCACGAGAGCACCACGACACATGCATGTAGTGCTGCTAATGCAGAGTCTTTATTTTTGTTTTCTTTGCACACAAAAAGTATTCTTGTAGCTTCATACAATTAAAGTTGAATCACTGATGTCTTATCATGCACCTAGTTTATTGATGCCCTTACTACCTTTCTGGGCCTTGAACTTGTCAGTTGCATTGCTGTCTATGCAGGGTCAGAAAGCTCTCTTATTTGTGTTCTGAAGATGAACGAAGGTCTTATGGGTTTGGAACAACACAAGGGTGAGCAATTAATTATCCCTTTAAAGAGTTTTAACATTTAAATCAGCAGATTGCAAAACTGCAGTGCATTTTAAAGGGATAGTTCACCCCAAAATGAAAATGTTGTCATCCTTTACTCACCTTTAATATTGTTCCCAACCTGTATGAGTTTCTTTCTTATGTTGAACATAAAATAAGATATTTTGAATAATGCTAGAAATCAAACAGTTGATGGTCCCCACTGACTTCCATATTTCTTTCCCTACTATGGAAGCCAATGGGGAGCAACAACTGTTTGGTTCTTCAACATATCTTATTTTGTGTTCAACAGAAGAAAAAGCTCATACAGGTTTAGTAAATGATGTAAATTATGACAATTTTCATTTTTAGGCGAACCTCTGCCACACCTGCTTCATCAGGTCAGGGGTAAGTTCCTGGTCTAAAATTTCCATTCATTAATCACTTTTACCCAAGGCTGCTCACATTGCATTCAAGGTATCAATCCCTACAGTATGACCCATGGCTAGTGCCGTGCTCTACCAGCTGAGCTACAGGAACAGGTCTTTTGAGTGAAATTGAATCAGACTGTCTTTCTGCCAACCAGCAATGCCATATGGCCTCCTCTCTGCTGAGCCATTGCTCCTAAATGCTGACCTGTTGTCCATAACATCAGTCACGCTTTGCATAGGGAAGGCTTCTCTGTGAATCAGGCAGACGGCTCATAGCGGGAAACTCCGCACCCCTACCGGTCCCACTGTGTCTGCGCCAGAGTAACCATGACAATGAGGACACAAGTCTCTCCATCATTAAGCATTTATAGCAGTGTATAAAGTCTTCTATATTCATTAGTTTGGTCAGAGTTCTTAACCCTGTAAAGCCTGACAAATGTAATGGGTAGAAACTAAACCAAACTGTACTAAAACAAAGCATGTATACATCAGCCTTTTATGGTAACTTGTGGTCATTTAAATGTTAGTTCACCCCAAAATTAAAATTCTGTAATTAATTACTCCCCCTCATGTCAAAAAGTATTCTCGTAGCTTCACAAAATTGCAGCTGAGCCACTAATGTCACATGACTGTTTTACCGATGTCCTTACTATGTTTCTGGACCTGGGAACATTTCAGCTGCGCTGCTTTCTATTTGGAGGGTATCCAAATAAATTAAATTAAATATCTTAATTTGTGTTTCCAAGATGAATGGGGGTCTTACAGGTTTGGAATGACATGAGTAATTAATTACATCATTTTCATTTTGGGGTGAACTAACCCTGTAATATTAATATAATATTCATACTTTTGTTCAGCAACGATGCCAAAAGTGACAGCAAAGACATTTACAGCTACATTGTTAGAAAACTTCAAATATATATATATAAAACCTATAATTATAGAATTTTTTAATTATTTTAAATTCATGATTTGATGGTGGTTTGTAGTGTTTAGTTAAGATGAATAATAATAATATTAATCTCATTGGAATCACATTTGTTAATTTTGCATACAGAAATGCTAAATTATATATAGGCCACATAGGATAATGCATAGCAAGCATTACACTCTACTAATGGAGCTCAAAAAGACAGTTTGCACACAAACAATTGTCATAATTTACTCACCCTCATGTTGTTCCAAATCCATGTGACTTTATTTCTTGATTGGAGAACATAACATCCCATTCAACCTGTTCACATCCACTTGTATTGTGCGAAAGAGTCATTCAGACATTTCCCTAAACATCTTCCTTTCTATTCAACAAATAAAGAAAGAAAATGTTTCAAGTGAATTAATCCTTTAAAAGGAAAAAGTGACCTATACAATCTTTAGGTCTAGATGTATGAGGGCAATCCTCTCATGGGTTATGTCCATGCACCATGAATGTGTCAATGATGACTGGGAGTAGTTCAGCTGATAGCTGCATGTTGGGCTGAGCTGATAGCATTGCTTCAGCGGGCTCTGTTCGGCTTTTGTCATTTAGTAGGAATAACAATGACGATTATATCATGGGCAAACCACTGATCTATCTAGCACAGTCGTTTTAATGTGTTGCCATGAATCCAGACAATGCTCATGGCAGAGCGGAGCAGGAACTGAGCCAGTGAGACGGCCTACTGCTGTGAGGTTCAGTTCCTCGACTGATCTCAGAATACAATAACAGACAAGTTACAACCACACAAAAAAGCTGTATCTTCAGCATCAGATTTCATTTGTATTCAGAGATACAAAACATACATGGATGGATGGATGGATGATGTTTGTAAGAAGTTAAATTCCATGAATCAGTTCAGTCAGCTATTTTTCATAAAAATGTAAATGTATTGTTATACTGATGCATATACTTGAGAATCATTAAATGTTGTTCTCACATGGTACAGTGCCATTCAAAAATTAATATTCTTTTAAACTTTCTAATCACTAAAGAATCATTGACAACAACTAGAAATCTTTCTTGAGCACCAGATCAGCATATCACAGTGTTTTCTGCAGGATCAAGTGACCATGAAGACTTCAGTAATGACGCTGAAAATTCAGCTTTGCATCATAGGAATAAATGACATTTTACAATATATTATAGTAGTAAACAGCTATTTGAAATTGTAATAATATGTTTACAATTTCACTGCATGCTTGATCAAATAAATACAGCCTTGGTGACTTTTCATAAAACCATAAAATCTTACAGACTACAAACGGTTTGTAGTGGATTTTATATATATATAAAAAAACATATGTAGATAAATATTGATGATTATTGATATATTGGTACATATAAATGAGCATGGTTAAATATGAATATTCAAAAACAAAGAAAATTAAAATAGCATGAAAACCATGCTTTGGTTATTACCTATATGTTTTTAGCATGAAATTATATAGAGAAAATAAAGCTTGCAATAAATAAATGCATTAGTTATGCTTTCACCTGTATAAAAAATCCCAGGGAATACGTGAACTGGTCAAATGTATACATTTACATTAGATGTAATCCAAGCTCCTTTGGATAAAAGCATAAATATGTAATGTAATGAACGATCCGATTCAATCCATAGATCTGAAGCATGTACATAAGACACAGAGACTGGGATCAATCACAAGACATTGCATGAAGGGAACTTGTATAGCACATTTATTCTTAGACACACTAAATGCCCTACAGGAGAGACAATTACTCTCACAGCAAGAAACAACGACAGACTAAAGGAGCACATATACTACGATTATGTGCATTCTTATGTTCAGATGTGAGACAGAAGCCGAGTGCTGCCCTCTTTATGGAGTTTAGCAAATGCACTGCCAGTAACAATGTCCTGTACATTGCGCTTACATTCACTGAAGCACTTAAGATGGCTTTGTGGCATATAACAGTACTATGATGAAGTCCTATGAGGGAACACAAGAGCAGCCTTTGAGTGTCTACAGCTCAAGAAATGTTTGTCTTCATGTGCTGTATTTACAAGAGGAAAACAAGCACACTGTCCTAACTGAATCTGAATAAACATTCTGTGTTGGGGGCTTTTAAAATAACATGGCGTAAATTATTTTTCATAAAATTCAGTTTTAATTGTGAATGCGTATGACTAGTTTGAATGAATTTAGTCAAAATACTATCAGTTCTAGTTTAGTTTTCATGAACTATTAGTTTGCCCTTTTCTTCCTGTATTTTTGTTCCTCTTTCCTTTGTTTTTGACAGCAGTTTGTTTCCTTAGTTACCGATAAGTTAACTGATTATTCCCACCTGTGCCTTGTTTTAGTCCCTCATAATAATTTTTATTTAATGCTCCCAGTTTCTTTTGTTCATTGTCCAGTTTCATGATTGATGTAAACCTTTTGTATAGTTGTTTTCATTAATAAACGTCCACTCACTGCTGAATTTAGATCTACTTTCTCTCCTCCACTCTGCCCTGCCTTAACTCCTTAACTGACGCCTAACTTTACTTCAATATATTACCATTAAATCTTAATCTAATCATGACAAACTATATATCGTTGGAAAGGTCCAAGACTCCTAAATAGATATTGTACCACTGTTTGTTGTAAAAAATTATGTAGGAGCAGTAATAGATTAATTTATGACAAGAGCACACCTCAAAACATATACACCATAACAGGAGCTCTGATCTTTGACACAAAAATTCTATTCGTTTCCTTTTTTTCCTATCACGTTTTAGTAATCATCATATATTATATATCATTTGAAAGCTTATAATCTCAAAATTCATCCTGTGAAAACCGTTTTGAAATCGGACATTGCGTTACCATATAAATGGTACTTTAAAATCTTTTAGCGGGCTCCTCCCCTTTAGTGGGAGGTGTCATATCCCAAATGTATTACGGTCTTATAGAATCACAACTTTTTATAATCTTGACAAAATACATATCATTGGAAAGGTCTGAGTCTCAAGATTCCATATTTGGTGGTCATTTTGTGATAAGAGTAATAGTGGGAGAGAAATTGATACATTTGTGACAGAAAAGTGCATAAAAAAAATTCAACGGGGTTTGAATGGCACCCGGTGGCTGTTTGTGGTATAACGCCTAAACAAAATTGCATAGTAACCTCAATTTTTTATATATCAACTTCAAATTTGAAACACAACTTATTTAGACATATGGCTTTAATTTTATGCCAAATTTGGATTAAAACATATTTTGTAAAATATTTTATATAATATACAATAATAATTGTACATTACATTTTAAATTTAAAATTTAAACTTGTATAACTTTTTTTTTTACTTTCATTTTTTGAAATGATTTCACTTCTGCAATAATCTGCTGATTGTCGTCTTTAAAAAGAGACCAACCTTAGGTCTGTATTCAAAAGCATTCATGAATTATAACAATTTAACTTTAAATAGTGCACTTTCAAGTTTTTCAAAAAGGGGGGGTGACAGTTAAGGGGTTAAACTTTTCACACTCTCGATAGTTTATTTAATTTTTCGAGCAACAATGTTCAGCAGTGAGAAACTTGCATGCATTATAGGACCAATCTGTCATTTTTTTTTATTTCCTGAATTTCCATCACATCTCAAACTGTGAAAGGGCATTTTAAAAGTGGTCATATCATATTATGCAATTTTAAAAATCATTATTTTGTGTATTTGGTTTAACAGAATATGTTGGCATGCTTTAATGTTAAAAAAAACATTATTTTTCAAATACTGTACATTATTGCAGGTCCTCTATGCCCCGCCTCTCTCAAACACTTCGTTTTCTACAAAGCCCCTCCTTCCAACATGTGCAGTCTGCTCTGATTGGCCAACTGACCCAGTGCATTGTGATTGGCCGAACACCACAAGCAATCAGGAGCTTCAGCTTTCAAGTTAGTTTTATCAGTTCAAGCCCGAGAGTGGAACAGAGTTGCATGACAGACAAAGTGATGATGCTCGTATGTATTTGCAGTACACAAGCCACGGTTAAGATGATTTCTGACGGGCTGTACACTCTGCTGGGGACCGTGTTCCCCTCACACACACACACACACACACACACACACACAACGCCTTACGTGCAAAACTCCGCATTTGAACGGTCAATAGCAAATACTTCAACTAATAACAAAACATACTTACAGTTGCTGATTCAGAAACGCCAGATTGTCATAGCAAAGTCACAATTTACTCTTTTTTTTATATATCCTTCGTGCACAGCCAGCCTTGTACTCTACTAGGTTCACAAAACTGTCGTCCATAAAACGCATTGCACAAATTCGAACATTTGGATTGTACTGTTGTGTTGTAAACAAATCTTAACCAATGATTCCTAATTGCATCTACCTTCGGAAGGCAAAATAAAGTGCTTTTGCTTTCGCATAGAAACACAGCTCTCCTGACATGGCTACATTAACACTACTGCGGTTACTGAAACCCGCCTTCTTTATTTACGCGAACATTTGGGCGGCATTATGCAAATATTTCCACATCGTGGGGCGTGTTTGAATCAGCCGTTTTAGGAGGACGTGGACGAGTCTTGACTTTGATAAAGAATATCTCTATGGTTTGGAGACTTTAGTCTTTGCAACTTCAGGGATCATATCTATGTACAATCAGCTTGTAACACTCCAAAGAAAAAAAAAAAAAAATCCCACTAAGAAAAAAATATATATTTTAAGAACTGTTCACAGAAAAGTTTATTTGGGGAATCAAAAATGTTTCTTCTTTATGAACTTTTCGAAAAATGTTTTCTTCTTTTAAGAGTGTTGAAAAGTGTTTATGTCCTTGATGAACTATCCAATCATTAGTCACCACTTCCTCATGCATATATAATGCCAGCCAGATGTATATCTACATCGATTTACTCCTGCCGATTTTTCTTGACCCACATTTACACCACTTTCTCAGCAGTGTAGTTTTTACATAAATCCTTTATATTAGGATGCACAAATACTGAGTGGAGCTGTTGGAATGGCACAATGGTGTCAGACTACACAGCTGTGCAAGTAGCGTGCATCGAGTGACAGATGCATGGCATAACTTCACTGCAAGCTTTCTCAATCAAAATGAGACTTTAGGTCTCTGTTTATATGAAACGCCCTTGAAAAGTCTGCCTCAATAGCATCCTTTGGGGACCAAAACAAGACTAGCACTGCTGACTGTCTTCTACCATCATTGATGACTGCAGTCAAACCTCTCAGAGCGTGCAGAAACATTAGAGCCAATGGGACTGTCTAGACTGTTCTGCTTTCACTGTGCCAATGAAAGTCTCATGAGACCAAGATATACTGCTACCTTCATAAAAGCATCTTGACTGTGGAAGGCACTGGAGTAAGGATTATCGGCCGTAGCTGATTATCGGCACTGATATAAAGCATTTTTCGGTCATTTTCAAAACAGATTTGCAGATAAATCATTTAACAGCATTTAAAGAAAGCTTTTGTCAGAGCCTGGAACTAGCAAAATAATATGTAAAACCATTTCATTAATAGTTAAATTCACATTGTGTTATGAAATTTGAATTATATTATTGTATTTGTTACTTTTGTCTCACCTCTGCCTCTTTCCTCTCAAAGCCAGCATTGACACAAAGGGCTTATAAAAGTAATAAAGGATCTACTTGTGACAAGTTTAATGTTCCTCATACACCTGAGGGAAATGAGTTTCTGTAATAAATAACCCATCTGTTCTATAACAGCTCTGCTGAATCAAGAGTTCACAATAACAGATGTTTTGCTAGCCTGGTTACCGTGACATGTATTGCACACTGGGTCAAATTATTGAGTACCATTGTATATGATCAAAACTAGTATTTAATCCACCCAGGATATCTTTTGAAACCCAGTAGCAATGAGATAAAAACTTTTCAGAACAGTAGCAGCCACGCAACAGTTACTTACAAAACTGGCATGGGCCAAGCACCAATATTCTTCATAATGATGTTTTTAAAAATCCTGTACTATCTTACCATACTTCACAACCCCAAAAAACTTTAATACCGTTTCTGTGAAAAGAGCAACAATAAAATTAACTTATGCTCATCGTAAAAGCTCCATGACATGATCAACATCGCATGTGTCTCAGAAATAAGTTTATGTTCCTGTAGTGTAAACTTCCAAAATCAAGACTTGCACAGCATGGTCTCAGCAATTCAGCAGCTCAAACAGTATCTGTCAAAGATGTCCCTTATGAACACACACACACACACACACACACACACACACACACACACACACACACACACACACACACACACACACTTGGCTCCAGATTTCTCTGACAGATCCAAGACAGCATCTGCGTGTGATTGATTCTAATACTCCAGAATAGAAGGTGGGATGAGGCAGAAATTAAACGAGATGTCAAGATTTATAAAAGGAAAAAGAGCAGCTGAATTTGACAAAAGGCACTGGAAACAACATCAAAATGTTACTCTTACTTTCGAAGTCTACCCCAGTTACCTGCTTCCCAGTCTTACTATCAGATCACTTAATCTCGTTCATTTGTTCTGACTGATGCTTTTCAGCCCCTATACTTCACTCTGTCACTATCTCACAACTGCCTAAAAACTTACACACTACTTCTGCTGGTTGTCCTTTTTGTTCATACTCTACGCAATTATGTTAACACAAGCTCAATTTCACACATTGTTGGTCTACACAATGTCAGAATGCAATTCATTAACACTAAAAACTTCAAACTATTTAATCGTTGCCATAACAGCCCTTGCAATCTCAGAATGGTTTTATTATTTGAGAATTACTGGAAATCAACAAGGCTATAATTGAAGAAGAAAAAGCATGACTAGATCTCAGTTTAATCAGCATAGAAGAGATGAACAACCACAACAAGAGCAAAACATCAGTCAAAGCAGCAAAAAATGAACAGAAATGTGCATAATTGATTGATGCTATGGTGCATGCTGGACAGCATAAATCAAAATGTACATTTAGAGTGGACTCAAAAATGAAAATGCTGTCATCATTTATTCATTCTCAAGTTTGTCTAAACCTGTGTGAATGTTTTATGAAGAATGTTGGTAACCAAACTCTTTTGGGCATTTTTGACAAAAAAATAATTTCTCTATATTTTGGGGGATTTTTTTCTATAAAAGATAATTAAACAATATTTAGCTGATTGTGTTTTTGTGCTGGGAACTTGGCTGACTTGCCTGTTATATACAGCAGGGGTTTTCAACCTTTTAGGACATGCGCCCCCCCACGTTGGACTAATTTCACTCGCGCCCCCCCTCCATTATTGTATTCACACATTCACACCGAATTACTTTATTAGCATTAACATAAACAAATATCCATTAAAGCTATTAAAACCGCTAATTATTTTTCTTTTGCTCTTTTTGATTAACAATTTACATAATAAATGCATGGATCCGTTATATTTGATATTTACTTTACTGTTTACGTTCACGTACAACAACCGACTGTGCTTACGAGGATACTTCTCAACCACGAATCCCTGAATGTTACGGTCTTATGTGTTCAACATAATTTTAAAATAACTTTCAGTTTTACAATTAGTTTTAGTTTTTAAATTCATTTAAAAATGTACTAAGCAAATATAAGCTAATGTTTTTGTTATGTAAAATAATTTAGTTTTTCAGACATGAGCAGACCTATGTACTCACACAATTAATGTTACACATTTAACGAACACTTACAACCGCGCACTTTGGCAGAATTCATTAAAATAGTCATCAGCAGCCATTAGTTCAGTAAAATTGAGCATCGGAATGGACAAACTTGTTAAGGGGGAAAACGAAATGTGGAAAATGCCAGCGAAGAAATGCATTCAAACAAGAATAGTCTCAGCATCAGCGGTGAAGAGAGAGAGCTGGACTTACTTTCGGTTTGCCCCCCCACCCACTTGAAGATGTTCAAGCAAAAAAGAAACACCCATAAACTACTACGCAGCAATCATCCTTATTACAGAAATGTGGCAAAACATCTCTGAAGAGAACCTCAGATTATTAAATTTGAAAATGATTTCCCTATTTGATTTCCAACATAGTTCATTTGGAGTTCAGTCTGCAAAGTCCGAAGCAAAGCTTGGCATCTGAAACAGCTTGCAACTATAACGAAAAGTTGCAGAGCTCATACAAACATCGTTGCTATGATCACACTGCAGTTTTCTCATCACTATCATATTTGTTGTGTTTATTTTGTTGAGAGAAAAGCGCACAGCATCTTTGAAGCACAGGTTTGAATTTGTTTTGCACAAATCATTTATTCCTTAAGTTGACAACACTAGCCGGGCTATTATTTCACAGAACACTAAACTAAAGAGGGGACTGCAACAACAACAAGTGCCTGCATTGAAAAGTACAATTCAAGACTCAAGTTCAGTTTATCAAGTATAATCAACTTCAATTACATTAAACCAACTTAAAAATGATGTTGAATTTTATATATCTTATTTTTCTTAAAATTTGATATTGCTTAACTTATTTTGATGAGTTAAAGTAATGAACAAAAAATTCCCTTGACTTACTGATCATATGATTTTTGTGTTTTCTCGTCATATAGCACTTTTTTTTAAACACAGTGGTGTTGTCAAAAATACATATTTGACATGGTTTTAATATTCAGTTTCCATTGTATTGATACACCGATACCACCAGCTGTGCTTTCATGTTCCAGCTTCCTTCTGACAGAGAGCTGAGACACACCACAGTGTGTGTATTTTAATTAGTATTTTAATCTCTTGTGCTGCATGTTTTAGAAAAAAGAGCAGGACTGTGTTCTTACACACAAACAGCTCCCAGTGTTTTTACTGTCAGAGTGTTTCCGGTCCCCGAGAATGTAGAAAACTTCATGGGCAACTTCATGGGAATCGGAAGTGAGCATCCATACACCATACTCACTCAGAGCGGCAGGGCCCTTGAAGTGGGGACTTTGGAGGGGAAGGGCACTTGTGTGTCATAATGAAGCGTCTGGGACGCACTTGGTGAAGGGAGCAATGAAAGGCAACTTCATTTCCTCATTATCTTCACCTGGAATGTTACCATGACAACTCTAGGCAGTGACAACAGGAATATCTTATTGCTGTTAATGTGTCGTAAATTAATATACAGTTTATAATGAAGTTTTTAAAATATGGTTTGTCTGTGTGTGTGTGTGTGTGTGTGTGTGTGTGTGTGTGTGTGTGTGTGTGTGTGTGCACCCTCTCTGCTCTAAACTTTATAAAACTTGCCTTTAGTCTCTTCTTTGAACCCTGCAGGTATATTCACATTTACTTAATGTATACACTATTAAATACATCTATTCATTGTATTGTAATTAATATATTTATTTATTTTCACCTATCTTCATAGCACACACACACAAACTACCTTTACTCATAGTATTGTAGTCAAGCATGTGATCAGCAAAAGCATTTTAATTTTAACATGGATTTATTTATTTATAATTAAGCAAAGTACAATGTACTCACAAGCTTGTCTCATAAAAGGAAACTCACTGGCACCAGAATGGACTCCAAAACATAAACATAAACTGGTAATAGCATTGCATAATACAGTATTGTAATACATCATTGCCAGCAAGGGGGCTGTAACCTTTTAAGAGCCAATCGATCTGGCTTGAGCAGCAGACACAGATGGAGACAGCAAGAGGCGAGACTCGAGAGCACAGATTCATGCACGACGACAGACAGTCAACGGAAATCTTTCACAAGCTCTGAGAACCACATGACACCCAGTATTCACATCCTCTGGATAGAAGAGGAATCAAAGGAAAGACAGCGAGCGGATAGATGAGTATGGGAGGAGAAGAGGTGTAGCTGCAGGTAGTGCTGGGCGGTATACCGGTTCATACCGAATACCGGTGTTTATTTTTCTTACGATATGAATTTTAAAATACCGCAATACCGGTGTCATTTAAATAACGTTCGGAACGCGACATTGTAACAGAGGGGTCTATTTTCACTATTGCATTTTGACGAGGATACAGCTGTATGTGTTACTAAGTGTGAAAGTTCCGAAACTGAAGCACTAGTAGAATGTGATGAAAGATAAGAACAAATATCCACCGTCCGCTGCATCAGCATGCTCTCACACACAACAGTTCTCCGTCGATACGACGGAGTTTATCAATTGCAGGGTTCCTTCTTAAATTCACTTTTCATAACTTTAAGACCGTAAATACGCTTACATTTCTCAAATAGTGTTATAGAGGTCTTAATTTTAGCTTGAATAGGTCTTAAATTAAGGAAAGACGAGGTGCATTCAGTCTGCTGAGGGAGTTATGATCAAAGCCTGGAGTGGATTAACACGTTTCTCTCTCCGCTCTAAGCGTTCTGTAATCACTCCGCTCTGGATCCACTCCGGGTTTACATTCCGCCACGCAGAAACTGCTCCGCGTTCAGCTCCATTTAAACGTTATCAGATTACTGAGGGAAATAACAGTGTGTGGCGCACTGTTGTTGTTCTGCGGCACACCAAAAATCATCCCGCAGGCTGCAGTTTCTCACTGACAACATAGTAACGCCACTCGCATCATTCACAGTCGGGTTCTTAGCAGAGAACACCGAGCAGAACTTGAATTTCGCGGGATTGCGGCTAATAATAATTATACTCATTCCCGCAGGTTCCGACAGAATGCATCACATTTGAGTGCTTTTGATTCTTGAGCTCACTCACGCTCTCAATGTCTGCGCGACAGATCGCGATCAGAGAGTGACAGCTTTTAATAATTATAAGGGAGTTAGCAAATGTGATATATTGATTAATACAACAGATCAATAAACAAGTACTGCATGATTTTACTCTATATCATCAACAAAATAATTCCAAATAAAGTTACAGCTGAGCCGTTGTGCATCTCTAAAAGCTCTAGTCTATGAATTTAATTGCACACATGCCACCCTGAGACTCATTAAACGTCTGAAAATGCGTTCAAGCCACGTTTGTGTTCTTCTGTGCCACCTCTGTAGTACAAATACATTTTTTTATTAATACTAATTTCATGATTAGTAACTTATTCGTCGTATTGTACTTATTATATTGTTTTAAATATACATTTTAAAAAGCTTATAAACATAATTTTTTTTATTTGACAGATGAAAATTATGCCATTGCAAAAGTAAAAAGAAAATACCCCTGTAAGTCACTTTAAGGAGTCAAATGTCACCGTGTTCGGAAGACTCATTTTCTATCAGAATTTTTTATTATTGATCAGAAGGCGCTCCTAAATATTCTAAATTAGGAGGACAAGCACTCCTGATTACAAGAAGAAACATCTCTTAAACTGTGTGTGTGACTGTAGCCGTATGGCTGTGGAATGGGGTTTGGCCGAGGAAATATTTACAGTCAAAATATTTTTTTTTGCTTTAACCCCTGTATTTAGTGTGGACTTTTCTACAATATTCACTCATCATGACACTAAAATATGGCATTCTAAGTCAATCTACTGCAGTTTTTCTTCAGTCAGTAGAAAATGTGGTTGAAAATCACAACACCGGTCATGCATGGGAAAAAAATACTGTCATATACCGTGAAACCGGTATAATTTAGAAAAATACCGTGATATACATTTTTGGTCATACCGCCCAGCTCTAGCTGCAGGTGTTGTATGGTATTACATGTCCAATATAAAGGCTACAGGAGGAGGGTGTTGGAGATGGGTTTGTAATGAAATATCTCTTTCCTAGCAGAAACTCAAGACTTGCTGTTACAGAGCGCTTTAGAGACATCTTTATCTATTAGTAGCTCTAGTGCTGCACCAGCAAGGTATTCCCCCGCAGGTTCATCAGTCCTATATATAGCTAAGACAAGAGGTATGAAGGCATCTTTGAAAATGCAGTTGTGTTCGATCTATAATTAAAAATGTGCTGTTTAAACAGGTGGCTGAATTCAAATTGAAATTAATCTAATCATGCATTAGATAATGTTGGATTATAAATAAGTAGATTAAATGTAATATTTAAATATTTCATATTTAACGGATTTAAAAAAATACACGTATTATAATAAATATTACAATAACATAAATGTGAAGCTCCTTTTGAACTTTTATTAAAATATACAATTTATGTATAAAATACCAAAACACCTGTTACACAGTATAATGTCCCTCTGGATAAGAATGATTTAAATGTAAATGTAATTAAGAACAAGCTCTAGTTTAAAGCTGCTTTGGATGCCAACAAAACTCAACAAGTGTAAATTGGGTTCCCTTAATGTCTGTACAGAACTTTGTACCTCGAATGTCTATTTATGAGTTCACTGACAGAACTGAATGCAGGAGACTGGAAGAACAAGCTCGTGTAAGGAAGACATTCTGCTGCTTATAAAAGTTTAAGTTTAGTGAATTCAGACCTGCAATGTGTTAATATTTGTTATCTGCTGTATATTAAAAACTAAAGCCCTAGGCCTAGAGTGTGATGATATCATATTGATGACTGTAAATCTCTGGAGTAAATGTGAAATGTAAAACGGCTAAATTTCTAGATTGATATTCCATATTAAATATAGTTCTGAAACCTATTCAGTTTCTCATATTTGTCACATGGTTTTCTTAGACCTCTAAATTATGAACACGATCAAAACTTTGCTGAGAAGCCTGTAGTACACAATCTTCTGTCATCGGATTGATAGTTCATACTTTTAAAAGGCCTTTAATGTCTAAATGTACATCTTCAGGCTGTGGTATGGCTTTTTTATTATGATTTTATTTTACAGATGTTTTGTAAAGTAAAGTGTTATACAGTTAGTTGTGTTCAAGATGAACATTTATTTAACTGAATAAACTTACTCCATACAATATATCAAAAGTGATAAGCTATAACAGACTTTTAAGCAAAGTGTTTTTTTTCTCAAACATCATTGAATGGCATGTTATAGCCTATGTTGTTATTCAACTGATATTTATATACAATTTATGCAAGTAGTCTGAAACATATATAATGAAACCAATGTATGTGTTACAACAATACTTGCATAATGTTTCCAAATCTGTTTTGTTTTTTATTTTAAACATGTTTCAACATCTACATTAGACAACGCTATCATACATGTTTAGCCGCGAAAGTGCCTATGATGCCCCACAATGTTGTCTAGGTAGGTGAAATGTCGAAATGTTGTCTAGGTAGGTGAAATGTCGAAATGTTGTCTAGGTAACGTTAGGTGAAATGTCGAAATGTTGTCTAGGTAGACGACTGTTTTTACACATAGCCCGCGTTTCAAGCGCAATACAACCCAACAACAACAACAAACAGCTGGTTCTTGTTTGCTCTTTATCTCCACTCACTCACTTACCCTCCGTGTGACAGCTGGACGAGAGGAGGCTACTCGGCGGTCTGAAGATGTAAGGCAGGTACCGGGAGAAGCATTTCATCTTTTGACTGGATTTAGTATGCGCATTACTTTGTACTGTCCTCGTGCGGCTCACGGACACATGAAGGAGGGCACGATCTCGCGCTCATTATCTCGGTTTTACGTCGCTGTCGGATAGGAGGTATCTGTGTTGCTCCCGTCGCTTGCTGGAGGTTGGCTTGTTTTGCCCCAGTCTGGAGGGTGGGAGGGGTGTTTGTTGAAAGAAGCTCCTGCGTCTGTCCGCCTACTGGCCGACTTCGAATTTACCGCGACAGCCTGGAGACAAACTCCGAAGACCCGAGGTAGTTGGACTATTGAGGTCAATCTACTGCTGTGTGCTGTAGGCTATATTTTCATGTTTTTATGTCCTTATAATGGAAACCGCCATGTTAAAGCCGTGAATTGTGTGTTAAGTTAATTTTAAATAATTTAATAATTTTGTTAAGAGTGAATTGTCTTTTTCTTATTTAGCCTACGAGTTGTAATTTGATTGATTGATTTATTGATTATTGATTGTAGGGGAGAGCAGGGCAGATGTCCTTAAAAGTGAAGCTGCGGGCTCTTTGGTCGTCCTCTGGTAACGTTAGCTGGCTGCAGTACAGGTCATAAACCCCGCCCTCTCCATGTAAACGAATGGGACTTGAGTCAAAAAAATAAGATCATTAAAATGTTCCCGAAATATTTAAGGTAGTTGTTATCAGGCTGATATATGTTATATTGTTCAGTTTTGTGATAAGTTTGATTTTAGTAATTTGATGCTATAAAATGGGGCGTGTCGTTATGGTTGATTGGGTCTGCCGGAGTTTGGGCGGGAGTTTGATTCCGCGGCTCCACCTCAAGACACTACTGCGCAGACTCCGGCTCCAAAGGAAGTCATTTACTCAAGATGGCAGCGGTCAAACTGAGATGCGTTGGCTTCACTTTTCTATAGTGGAAGGAAGCAGAGATATGTCGTCCATCTTTTTTTACAGTCTATGGGCACAACCTAACACTTTTTAACTTTCTCAGTTCGTGTAAATCCACATGGGGTTCAGAGGGTCATTTTTAACCACAATAAAAAAATTTTTTTTTTATCACACGTGTCTAGTACAAATATGTCGCTTTGTTTCATAATTACAGTGTAGGCCTATATGTTTTTCTAAATTTACCCTAAAAAATGGAAGTTAAATGTGAAAACATGCCCCGTAGGAGTACATTGTAACATCTGAGGGGCACTTTGTAACATGACCATATGACAGCTTGAAATGACTGATCTAATGTAAAAATAAAAATATATATATATATATACTAGACAAACTAAAATATTTTGTCAATAAAATAAAATTGTTAACTTTTTTAAAATAAAAGAATGGCGTATTTTTAAGAAGTTTGACAATGAACATATTGCAACCATGCTTGGGACGGCCAACACCATCGAGCCAAAATGCTTTACAATTCTTGAAATAATAATTTCTGAACATTAAACATTGATTGTCATTCTTTATTCACCTGTTTCTCTGGGTTTCTTTCAATTATTCTGATATTAAATTTGAAATGAGCTAGAAGTCGGCTACGTAGCTTCGCAGGCTTGCGGGTTAAGCAGAAGTGCGCTTCGAGGGCTCATAGCAGCTGTAAAGGGGCGTTTGCGAGCACCCTTCGTAAAGCTAAAATGATGAATGGGACACTCTACTACAGTCTTGTGGCCTTAACAAACACCCACACAGTGGCCATTGTAAGTCCTCAAGTCCAAAAGTGCACATGAAGTGTGCCATTCGGGACAGGGCCTACAATTCATGTGCACTTGTCCTACAATTCATGTGGACTTACAGTGGCTGCAACGTACGTGTGTCCATTAAGTCTACGAGACAGTAGGGTATCAAAAGCACACCCTTAGCGGTCAATATGCATCCTCGATGGCGAGCTCTGCAGCAGAATTATACCTGACTTCTTCCTGAGTCAAAGCGTCATTACATCAAGAAAGTGTGGCCTCAGAGGAAGGCCGCAAGTGTGCCATTTGGGACAGAGCCTTAAGTATAGTGATGGGTGCTTTCAAAACTCTGCTTCATGTGAATCTTTTGTTTTTAATCAGTCTTTCAGAGCTTGTGTCAAACTTGAGTTCAGTAAATGAGACTTTGACACTGCTTACTGTTTTAGACCAGGTTTTTAAAACATTTCAAAATGCTCCGCTTGATGCTTCGCTGCTGCTGTTGATCGGGTGAATCCAGAGTGGCTAATGTTTTTAAGGGGTCATGAATTGAAAAACCAAAACGTCTTCAAAATTGCTTAGATCTTTTGACAAACAAGAGGTCATTTTACTATAAAAACATCCTGTAATTTCAGAACTCAAAACGGGGGGTTAATAAAGGCCTTATGAAGTAAAGTGACCATATTTAAAACTTTATAAACTTCTTGAACCCGCTAATTTTTGTACACACGGTAACTGTGTTTTGAGCGTGAAAACGTCCGAGCGCGACGCATACGTCCTACATCATCCGCCGAAACGACAGATACCAGAAGTGAGAGAAAAGTGTTTATTACTTTTGAAATATGGATATTTTTCTTAGAACAGCATATGGATTTGCTGCAGGAGGCCTTTATTCACCCCCCGGAACCACGTGAGGCATGTTTTATTATGGATGCGTACGCTTTTTTTGATGTCTTTTGGACCGTTGAACAGAAACACCCGCCCTCTGCAATGATAATACTTGGAACAGCGAGGACTATTTTTTATATAACTCCAATTGTATCCATCTGAAAGAAGAAAGTCACTTACACCTGCCTCGAGGGTGAGTAAATCACAGGCTAAATTCATTTTTGGGTGAATTGAACCCTTTAAGTGAACACTTACTTTTTAAGTTGAAACAACTATTCATTTATTTAAACATTGTTGGAATTGGACATCAAAAGTAAAGGGCACGATCTGTTCTAAGTTCAAGCATTGTATGATTTAAACCTACAAACTTTCAGTTTTCCTCCCACATCCATACATACAGCACAGAGGACCCAAAATATGCAATATATCCATATAGAAATACATTTATTCACATTAAAAGACAGCAAGCCTTTAAGGTAAAAATTTACCAAATAACAACAAAAAGCACGTTTTAAATTACAGAACAGTATAGATAAATACATGTGAAAATGTTTGTGGTCGTGAAATGTTTTATTGGAAAGCAGAAATATACTGTAGGTTACTCATCTGAAAAAATGACCTGAACACAAATGGTTTGTCATATGTTACCAGCACGAAGTACTTCTCTATTGTGTACATGTTGTTCATAACTAATACTCATTACTGTCCACTGTAGAACACTGTAACATAGTGTGACCCAGATTAAAGTACCGTAGTGTCATATGTAGGTTACCAGTAATTAATTTTTAACTGCCCACAATCTCTACATAATTTAGATATTTATGCAGCAGCATACTCAAAAGCCCAGTCTAACTGGGGCACAAAATTGCACTTACTGTAATAATGTTCTTGTTGATTATTATTAAAAGAGTTCACATTAAGTTGAAGCTGGTTTGCACCATTCTCTTGGGTTAAAGGAAGCAAATAGTGCTGTTCATCAGTATGCATTCGGAAAAAAACTCCCTGTGTTTGTATCTCACAATTATTCTGTTGCACAAGAGAAATGTAAACATGACCTTTGACGAGGTCATTGCCAGGAAGCAGCTTGTCTTATTTCCTCTTTGTGACAGAATGTAATGTGTGTGCCATGCAAGCTTAGAAATGCAAGCCACACATTCACATCTCAGCTGACTGATAGAGACATTTACAGGATAGCATATAGCTGAGCCTCCGTGTCTGGTTTCCTTCAGCGTCTCATATGTAATTATGTCTTTTATAGCAGAAGCTTAATCAATAGCGGGTCCCTGGGTATGTGGAAAAGGGGCCATCTGTGCCTCTCATGGATAAGCATATGAAAAGGCTAACACTCACAGCGCCAGTTTCTCCCCTCTGCGCTGCCACAACATAATGAGCTGAACACACATTGAGTTTTCCAATGGACACCCCCAGTGTGTGTGTGTGTGTGTGTGTGTGTGTGTGTGTGTGTGTGTGTGTGTGTGTGTGTGTGTGTGTGTGTGTGTGTGTGTGTGTGTGTGTGTGTGTGTGTGTGTGTGTGTGTGTGTGTGTGTGTGGGCATGTTTATGTGGTTTATGAGGACACAAATTTGTATAATGACATGGGTATGACATAGGTATTACAAGGAGAAGGTGATTTATGAGGACATTTTCAGTGTCCCCACAATTTAAAACGCTTATAAATCATACAGAGTGAGCATTTTGGGGGGAAAGTTGAAATGCACCGTCTCCTGTGAGGGCTAAGTTTAGGTGTAGGGTAGGTGTAGGGCAATAGCACATACAGCTTGTACAGTATAAAAACCATTACGCCTATGGAAAGTCCCCGTAAACCATAAAAACCAACGTGTGTGTGTGTGTGAAAGAGAGAGAGAGTGTGTGTGTGTGCGTGTGCGCGCACGCGCGCATGTATGTGTGTGTGTGTGTGTGTGTGTGAAAATAAGAATTTTGAAAATCAGCCAATTTAACATAGCATCACGATTTGTTACTTTGTGAATACACAAAGCATTCATTCATGGCACATGTGTGATATGTGATATTTTAGTTGAGATATTGAGAGTTTTTTACTAATATGTTGAATTAGTTCTTTTTTTATGTATTATATTTAATTTTAGTTGAAGCTTTTTTGCCATTTTTAGTCTTTTTAATATGTCTATGTTTTTATTATATATATATATATATATATATATATATATTAGTATATTTTGTCTTAAAGAATAACTGAAATGTTTTGTAAAACATACAAAAATAATATTGTTTTTATTTTCAACTTCAAAATTTTTTTTTAAAGTGCTCTGTAATTTTTTTTTTTAAAGTTATAAATAAAATAAAGATTTTTGGAGGGCGTATTCAGACTTTCTACTTTAAAAATCCTGTTTGATTCTATTTGTGAAATTTACCAGCAATTTCTAAATTTCACTAGCATTATTTATGTATTTATTTATTTCAGTTTAGCTGAAGATTTTATTCAGTTAACGTTTATCTTATTTCAAGTAACATCACTTTTGATGGTTTTAGTTTCCGTCAACACCCTGGCATGAGTCTGTGAGAGGGTGATCTGTTTCAGGCAATCATTGATTCAAACAGAAGCGAGATTTCTTGAGGATGGCTGTTTAGAACTCGCTACCACAATGCTAATGTGTTTTGGGTGGCTGCCAGTACATTTCTACACTCTTTCTATTTGTAGCACGTTGCTATGTGGCTCCTAATGTGTCCTAGGTGTTTTTTTGCTGATGTTCTGGCCAGTTTGAATGTGCTGTTATGTGGTTATTAAAGTGTTCTGTTTTTATCGTGTTGTGTTCTGAGTGAATTATTAAAGGCCCAAATCAAAAAAGCCTAATCACTTAGGATACAAAAACTAGAACAAACTGTCATAACAGAAATACTGATGGCCTTGTTTTCTATATTGTGATGTATCTGAGTTACATGCAAAAAAAAAAGTAGGACAGTGACTTTGTTCTATCCTGTTGTTTAGTTCACCTAAGATAAAAACAATCTGTCATCATGAACTCAAATTATTCCTAATAGAAGATAATCTGAAGAATGCGATGGAATGCCTTTGGCTTCCATATATGGTAAAAAAATAATTACTTGGAAGTCAATGGCTACCAACGGTCTTTTTGTTACTATCATTCTTCAAAATATCTTTTGTTTTTCTTTTTCAATAGAAACTCATACAGGTTTGGGTCAACTTGAGGGTGAGTAAATGATGAAAAATATATTTTGGGGGGGAACTATCCCTTTATCTTGATCTAAATGTGAGCTTGTAGTTGATCATAAGAAAGGCTGTAAACAACAAGAAACACGTTTTTGTAGTTTATTCATTTTTAAATGTACTATTTTGATCAAATATCTGTTTAAAATGTTGTTGTTTTTTACTATTTAATCATAAATCCATTATTTTTGGTCCTGTCAGGTCATTGAAGATATAGGACATTTGTAGGTTTTATTTGAACTGAGTGATTTAACGAATGTCCGTCAGATAAGAGTATTTGAATCATATGTTAAATTGGTCGTCTTGGTTATCAGCTCTTAAAACAACTTGGTAATAAAATGGAGGGAAATGTGATGTAAATCTCAACTTTGCTGCTGACTGCAAAAATAATTAAACTTCAAAGTATTTTAATAATAAGTTAATATCACTGTTTGAAAGAACAATGACTTTATTGAAATGTTCACTTATACCAAATAACATAAACACAAGGAATGTGTTGGTCAAATTTGAATAATAATCCGTATCATACTGATATACTTTTTTTTATTTCCACAACATTTCACAACAAAAGTTAAAAGATGAAACCGTTTTATTGTATTGATATCATACTGATACTCATCGTATTGATATTGCTCAATATGTCAAAATGTATATTAAAGGATATATATATATATATATATTTCATGAAATAATTTAGATTTTTATCACAAGAATAACACAATGTAATACTATTGTTCTGACTTGACATCAACAAAGTATAAAATATAGTTCTTCACTTACAAGTGCTTTCTATCAAATTATGCATTATGATAATCCATAACCTGATAGAATCCACTTAATCAGCATTTATACATGTTTAATACAAAGATGGTTGAATAATAAAGTAACTCGAGCAGTCATCTCTAATCTGAAAGAAGAGGACTGGGATAAAAGAAATCTGCATGATAAACGGCATCAGTACCTTCAGCTCAGCAGCAGGCGTTTGGCTTCAGGTCGTAGGTCAGAGATGCCGTGAGCATCCAAACTTAAGAACTGGACTCCGTGGGCTGAATATACAACAGACACCCTTGGAATTCAGTTCTCAAAGCCAAGAGCTCCATTCAAGAACTGTGAAGCCATCAAGCAGGGGTTTATTTGACCTAAGCAAAACACGAAATGTAACTTAATGGTACAATGTCAATAAAATCACCTAAGAACCGTAGATGATTTCTCGTTTGTGATAAGAATAGAGTTCTTTAGATAATAAATGTGTAACACAACTGCTTCGTCTCTCGTGTAGCAGGAGTTTTGTCTAAGATTTCCTCGTCATGATTCCAGCTATTCTGTGTTTCTTTGAGAATATCTTCTTGAAAGCACTGCATGCTCGGAAGCATCCTGCTAATATTTGTCAAGTTCAGTTCAACTTCCTTCCAAGAATCAAATAAAACTAAGATCCCTGTGATAAAGTATCGTTTAAAAGATGTTTTCAGTTGATTGAATTTGAATTGTTTGTTTCTAGCTATTTTATTACTCATGTGCGAATGTTATCATTACAGTTTCTCATAATAATTTCTACTACAAACAAATACTGTTATATGATTTATATTATTGTTGCTTTTCTTAAAGCGGCACACAAGAATTCTCTGTTAAATAACAATATAAAAAGTTTGCGCTCTGTAAGATTTTATAATGTTTTTGAGGATAAAGAACAGCTTTTTATTTTAACATGATAATAGTCTTTAACTTTTCTGATTAATTAACACATCCTTGCCAAATAACATCAATATTATACACATACAATCATGACTTCTTTAAAAAAAACTAACCTTTTGAATGCTAGTATATATAAAAACTCCTCACAATTGCTTCCCGTATGCTACATATTTTACATTTGTCAAAATCCTCCAAAACTTTTCTACTTGTTTTTATCCTAAGTGCATGAAATGCAACAATACATTTGGCATACACTTTAATTTTTTACATCTTCAACTCCATTACCATCTTCAACCCACATGCGCATCTGCTTTTTATCACTCACCTCTTTTAGCCAACCTTCAGTTTCCCCCTCTTTTCTCGACAGGTCCACATCATCAGTTGTTGGTGAGTCATTTCGGTACCAGTACCAGATTGAAGATGCTGAATCATGTCTCTCGTGCACCTGCAGCGAATGATAAGACACATGCAGAAAGCTCTTCTGCCGCCTACTCGCTCAGTGCATCCCTATATAAACCGATCGATTAGCGCTCTCATTTGCATGGGCGTTTGTTCCACACTACACACATAGTCATGGGAAAGTCCCACCGCTATCCATTTTGCTCAAAGTGCAAAGATAGCCATAATTGCACAACACACAGCCCATGATAATAGACCCACGTCACACCACCAACAGGACATGGTGTTGCAATCGAGTTTAATGGATAAAGGTTGATCGAATAACATTGTTTTTCCATCAATAGCCTGTTATTGCAGACTAGGCTACGTGTAAGCGACGTTGGTGTTGAGAAAACCCCAACCGCCAGAGCAGGAGGAAACGTTGGTTAAGTATTTAATGCACCATTTCCGCTCTGTAAAGTCCGTGGGTTAAGACGGGGAAATCCTAACCCTGTTCGGTTTGCCAATCAAGAGTGAGAGATCTCGTCTTCTCTAACCGTCACATGGCTGTTATTAGACAAACTTTTTTCACTTTCCTTATACATACGAGAGCCTTTTTTGGCCCAGTTTCCAAGTGTACCAAAACAATGCCAAATATCAGAACTCCTGCTTTGGAGATCATTCTGGTTTTTATGTGCTTTAACGCATTTACATGCCTGTATACGAGAATGCATTGTGTTTTCTTCAGTTTATATTTCAACAATAACCAGAGTTCTCCATTGAAAGTAGGCCGAACATTTAATGTGTTTCTTTACCGTTACAATAGCACATTAGAAATAATTTAGCACATCTTGGAATGTCCTGTAATGACTTTTCTTTATCGTACGTTACGACATCAGCCATCATGATTTTTCGTGTGCTTGCAGAGTTTTCCCTCTCCTCACATGACAGGGGAAGTGACTCAGAGATGACCTGAAGTCATCGGCCGCTCATGATGAGAAGACGGCGTATAAATAAACGCTGCCCTTTAAAAGTGCAAACATGTCAAATCTAACATAAACACTAATGAGGATTTATAGCACTGTTTAGGATGCATCAACTGCCTTGATAGTGTTCACAATATCCTGAACAAAGAATATATAGGTACATCAATTAAACCATTTAAGGATCATTTTAAGAAATGGCATCTTTATAACCAACAATGTGAACATTGATGTTGTTTATATATCCTAATAAGCTGCCATTTATTATCATTTTTTAATGCACAATTAATTATTTTATTGTCAGTTTGTATAATTTGTTGTAAAAATCTTTGTTATTTTTTTATTTTGTCTATTTTGTCCTCTAGTTTTTTGGCCTAATAACATCTGGCAAAGGGACTATCAATGAAAACTAGCTTTTGGGCTAATTTGGGTACATTTACATTCATGAATGTTGATTAATGTACACTGTACCTTTTTGTGAAATATATATATATATAAACACACAATATTCATGAATATATATCAGGAATATTGTATACAATATATATACAATATATATATATATATATACACACACACACACACACACACATATATATATATATACAATATTCCTGAACAAATGAGAAATAACAAACAGTATGCCTTATGGCTCCATAGATCATGCTTTTTTTCTCTTTTGTTCAGGAATATTGCACATACATATACATACATGAGTTGATGAATTGTGGTTTGTTCCCTATACATGCCACATGAAATGTAAGAACATTGTTTATTTCTGGAATGTGTAGATAAAAAACAACTATATTGATTGTAGCAGTTTAAGGCAATCTTTGAAATGCTGCAAATAAACATATATCTGTTTAAATTGTACCCACAGTTCAGTCATATTTTATTTAATTTTTTTACTTTTCTTTCTGTACTAAAAAATATAAAACAGAACAAAAACTCTATTGTGATCGATTCTGACTCTACAGGGTATGGCCCCATCAATATTTCCTGGACATGCATCAAGTTCCTGGCACCGGTCATTGTGATTTTATAAAAGTCCCTTTGAAACTTTAGCATAATCTTTGTTTGGGAATTCAGCAGGAAAAAACATAGAAACCATGTTGGCTAAAAGGGAATTTCTATTTGACCCAGAATTAACTAACAAATAACACTCCTGTTGATGGCCATCTAACTGGAACACTTTCTTTAACCTTTAAAAAATGTCAAACAAATAAATACAAAATCATGTAATAATTTATTTCAATGATAAATGTATCTGTTTATTAATTTAATTTCATTATTTGAAATTTTTTATGTGTAATTTTATTTATATTAATTGAACCTAATTTAATGTAATTGTTTAATAAAAGTAATTATTTAAATTTTCTGTTTAGTTCTCATTTTAAGAAATTTTACATACAAGTTGCCGGTAATTTATTTATTGGTGGTTATGCTCATTTTAAAAGCATAATTTAAGTTAGGTCCATTTTTAATTTCACACACAAATGTCGTACTGTCCATATTACTTGCCAGATCTGAAAACACAGAGTCATGGGCGGCCAGACCCTTTTTAGCCATACGGACAGAGATGGGCACGAATACATCAAAATGTATATAAAAAATATAAAATACTGTGTGGACAAATGTATTTAAATACAAATACAAAATACTGTGTGGACAAATGTATTTAAATACAAATACAAAATACAGTGTGGGAAAATGTATTTAAATACAAAATACTGTGTGGAAAAATGTATTTAAATACAAAATACTGTGTGGACAAATGTATTTAAATACGAATACAAAATACAGTGTGGGAAAATGTATTTAAATACAAAATACTGTGTGGACAAATGTATTTAAATACAAATACAGTGTTTTGTATTTTAAACATACACAAAATACATTTGAAATTGGACTATACACTATATTAGTGTATTTTAAGTATACAATGCAGTTATGTCATCTGTCACTAAATGTTCAAGCTCTTTAAAGCAGAAATGATTCTGATTGGCTGTCAAATGTTTTTATCATTCATCATTTTTTTGTGCTGTTATGGTTATAGTTGTGGTGTTCTATCCGCTATTAGATTTAGGATGTACTCACACTAGGGATCTGATCCGTGCTTGAGCACGATTGACCCCCAAAGTCCAGTTAATTTAATAAGTGTGACTGCTCTGTACCGTGTCCAGTGGGGTTCGTTTAACCATGTCCTGGCCCACTTGAAGAGGTGGCTCAGGTGCGGTATGCATGTAGTGTGACCGCTAACTGCGCTGGTGCATGGAACAGTTAAAGGTGGGGTATGTCATTTTTCGGGCCAGAGTACCAAAACAAACTTGTATCCAATCAGCAGTAAGGGGCGTGTCTATTCGTGATGTGGGGGAGAGAGCGTTCAATGAACAGCCGAGTGACAGAAAGATAGAGATGGCGGATAAAAACAAAAGAGGAAAACGTCTGCGGGATGATAAGGCAAGAAGTAGGACCCGTGTAAATATCGCATCAGCTTTCCAGCGCTGGAGAGAACTCAAGGAGCGGAAGGCCTGCGATCGTATGTCGAGGGTTTGCTTTCTTCTCGATAGGTGAGTAACACGCTGTGCTAAACAGCTAAAGTCTGTCTACACTGGACACGATAAAGTGACCGTTGAAAATCATTTAAAATTTGCGTCAGCACGTCATAAATATAACGCGGCAGCAGTTTTCTGTCGGGGATTTGTCACGCCGCGCATCATCTAGTGTAGAAAGCATCACTGATTATAATGACTTCTATAGTATTTTGTCGCACCGCTTGCATTGTAGACACGGTGTAACATTGGCTTTGCTTTGTTTCACAGAACTAATCATTGCATGGGTTGTGTAGGTTACGTATGTGTGGGGCGGAGCTATCAAAATAGGGGCGAGACCCTTTAAGGGTAGGGGCGTGTTTGTTTTGGTGATTTCAAATATCAACATTGGCTTCCAGAAATCGCTTACCCCACCTTTAATGTACTATTTTTGTATGCACTATTGTTATCATTATGACAGCAAACACCTTTATAAATACTTGGATATCACACTTTTCAATTAATATATTTCGAGTACATTTATATTTACAATGGGTCTGGTTCTCATCTTATTGATGAACAGGTATTGTAGTATGTGTGTAAAGCTGCAAACTCCACCATTATCCTCAGCTGCCTCGGTAATAATCCTGTGATATCTGTCCGTTAGCGAAAGGACAATCGCGCTTGTGCAATTAGCAGTGCCTAGTGTGAGTATGCCTTTAGAATTTCTTTTTTTATTATATTGATTTACACTTTATATCATCCCCGCCATTTATATTAAGGGGATTAGGGGAAGTCGAGGCCTAATGGTTAGAGAGTCGGACTCGTAATCCAAAGGTTGTGAGTTCGAGTCTCGGGCCGGCAGGGATCGTCGGTGGGGGAGTGAATGTCCAGCCTCTCTCCACCCTCAATACCATGACTGAGGTACCCTTGAGCAAGGCACCGAGCCCCCAACTGCTCCCCGGGCGCCGCAGCATAAATGGCTGTGTGTGTTCACTACTGTGCGTGTGCACTTGGATGGGTAAATGCAGAGCACAAATTCCCGAGTGTGGGTCACCATACTTGGCTGTATGTCACTTCACTTTCACTTTTATATTGTCATATCGCCATAGCAAGCAGTAATGATTAAAGTTTAATGAACACATTTGACTAGTTGATAAAACCAAAATCTGACCAAAAAATCCCTAACAAGACTGACTAGTGCTAATGCTATGTTCCCCTTGTTTTAATGTTAAAGTAATGTGCACAGTAGTGCGAAAAACCATTTCAAGCATTTAGTATGGTTTATACACAGCAAAACAGCATTAATTTGACTGAAAATCCAGAATCATTAACAAGCTAACTAAAGATAGCACTGTGAATGATGATATTAGTTGTCAACAAATGGGATGCTACATTTTATTCAAAATTAAATATCTACAATTTTGACTTTAATAAGATTTTCCAGGAAAAGCAAGAACGTGGCATGTTTGAAGTGGTACAGGAAACCAGCAGTCTGATAAAGAGGTTGACTGGCAACAAGTATTTTATGTATTTTGAAAATATAAAAATACTAAGATTAAATGTATTTAAATAAAAAATACATTTGATTTTTTTCAAAGGTATACAAATACAAAATAGTATTTTGTATTTTAAATACTGCCCATCCCTGCATACGGAAACGCTCTCTATCTGTCAATCATATTGCTTATTTAAAATGTTTAATTATAGGTCGTGTGATTGATGGCACGTCGCTGAATTCGCTTTTAACTTTGAATAATAAAAATGACACCTGACCAGCCGTTTTGAAGAAACCGTTCTATCATCACGCTTCAAACCATCCCGGAAGAAAGAAGGTTTCTCCTAATCTGATTGGTCGAGTATAAGTTTCTACTGCTCTGATTGGTCAGAAGAGAGTCTCTTTTGCTCTGATTGGTGAAAAGCGTGCGCGTGCAAGATCATGCGCTCTTGTCTTGTCGTACTGTACCGAGTTGCAAGCAAAATGAATGCAAATAGCTTTTACTCGAAGCGAACTTGATCTAAATCATCAGACATTTTGCGTTTTGATTTCTTTTTATTTTCAGTATCACAATCGCCTAGAGTTGAGGAGAACTGCACAAAGGCTCCTGCCTCCGTTTAGCCTGAATGCACGGGCATCCTCTGTTCATTGAAGGAGTCTCGTTTCTTATAAACAAACATGAACCAGTATCTGTTTGTTCTTCTTTCTTTTGTGCATGTATTGGCGGATCCGGATTTTGCTAAACTTGATGGAGCCCCGCCTTCTAAAATAGGTAGGCCAAATGTACATGATATGAATTATTCTGCAATAAAAGGCGCATAATACAGTCTGATGCCGTGTTTGCAGCTGTTGTTGGAGCTGGGATCGGAGGAACCGCTACAGCTCACTTCCTGAGGCAACATTTCGGACCGGAAGTGAGAATTGATGTATTTGAGAAAGGGTCAGTCGGGGGTCGTCTGGCCACTGTCACTGTGAACCACCAAGACTACGAGTCCGGTGGATCCATCATTCATTCCCTCAACCTGCACATGCAAGACTTTGTCCAGCAACTGGGTTAGCTGTATTCATTCATTTAGTAATTACTGACTGAATTAATGCTAGGTGTGAGCACTAGTCTTGGCAGAGACTTCTTCTATTGCTCATATTTAGAGTAAGGGGTTTTGTTTTCACATCTTTCTGTTGTTTCTCTCGTTACCCGTTCACAGGGCTGAAGTACAGAAAGAGTGTGGCTGGGAAAACGGCAGTGTTCAGTGGAGAGGAGTTTATTTTGGAGGAGACGGATTGGTACCTGCTGGATTTGTTTCGCTTGTGGTGGCGCTATGGGATCAGCTTCATCCGCCTGCAGATGTGGGTGGAGGAGATCATGGAGAAGTTTATGAGGTGAGGGAAAGGCTGTAGAACCTCTTTTCTGACACTTCCACGGGTTTGTGCAAAACATCATGGGCTGTGTTATCCAGCATGTTTTGAGGATGTTCCAGATGTTATGCATGATCTTTTGTACAAAGGAGTTGTGAATGACCAAATAGCTTCGTTAGATGCATCCAGATAATCATTTTAGAATCTGATCAACATTAAAACAATAGTATGTAGATGTTTGAATTCGACTAATCCCAGCTGGAGTAAAGTAATATTTGCATAAATCTTTACATATAAATTCAAATGATTGCATAGCATTAACAACAGAACTTTCTGAAATGCATTCATCATTACATTTGCATGTAAATTTGTTTATTTAATTAGTGACAAATGCAAAATATTTGTATTGATCATTTTGTAGATATAGATTAATAGATATCCCTATATGATATGCATTATGTTCCACCAACCATGAAATAATTTTTCAAATAAGAATGATATGGCAAGATTTGATATTACATAAAAAAAACAGTGTCCCATAAAATGAACAGGTTTTGTGGCTCCATTCAAAATGATTGACGAGATGAGCGTAACGTTTATAGTTGGATAGAACTGAACGTTCCTGTACGGTACAGTACGGCACTAGCAACAGGTTTGATTCCCAGGGAAAGGACGAGCTCATCAAATGTAAACGTGTACAGTACCTTGAATGCAATGTAAGTTGTTTTGGATAAAAGTATCTGTCAGTTGCATAAATCTAGTAAAACCTTCTCGAATGGGAATATCCCCTCACTTGTATTATAAATAACACTGCCACTGACTAACACTAGCAAGTGGTTTTGATGGACTGCAATATAAAACTGTTGATATGATTTAAGTTGTGCTGCAGGATCTAGTTTCAAAACATTTCTTAGGAAAATAACTAGTTTATGCATTCTCTGTTAATTCACAAACATAAAGACATGAGATGATTTACTTTATCATTGGGAAACCTTGACGTGTCTCACCACCATCCTCTCTTCCTCTCGTTTGCTCGCTTGCTTTAACACATATTGCTGTCCTTTTTCTGCCAGAATCTATAAATACCAGGCCCATGGCTATGCCTTCAGTTCAGTAGAAGAGCTGCTGCACTCTCTTGGGGGTTCAGGATTTATCAACATGACCCGCCGCTCACTTTCCGAGTCTCTGTTAGAGTTGGGCGTCTCCCAGCGCTTCCTTGATGAAGTCATAGCCCCGATCATGAGGGTCAACTACGGCCAGAACATCAGCATCCCTGCGTTCGTTGGTATGCACAGCACATGCTTTTATAGGTTATTAGAATGATACGCTGTATCATGCACTATTATATTCTAAAAATAAACCCTAATTCTTTTAGTTTTAGTTTACTTTTTCTCGTTGATGAATTATTGGTGAAATTATTCACTGATGGATAATCACTTAAATGACATATTTGAACCATGAAGTAGAGTTATATAGTAATCCTCAAACATAAAATGGCTACAACAATTTCTCATAAAAAGTATTTGAATGTTGTTTTGTCTTTTTTATATATATATATATATATATATATATATATATGCTTTTTTTAAAACATAAGCACCAGTCAAAAATCTAAGATTTGTTGTTGTACAAGAATAAATTATTAATACTTAGTCAGCATGAATGCATTGCATTTATTAAATATGACTGTAAATACATAATGTAACAAAAGATTTCAAATTAAATCTGTTCTTTTGAACGTTCTATTAATCAAAGAATCTTGAAGTATATAAATACCATGGTTTAACATTGATAATAAGAAATGAGCATCAAATCAGCATTTTATGATGATTTAAAATATATTCGTATAGAGAAGGTAATATAATAATATATATTTCAGCAATATAATAAGATTTGTTTTTACTATATTTAAAAAGTAGCCTAAATTAGCATAAATGCTTCTTTCAAAAATGATTAATAATCTTACTGACCCCAAACATTTGAATGTTAGTGTATATTTTTACATAAGTGTAATTTAATATATAATACTTTAATAATTTTGTGACTGTGTGTTCATTTTTATAATAAAAAACCTGAATGTTTTGTTGATTGGTTTCAATTAATGTGTTTTGGACACATTTATAAAGAAAATAAAAACAGAACGAATCATGTTTTCATGATTTGACACCTTTATTTATCTAATGAGGCTACAAGGAGAGGAGAACGTTCTGAATGATCCTGAAACAAAGTGCATAGTACAAGATTTTAGTTGTCTTCTCACCACCCGGTTTCATGTGTGTTCTGCGTCGTCTGCTTCTCTTCGACAGGTGCCGTGTCTCTAGCTGGGGCACAGGCCAATCTGTGGGCTGTGGAAGGAGGAAACAAGCTGGTTTGCTCAGGACTGCTTCAACTAGCCAAAGCTAATCTCATCCAAAGTCCAGTTACAACCATTTCCCTGCGATCCACAGGTATTCTACATAACCTTCAGTTAAAGAAAAACAACCTGGGATCATCTGGACCTCTAAATGGCTGTACTGTTCGTGGCTAATAGGCTTTCCTGGTTTTCTGCAGTATCTCTAATACATCTTCTCTTCTTCCCCCGTGATGGTAGCCACAGAATGTCACTTTGTCCCCATGGTCTCTGTCGGTTATGGGTCAGTGACAAATAAGAGTGTCCAGCAGTAAAGAATAGGAACAATCTTTAAAGCAACTGTTCACCCAGAAATCAAAGTTTTCTGAAAAGGCCATCGCCAATGGATCCTCTGCAGTGAATGGGTGCCGTCAGAACGAGAGTCCAAAAAGCTGATAAATACATCACAATAATCTACACCACTCCAGCACATCAGTTAACATATCTTGTGAAGAGAAAAGCTGCATGTTTGTAAGAAACAAATCCATCATTAAGATGTTTTAACTTTAATCCGTTGCGTCCAGGTCAAATATGAGTCCTCTGTCCATGATATTGCTTTCTCCAGTGAAAAAGACAACTTGTCTGAATCAAGAGAGAAATATGGACTGTTTTACAAGTGAAAACGGTATAAAAGTGCTCTAAACAAGTATGTGGGTAGATTTTGATTTGTGAGAGGACAGGGATGGACTTTTTCACTGGAGGAAGCTTTATTATGGGCCAGAAGTTAAAAGTTAAAATGCTTTAATGATGGATTTGTTTCTTACAATCACACAGATTGATTGGAGTGGTGTGGATTATTGTGATGTTTTTATCAGCTGTTTAAACTCTCATTCTGACGGCACCCATTCACTGATGAGCAAGTGATGTGATGCTAAATTCTTCAAATCTGTTCTGATGAAGAAACAAACTCATCTACGTCTTGGATGACCTTTCCAGCAAATTGTCTTTTTTGAGTGAACTATTCCTTTAAGAAGCTAGTTCAAAATACATACGCTAAGTTCTTAAGGTGCGTTCACACCAGATGCGAATGAAGCGAATAAATCGCGCTATTCGCGGGTAGTTGGGACATTTTGAGTTTACTCGCTTCATTCGCACGTGAAATTCGTGCCATTCGGGCAAATTTCCTTTAGAAATGTACTCTGTTTTCATGTTGGTTTCACATGGTTTTGACAATCTTTTATGACATTTTAATGAAAATTGAATAACCACCAAGAAGAAACTGATGTTATTTTCTTTAGACCTGTGAATGTAAACATATTTTCTAATATAATTATATCAATTATTAATTCATAAATATCACTAAGTTTGACATTTATTTAATTATTAATGAATTATTTCCTTTTTTGTAGTTGTTTCACTCAGAAATGTTGACAATGTTACACAACACCAAATGACCCCCAACATTAATCTTAATTTAGAAAATAAACCATGTTTTTCATAATGGGGATAGTATCACATCATTTCAATGTATTTTTGAATAAATTAATAGTTAAAATCGCCAATGATTATTGACAGTTAATGACTTTGAGTTGCTTTGCTGCCAACAATGCTGCGAGTATGAACACGCCTTAAAACGATTGATATGGTAATATACTTCACATTTATATTATACAAAAAGCTGAATGATCCATTTATGTTCAATTTTCTTTCCTCAGGAGATTACGAGCTCACCTACGTCTCTCAAAATGAAAATTCATCAGAGCTCTATGACATTGTAGTAGTAGCGACGCCTCTCCAGCAAAACATCAACTCGGGCATCTCATTCCACGGCTTTGAGCCGCAACTTCCAGAAATAGCGGGCTCCTATCACCAAACTGTGGCCTCCATCATCCACGGCTACCTAAACTGCTCTTACTTCGGCTTCCCCGACCCGAAGCTCTTCCCGTTTTCCAGCATCCTGACCGCAGACACTCCCGGACTTTTCTTCAACAGCGCCGCCAGCGTCTGTCCGGTCAACATATCCTCCGGCTTCCGCCGAAAGCAGCCTCAAGAGGCCGGCGTCTACAAGGTCTTTTCCCCAAAACCCCTGGAGAAGAGCGAACTGAAGACACTTTTTAAGTCCTACTACTCCGTGCAGGTCACAGATTGGTTGGCGTACCCTCACTACGGAAGCACCCAGGGCTTGCCGCCGGTGGAGCTGCACGAAAACTTGTACTTCCTGAATGGAATCGAATGGGCTGGGAGTGCGATGGAGATGAGCTCGGTGGCAGCTAAGAATATAGCCCTGCTGGCCTACCACCGCTGGAACAGACAACTGGAAATGATTGACCAGAAGGACCTCATGCACAAAGTGAAGACAGAATTGTGACATGTCATTATAAAGACAGTGTGAAGTATGATAAGAGGCATTATACTTGTCAAGCCTGTTAGAGACTCGGTAAGCAACCGCATGTTTTTGATTCCACACGACGCGGCTTAAGTTTTAGTTTTCATTTTTGATGCAAGATGCAAAAATGTTGCATGTCTGCTTGTCTGCCAGATGTTTGATGGAGGCGAACAGCAGTGTGGTCTCAGGCTAAACGCGTGATCTGTATCAGGCGGCGGTAATGCGTGGGAGGTTTTCTCCATTACTGACCAGCTTGATGCTTCTGTGAGCTCTCTTGTCATGAGCTAATGTGATGAAGTGAAAACGTTGCGTGGAAAGACGTGAGATTTGTTTCCATTTGTTTATGATTTTTTTTTAATGTTTGCTGAATTCTTATAGTTTCATGATTCCAATGATCTTGTGTTTTACATGCTATGTGTGTGTAATGTCACTGGGCAAGGAAAAGTATTTGTAGGATTTTTAGCTTTGGAAACTAATTATTTATTATGATGGCTTGACTTTAACATTTCAATAAATAATGGCTTATGGTAATCTCAAAATAAGAGTTCTGCATTCTGTATTGTGCCCCAAATCTGATATTTCTACACAATTTTAATTGAGTGGTTCTGAAATTGTTTTGATATATAATATATATTTATTAAATTTTTTAAGTTGTATGATTTTTAGTTTTTCAAAGAACCCTCTTATGCTCACCACGGCTACATTTATATAAAATAAAATAAAATATTTTGAAATATTCTATTTTCTAGATCATCTCACACACATACACACACACACACACACACACACACTTGTTTTCTACTGTAATTTTAAGATATATGACCCTGGAAAACAAAACCAGTCATAAGGGTCAATTTTTCGAAATTGAGATTTATACATCATCTGAATGTATGGTTGAAGTATGGTTTGTTAGGGTAGAAACAATATTTGGGCCGAGATATAACTATTTGAAAATCTAAGGGTGCAAAACTATCTAAATATTGAAAAAACATCGCCTTTAAAGTTGTCTTAGCAATGCATATTGCCAATCAAAAATTACGTTTTGTTATATTTACAGAAGAAAATGTACAAAATATATTTATAGAACATGATCTTTACTTAATATCCTAATGATTTTTGGCTTAAAAGAAAAATCAATCATTTTGACGCACACAGTGTATTTTTGGCTATTGCTACAAATATACCCGTGCTACTTGCGATTGGTTTTGTGCTCCAGGGTCACATATCATTTATTCCTGTGATGGAAAAGCTGAATTTTCAGCATCATTACTCCAGTCTTCAGTCACATGATCCTTCGGAAATATGTCTAATATGCTGATTTGCTGCTCAAGAAACATTTGAAAATTTCAGAGGAACAACATAAAAATTGACATTTTTACTGTTACTTTTTTGATCAATTGAATGCATGCTGAATAAAAGCACTAATTTTATTTGAAGCAAACAAGCAAAGACACAAAAACATATGTTAGTTATTATATTTTTTAACCAAAGTGCATATTCTTTTCCTTGAGAATGGACCAGAAATGCTGTTGATGCATCCACATTAATGTTCATGCTCTATAGCTTAAGGTATTGCAATTCAAGCATTCCTGATGTAAAATGTTTAAATATATTAGGATCATTATAAAATACTTCATTCAATTGATTTTATACATTATATATATGTAACAATATACTGTATATATCATACATATTCAGATTTAACATTTATATGGGGAGTTAGACATTTGGTTTAATTGTTCGCAATGTTCTTTAGTGTGTGTGTCGCAAAACTTTGATAACATATTTCATACTGTATTCATCTGGTACAGATCAGTAGTAATTCTAAATAAAAACATGAAATGTACTGCTAATGTGAGAAATATCAGAAGAGGGCGCTGTTACCAGATCTGAAGACATCTCTTTGCTTTGAGCTCCTGGAAAACAAAGGCCTTGTGTTAAAACGTCTCAGGTTACGTATGTAACCATGGTTCCCAGTGGGGAACGAGACACCGCGTCCCCTAGGGGTCGCTACGGGGAACGCCCTCAGCGTGACTCGGTCTGAAGATACATATGAAAAACACCACCTGTTGGCGGCGACAGCCCATGACGTCACTACCGGCGTACCACGATATAAGTGCCGCCGGGAGGATACATCATCAGCTTCTTCGCCTGAAGCTTGCGTCGAAGCATGGCTCAAAGCCCAGGGACGCAGTGTCTCGCCCCCCACTGGGGAACCATGGTTACATACGTAACCTGAGACGCCCCTTCATGGAACTCGAACTGCGCCCCTAGGGGTCGCACGGGGAACGTTATACCCACTTCACCATGCTGAGGGAATGCAAGCCAATTTCGCAAAAGGCGAGCACTAAGCCAACTATACCCGCTTAAGGAAGTTTCCGGGACGGCTGATGGCTGTCAGTGATATTATCCCTTCGCCAAAGGCCCGAGCTGCATACCCTAGTACTTACCTGTTAGGCGCCGGGATTACCGGGCCTAGGGTAAAGCTCAAGGTCTTGGAATCAGAAAAGATTCCTTCAGGGGATATGGCCAGGCACCTGGCTCACCAGGTCCTGGCCGATCACTCAGGGGTTACCACCTGCTCTCCCAAGCTTACTGAGGGAACTGTCTCAACAGACCTCTTGGTAGTGTACACCCCTTTCCCTTTTTGGACCCAACATATATGGGACAGGGGAGGCGGGGCCCAAGGCACAAACCGGGGCTTTAACCAGCTCAAAAAGGGCACGAAGCAGTGGCGAACCCTACCCTTACGGGATTTTTAGAAAGAACGCAGAATCTTTAATGTGCGGACTTACCACTAAGTGGATTTTAGAAAAGTGCCCAAAGTCTTGCGTGTGCACTTATTAGAACGTTCTATGCCTTTGGAGCGGAGAACTACTCATTCCTCGGAGTGAGAGGAACTCAGATGCTCAGAAGGGAGCGGCACGCTCATAGATGACCCTCTGGTTGAGGGAGCAATGCTGGCTCGACCAACAGGCGGCGACCTATCACAGAGCTCTGGGGGCGGGCTCGGACGCTCAGGCGGGAGGCGGCATGCTCATAGGTGACCCTCTGGTTGAGGGGAGCAGTGCTAGCTCTACCGACGGCGAGCTCTGGAGGCGGAGAACTCATTCCTCGGAATGAGAGAAACTCAACTACCAATGAGGAGCTCTAGGCGGAGAACTCACTCCTCAGAGTGAGACCTATAACGAGCTCTGGAGAGTGGAGAACTCATTCCTCAGAATGAGAAGGCACTCCGCCGCTCAGAAGGGAGCGGCAAGCCCCATCATGAGCTCTGGAGAGCGGGAACTCATTCCTCAGAATGAGAGGAAACTCCCCGCTCAGCAGGGAGCGGCATGCTCATAGATAACCCTCTATAGTGAGGGGAGCAATGCTAGCTCGACCAGCAGGGAGAGCGATTTATCATAGAGCTCTGAGGAGCGGAGAACTCATTCCTCAGAATGAGAAGACACTCCGCCGCTCAGAGGGGAGCGTCGAGCCCAACCATGAGCTCTGGAGGCGGGGAACTCATTCCTCAGAATGAGAGGGAACTCCGCCGCTCAGAAGGGAGCGGCATGCTCATAGGTGGCCCTCTGGGTGAGGGGAGCAATGCTGGCTCTACCAACAGCGAGCTCTGGGGAGCGGAACACTCATTCCTCGGAATGAGTGGACATTCATACGCTCGAAGGGGCGGCATACTCATAGGTAATGCTGGCTCTACCTCGAGCTCTGGAGAGCGGAGAACTCATTCCTCAGAATGAGAAGGAACTCAGACGCTAGCAGGGAGCGGCATGCTCATAGATAACCCTCTATAGTGAGGGGAGCAATGCTAGCTCGACCGCAAGGAGAGCGACCTATCACAGAGCTCTGAGGAGCGGAGAACTCATTCCTCAGAATGAGTGGGAACTCAGATGCTCCGCAGGGAGCGGCATGCTCAAAGGTGACCCTCTAACGAGGGGAGCAATGCTAGCTCTACCTATAACGAGCTCTGGAGAGTGGAGAACTCATTCCTCAGAATGAAAAGACACTCAGCCGCTCAGAAGGGAGCGGCATACTCATAGGTAACCCTCTTATCGTGAGGGGAGTAATGCTGGCTCTACCCTTGCAGTGGTGACCAGAATGACTGAAGATCCAGGAGGATCCGCAGAAACCTCCGAGGGGACTCACGTCCAGACCATCAGTAAGGCAGTTCGAGAATACAGAACCTGCCTGAATCATCATAGGTCCAGCCTGACTGCAGTTCTTAGGCTCCCACCTGACCTCGGTTCCGGTGGGGTAGATGGTGAAGCTAAGGGTCGATGGTAGAACCCTCCCGAGGAGGGAGTAGATATTATTTTCTGGTCCAGGCGAGAGCCTCTTTGAGGCGCTTCGTCTGGATCACCTCAGGTCTTGCCTCTTACCTTTCTTTGACCAGTACCTCCCTCAGCCTTGGCCCTCAGACCAGGATGGACCAGGACCCCGCTTTGTTGGGCTCGGACCTGGACCTTCTTGGAATGAAGGTTTTGAAGAGCAGCTGAGCCCTCGCCTCCTAAACTTCTCGACCACCGTCTCGTGAGGAGGCAAAGCTGGGAGGGCGAGATCGGGCGTCGAGAAAGCCCTTCTCTTTCTTCTCGAGGTCTGCCAGATTCACCCACAGATGCCTCTCCGTTACCACCATGGCTGCCATAGACCTGCCCATAGCAGAGGCAGCCTGCTTGGTGGCAACGGAGGCTAAATCTGTGGTGCGGCGAGCTCGGCTACCTCGTCAGGTGACAAGCCTGACCGCTATCCAGGTCCTTCAGCAGGTCCGCCTGGTGCGCCTGAAGCACCGCCATGGTGTGCAACGGCGACTGCCTGACCCGCTGCTGCGTCGCCCTGCCATTCAGCGTGATGTAGCCTGAAGGGGCAAGGATGGCAAGGAGGAACCTTCAGAGAGGATGTCTCCCCATAGAGATAGCTAGCTAGCGTCTCTTCTACAGGGCATCCTCTCATAGCGTTTTCACGCATCCCTGCAATGTGTCAGCATAACTGTTATGCTGGAACTTGTGGATGCGGCGAGAAAACTAGCTTTTCCATTCCCTTCTCAACCTCCACATGGAGATCAGGAAGAAATGGAAGGTTCACTGAGACGGCAAGTCTTCCATAACATCCAACAGCTCAGGGCAGGAGTCCTGAGAGAGTTCAGTCTCAACATCCTCACTCTCAGACATCTCCTGCTCTTCCTGGGCACAACCCAGTAGAGCACTAGCGGATCAGATGATGTCAGAGATTACATCATCATAATCTAGCGGCTCGCTCTGCCGCCGACTCGTGCGAAAGGGAAAGCTCCCCTCAAACTCATCGGCTAGATCCACCTGCGAGCCCCACGATTTCATTCTCCTCCGTGCCTCGGCAGCGGTGGGACTTAAATCGCGGGAAGCAGATGGCTGCCCTCTTTCCTCGAAAAGAGGGACAGGCGAGCGTCCTCAGAGCCGCTCACAATGCACGCCCCTCAAAGGCATCGCGCGTGCTCTATGCCCAAACAAAGACGCAACAGTCGTGTGTGTCATCGGGTGTCAAATAACGAGGACACGGATCCACACACTTCCTAAACGCCTTGCTAGTGCTCGCCATAGTAGAGTTAGAAAACTGTACTCTTACCAGATTCACTTTGCACGCTTCAAACAAATCAGTCAGTGAAGACGAAAAAGCTGATGATGTATCCTCCGGCGGCACTTATATTGTGGTACGCCGGTAGTGACGTCATGGGCTGTCGCCGCCAACAGGTGGTGTTTTTCATATGTATCTTCAGACCGAGTCACGCTGAGGGCGTTCCCGTAGCGACCCCTAGGGGACGCAGTTCGAGTTCCCATGAAGGGGAACACTGATGCTCTGGAACATTAACCATTTATGTGCTGTCTGCAGATAAGGGGATTTCTGAGCAGTGCTTCACTGAATTCGGATGCCACAGTGCTCCTATTAGTTCATCTAAAGGTTGGAGCTCACAAATGTTTAGTCAAAGAAATCGGTTAATGGTGTTGGTAACATAATTTGTGTTGCTAAATACATGTAAATAGTGTCTGAATCAGTTTTAATATACATAACGTTACATACCATTCACCCACCGCACACAATTAGGATGGCGCTTTTCTATCTTTAATAGTAATATTCTAATTCATTGTTCTGTTGTGTTCAGTACTGGATATTCACTGAGAGCCATGCATCACTCTTCTAGTGCAAGCTGAAATCTTGCCATCTCTGCCAGCCGAGCTGATTAGAGAACAGTCCAGCACACGCGGATCCAGGAAACAGAAAAGACTTCTTTCCTCTTCAATTGTTTGCTGAATCTGTTTACATAGTAACCCGCTCATAAATATTGAGCCCATTTCAGAAGCATATCTGCTTGTGACTGTGCTGTTGTGTCCACAGAGCACTTGAGAATAGCTGGAACCACAGTTCTTTGGTAAACCGAGGCCATGAAAAACGTATGGTTATGCTTGTGGGAGTAAGTCTGGAACATTCCATCCATCCATCCATCCCATCCCATCCCATCCCATCCCATCAAACCACGGATCCTCTTTAGTTTGGAAAATGTATTCTATAATAAATAGACACAGTTTAAAGGTGCTCTCCCAATGATAAGTCACACTTGATATTTGATCAGTGTCATGTACTGTATCTCACAATTTAGAACAAAATGTAAGCAGTTATATTTTGCAATGAAGCCTTTTTTTCCCCCTTTTGTTTTTGTACGTTGTTTCGCAAGTAAATTAATTTCCCTCCCAAACTGTCATTACCATAATACATTTGCATTTTTCCCACTATTAATTAATTCTAAATTTGAATGACGATACTCATGAATACAATACAATACTATATATATATAAAAGCTTACTTGTAAAATTAATTATATATATATATATATATATATATATTAGTGCTGTCAAACGATTAAACGCATCCAAAATAAAAGTTTTGGTTGACATAATATATGTATTTAAAAACACACACATGCACGTATATATTTCAGAAAAATATGTTATTTTAATATATTAAATATATTTATTTATAATATAAATTATATGAAATGTAAATATAGACATGTAAATATTTTCAAAATATATACCGTATGTGTGTGGCGTGTATTTATATATACATAATAAAAATACACAGAACACAAATATATTAGGCAAACAAAAACCTTTATTTTGGATGCAATTAATCGCGATTAATCATTTGACAGCACTAATATATATATTACTACTAATATAGATTATGCAGTTTTTAAATATAATATTTATTTCTGTATTCATTCATTCGTTTTGGACTTTAGGTTGAAATGTGAACTGGATGTTTTTGTAAGATTCACCATAAAACATTTATCTTTCTTTTAAAAATGCTGAACTATCAAGTATGCTGATTTGGTGCTCAGTTATTACCAATGATTAATTGTTTGTATTATCAATGTTGGAAATAATTGAATAATTTAGTGGAAACTGTGAAACAGTGCTGTGAGTGGAACACGACTATGGAACTTTCCATGGCATGTAAAGTAAGTACACCTGCATGTTTATTGATTATCATTTGGAAATATGTGCTCTCTCTGTGACTGACTAAAATTCCCCGAAGGATAGTTTTTTGTTTATGCACTGAAACTCAATAATAAGCACAGTGTACATCTTGTCCTTTCATTTTTGTTTGTGGACAATGTGTTACCATGACAAAGTGGGCCATTCATTCTCTCAGAATCCCAAAGAATGCAGAGTTTGGCAACAAAATGAAAGTTTGAGAGCGCATTTGGATTTATTCTGACATCACCGTTCTTGCTCTTTCACAGCTGGCCCAGTTGATCCCTTATTTGGACCGGCACTAAGCAACAGCCCCATTTCATACCTGCAGATCATTACACTACAAGTCCCAAACCACCTCGCAGAGACATGGAATACTATCAGCAGCAACAGCTTGCTTCACTTAACAACAGAGACGTGCGCTTTTCACAACATTTAAAGGATATGTTAAATTCATCTTGTAAGTAACATGTCCTGTTTCCTCTGACCAGTAGATTACACTAGCAGCAAGCACTCAAACAACACAAAACCTCTTTCATCTTCTTGTAAGTTTAAGTTTGGTTTCCTTCTTAGGAGTTGTAATAAAATACAGTTTAATATAGAGCTATTGTTTCAGCTCCGGGAATTAGTTATTAAATATTTAATATGGCTTGATTAAAGTCATATTAATATTTAACCTACAGTTTACACCTTATTAAGTGCTTGTCCAGCAATCACTAAAAGGTACATTCTGTTACTCTCAATTACAATCTCGCTTCCATTCCGTGGCCCCGGTAGATAAACAAGATTAATAATTTCTCAAGTTTGAGCTAGGTTGCGTTATCGTTGGGCAAAATAAGGATGAAAATACTTAAAATCATATTTCAGAGACACTTGTTTATAAAATGGAAAAGGTTTATTCGTGATATTGCTATTCTAACATAAATGGATTAACTGATAAGACATAGACATACACACATAGGCATACGAGAGTTTTGAGGTTAACTGTGTGTGAAAGAACACCATTCTTTCTACTTCATAGCTTAACTAACCAGAAAATGATCACGAACAAATCTCCGCTTTGTTACTGCATTCAGATCGAATTTACCAGTTTAGTCAGGATAAAAATTCAGTTTGTACTTGCTTGGATTGGTTTAAAGCAGGCTCGAAGTTGGTTTCGTTTCCCGCGTGAGTTCTTTGTTTCGGGTGTCACGTGTTCAGCTCGGGCTCCTTCGGTTGCTCTCGTGACGTCACCGGGAAAGCTCTCCTCTGCAATCGTCGAATTCGTGGCTCCGTTACGGCTTTGGCACAGTCTTAGACCCATAAATGGTTGGTTTTCAAGGCGAGTCCAGCGGACGGTAGCGCCGTTGGGCGCAGCTTCAGAGATGTTCAAGCCATGTTCAAGAGAGTCAGGCGCCAGAAGAAGAGAGCGGCGTCACTCCGTCGTTTTAAACAGTCCGTTTTTGGACATCCCCAAAGGCGGCTGGTCCAATCAGAGCGTCGATGCAGGCGAAGCCCCGCACTGCTGCTCTTGCAAGGCATTTTCATGCGATGAGAAATAACTTTTACCCATGTATTAAAACTCTTATCAGGTTTACACATTATAATATCACATTCGTTATCTTATTGATTCATATAATTTTGCAACCATTCATAAAAGTCTAAACACAACAGCCTACACATTCCAGGTTAAAGCACGATTAGAAATCAGCCCACGTTTTCCTAATAATTCACATTCCACAAGCATATGAGAGAAAGAGTACCACAATTAATATCCACATGTTCCTTGTGTAGATGAATTATTATCATGAAATGAATGTGTCTCTTGGAAATCTTCTAGTGGCCATTTCTTTTTGTTCTGTGACGGACGAAATCGCTTTGCGCTGATGCAAGGGGAGGGGTTTTAGAGGCGCTGATTCTTTAGCTGCCCCCTTCTGGTGACTTGTAGAGTTGAATTCCTGCCAATATCGTTACAGAGTAATAGATGCTATTCTGATGGAATCTTGTACCTTCAGGATCACGGCCTTCCTCTGATGGAATCTTGTACTCGTTCCTTGGGATCACGGGACGTCTTCTCTATGATGGAATCTAGTACTGCCCTTTGGGATCACGGGGCGTCTTCCTCTGATGGAATCTTGTACTGCCTTCCTTTGGGATCACGGGACGCGTCTTCCTCTGATGGAATCTTGTACTCTCCGGGATCACGGGACGTCTTCCTCTGATGGAATCTAGTACTCGTTCCTTTGGGATCACGGGACGTCTTCCTCTGATGGAATCTTGTACTGCCCTTCGGGATCACGGGACGTCTTCCTCTGATGGAATCTTGTACTGTTCCTTCGGAATCACGGGACGTCTTCCTCTGATGGAATCTCGTACTGCGTTCCTTCGGGATCATGGAGACGTCTTCCCTCTGATGGAATCTTGTACTGCTCCTTCTGAATCACGGGACGTCTTCCTCTGATGGAATCTTGTACTCGTTCCTTCAGGATCACGGGATGTCTTCCTCTGATGGAATCTTGTACTGCGTTCCTTTGGAATCACAGGAAGTCTTCCTCTGATGGAATCTTGTACTGCTCCTTCGGATCATGGAGACGTCTTCCTCTGATGGAATCTTATACTGTTCCTTCGGAATCACGGGACGCCTTCCTCTGATGGAATCTTGTACTCATTCCTTCGGGATCACGGGACGATTCCTCTGATGGAATCTTGTACTGCTCCTTCGGGATCACGGGACGCCTTCCTCTGATGGAATCTAGTACTGCTTCCTTCGGGATCACGGGACGCCTTCCTCTGATGGAATCTTGTACTGCTCCTTCGGGATCACGGGACGCCTTCCTCTGATGGAATCTTGTACTGCTTCCTTTGGGATCACGGGACGCCTTCCTCTGATGGAATCTTGTACTGCGTTCCTTGGGGATCACGGGACGTCTTCCTCTGATGGAATCTTGTACTGTTCCTTGGGGATCACGGGACGTCTTCCTCTGATGGAATCTTGTACTCGCTTCCTTGGGATCACGGGACGTCTTCCCTCTGATGGAATCTTGTACTCGTTCCTTCAGGATCACGGGGACGTCTTCCCTCTGATGGAATCTTGTACTCGTTCCTTCGGGATCACGGGGACGTCTTCCCTCTGATGGAATCTTGTACTCGTTCCTTCAGGATCACGGGGACGTCTTCCCTCTGATGGAATCTTGTACTCGTTCCTTCAGGATCACAGGGACATCTTCCCTCTGATGGAATCTTGTACTCGTTCCTTCAGGATCACGGGGACGTCTTCCCTCTGATGGAATCTTGTACTCGTTCCTTTGGGATCACGGGGACGTCTTCCCTCTGATGGAATCTTGTACTGTTCCTTTGGGATCACGGGACATCTTCCTCTGATGGAGTTCCTTCAGGATCATGGGGACGTCTTCCTCTGATGGAATCTTGTACTCGTTCCTTTGGGATCACGGGACGTCTCTTCCCTCTGATGGAATCTTGTACTCGTTCCTTCGGGATCACGGGGACGTCTTCCCTCTGATGGAATCTTGTACTCGTTCCTTTGGGATCACGGGGACGTCTTCCCTCTGATGGAATCTTGTACTCGTTCCTTTGGGATCACGGGGACGTCTTCCCTCTGATGGAATCTTGTACTCGTTCCTTTGGGATCACGGGGACATCTTCCCTCTGATGGAATCTTGTACTCGTTCCTTTGGGATCACGGGGACGTCTTCCCTCTGATGGAATCTTGTACTCGTTCCTTTGGGATCACGGGGACGTCTTCCCTCTGATGGAATCTTGTACTCATTCCTTTGGGATCACGGGGACGTCTTCCCTCTGATGGAATCTTGTACTCGTTCCTTCGGGATCACGGGACGTCTTCCTCTGATGGAATCTTGTACTGTTCCTTCTGGATCACGGGACATCTTCCTCTGATGGAATCTTGTACTGCGTTCCTTTGGGATCACGGGACGTCTTCCCTCTGATGGAATCTTGTACTCGTTCCTTTGGGATCACGGGGACGTCTTCCCGCTGATGGAATCTTGTACTCGTTCCTTGGGGATCACGGGGATGTCTTCCCTCTGATGTAATCTTGTACTCGTTCCTTTAGGATCACGGGGATGTCTTCCCTCTGATGTAATCTTGTACTCGTTCCTTTGGAATCATCCGTTGTATTATCATTAATTCATTAAACTTGATACAATAATTTCTATTTAAGACATAAACAGAATTATCAGCCTAATTTTGTCTTTGTTGCAACAATACACAATGCATACTACCAATCAAAGTTCTGGAATTATTAGTTTTCTTTTTATGTTTTTGAATGAAGTCTGTAATGCTCACTATGGCTGCATTTATTTGATCAAAAATATGGTAAAAGCAGTCATATTTTGAAATATTATTATTATTTTAAATAATTTGTTTCTGTAATGCTGATTTGGTGCACAATTATTTTCAATGAATGAGAATGGTTCATATTTTTATGGTCAAAATGTTGTTGCTGCTTAATAATTATGTGGAAAATGTTAAATATGTTTTCTCAATATTCTTTGATGAATAGAAAGTTAAAAACAGGATTTATTTGAAATATAATATTTTGTAATATTCTAAATGTATTTTCCTGTCAATTTAATGCATTCTTACTTTATTTCCTTAACTGAATTAACCCAAAGCTTTGAATGATATATCATAGTTTCCACAAAAATAATAAGCAGCACAACTGTTTCCTACATTAATTATTAATAATAAGAAGACATATTTGTTGAAATATCTGAATGATTTCTGAAGAATCATGTGACCCTGAAGTCTGGAGTAATGATGCTGAAAATCCAGCTTTGCTTTACAAATATTACATTTAAAATATATCTAAATGGAAAACTCTTTTAAATTATAATACTATATTTTACAACATTACTGTATCTAATAAATGCAGCCTGTGTGAGCATATAAATATGTTAAAATATTAATTATTACAAACTTGGGATTTTTCAGTAGTGACTAAATTATCAGAACATTTATTTGTGAAATATGAGATTTCTTATTTGTATTTTGCAATACCATGTAAAACCGATGATTGCTGCATGTAGTTTTTGCATTTGAACTTGAATACAGTATATAACTTTAATTAAAGTCATTCAATCAGATTATTTATTGTATTAGTTGTATCTGCATTTCTAAGAGGAACATTGATGTATATTCAGCTTTATTTATTCAAATTAATTAGTGCTGCCAAACGATTAATCGCACACAAAATAAAAGTTTTTGTTTGCATAATAGATGTGTGACATGAAGGCAGAGACAGCAGGTAAGTGATATAACACAGAGGTGTATGGACAGGAAGGGAGATGCAGATCGCGAGGAGCACAATGAAGAGTGGTCTCAGCTCAATACTGAGAGGTGGTGTATGTCCTGCAGGTCTGTGAGAGATCAGGGAGCGGGAACAGAGTGCGCTGTAGGAGACTCGTCGGAGGATCTAGGGGTAAGGACGCATAGGTGAGGAGTCTGGCATAGTTCAGGCTAGTGAACGGTGTCGATTTATGCTACCTGTCAGATTTCAATACCTCCCATTCAAACAGTGAATTCGACAACGAAAAATGCTACCTGTTAAATTATGTTTTATTAATGTGTACACCTATCCTTACAGTAATTCATATATATTAAATAGTGTTGTTCAGCGTGAGAAAAAGGATGCAATATTGATGCGCGCATGCGCAGTAACCCGAGGTAGGAAAATCTGACGGGTAGGATAAAATATCAGGACACCTGTTGGACCTGAGTGAGTGACACCTGAGTGAGTGAGTGAGTGAGTGGAAGGAGCGTGCTTAAGAGTGGTGACTTGATTGGAGACGGCAGGTGCAGGTGATCTGATCACTGCTGATCATGGTGACTGCCAACAGCTGTGAGCCGGGGAGGATTCTGGGATACGGAGTCCAGAGCTGGAGACTGTAACAGGTGACTTAGACTCCCTGACAGGAATGTGTGTTTTGTGTATATTTATTATTTATACATAAAACACAAACATACAGTATATATTTAGAAAATATTTATGTCTATATTTATGTTCATATAATTTATATTATAAATTAATATATAAACATAACCTATTTTTCTGAAATATATACATGCATGTGTGTGTATTTATATATACATAATAAATATACACACACATACATTATGTAAACAACATTTTTTATTTGGATGTGATTAATCACGATTAATCAGTTGACAGCACTAAAATGAATACATGGATGGGGAAATAATATTAGCCATAATCAAAATGATGTTTGAGCTTTACAATAGTCACTCTTCATCTCAAACCTTCATCAATAAAAGAAGGGTTTTACCATTTCAGCGATATTGACATAATCATAAATCCACCACAGAGGCTTGGGATAAAACTTGGAAACTTGCTCTTTTGAAACCATCTTCATTCATTTAGAAATCGCCTACACTCAAAAAAATATATATTCTCCAACACTGTTCAGTTTATTAAAAAAGTAATTTAACACCATTATGTTAGGTTTCCCATGTATACAGTTGCATTGTCTTAAAGTGACTTTATTGTGTTAAACTGACTTGATCCGTTTTGGATCAACTCAATATTTTCAGTTTGAAAGAACATAACTGATTTTACTTGTGTAACCAGGAAGTGGATTTGCCCTTCCCATCATGCTTTGCACAGGGCTGGATAAGGACAGTAAATCTTGAAATAAAATGTTATTTTAGGCCTTTTTATTTAGATGATACAATTGGAGACTTGTTAATGTTTAATGCTCTTTTATGTTTGTATTTAAAAGAGTTTCTGGTGTTAGTGTTTTGGGGGGTTAACATTGTGGTAAAGTGTAGAGCATGTGCTCGGGTTGAGGACCTGCTAAACATGAAGCTAAGTTGTTAAAAAAATATAAAAGTTCAACCAAGGGGCATGCCATGGATGAAACAATATCATCTTATGCTATGCTTAGGAAGTTAATAATGCCTAAAATTCAGTAAATCCAACAAATATTTTTTTTCTGTGTAGAAAGATGTCTGCCTGATAATTTATTTTCCTGTTTAACAAGCATAAAACTAAAACAATTCCAGTAATGTATCAATTTATTTTAAACTATATTTGATCAAATTGAGTAGGCTCAACTCAATTACATTTCATCGCATTCATTTGTTTTTTTATGAGTTGGGGCTACACATATTTATTAGATGGAAATCCTGCCCTCAATAAAAAAAAAAATTGTTAATCAAATGAATAATTTTTTTGAGTGCAGCAAACAGCTCTTCACACTCTGCTTTTGTGATTTTTGGAATATTGTTATTAAGAGAGAACAATAAATCAGACAATAACTCAGCATGTTTCAGCATACGAACAGATATCAAGATCAGAAACAAGTATTTCTGTCTTACTCCGAATCAGTCACAAAATGCAATTATGTATGCCTGCACCAAGATAAATAATAATATTAATTGAACAAAAAAATACTGAGAAAAATGACAACAATTGCACATACAAACACTACAAACTGACAGGGAAGAAAAAACCAGGGGTGAGGGAAGTGCAAATACCAAATACTAAAAAGTGGTTATAGAATACATTTATTTGTAATTTAAATTTTAATTAATATTTTATAAGTATTTATGTATTTATTTCATTTAATTTCATTTGTTCTCTAAGGACTATGCATGCATATTATATGAATACTACTGTTGCATATGTTGCATAAAAAAGTAACTCCGGGCATTCAATCAAACTACTTTAGTTTCACCCTGGATGCGTCTCCAACATCCCTGAAGAGAATACTTGCTGTCTGCTTTTCAGTCATAACCAGGTCAAAAAGCTCAGTTTTGTAACATTCATATAATGGCACAACAAAGCTAGCACTAATTTATTAAAAGCCTTTAAGATCACGAGAAAGGCATTATATTAATTACAACATGTTATAGCATAATACCAAATACATTTATAATATAGTTGTATATTGCAGGAAAATGTTCCACACAGTTCAGCCCGAGGTATTTAAATAGCTTGTTTTGGGTCCAGAACAAACGCTCGTCTTGATTGGCCAGAAGAGAAGCACGTGACAAGGCAGTCACGCGCTTTCCAGGAACCCGTCAGGAAGAAGATAAACAAAACAAACCAGAGAGGAAGACGGCGTGGATTGAGAAGAAATGACATTAAGTTTTCCTAAAGACGGATAAAATTGGAATTACAACCTTTTTTTGTACTAGTACATGGGTAGCTTAAAGGTGAGTCATCTTTCTGACTATGCCAAGGCTGTGAAGTGTGTGAGGATAGTTGTTTAGGGATGATAAAAACATTGTCTCTTGGAGTTAGCTCTCTGGCTAAGTTTCGCTAGCAGAGGGGAGGGACGCGGAGGCCATAGTGTGAAAGCAGCGCTCTAGTTCCTCTATAAAGACTACATGTTCTCGACTGTTCTTTACGCGGATGCAGCGATATGCTGTGTGTTTTTGCAGCTTGAGCTGCCCGTTTGTCCTTTCAGATCAATATTTTTTTCCCGTGGTTGCTTAGCTGGCCAGTCATTGGTGCTGAGTAAGGGCAAGAGATGTTGCTTGTACTCGAGAACTTCTAGAACATTGCACCTTTTAGAGATCTCCTCCAATTGACACACCCATGTCCTTTATTAATAGCTGATGATATAAATCAAGTGTATTAAGTATAGGTTCTCAGAATTAAAAACTACTGTTCTAAGAGAAACTCCTTTATTTGCTGGACATAAATTATTAGGCTGTATGTATATCTTTAGTTTTATGAAATCCCTGAATGAACTTGGAAAGCCTAGTCATGCATTTATAGCATTCAGCGACATTTCAGTCCATTGATTGAAAGTTGCGTCTATGTTTATCAAACATATGTTACACTAAGATGATCTGATACATGTATGAGGTGATTTGTACACTTGTTTTATTTGTATTCACAGATTATTGTATGATGTCTTGCTAGAATGAACCACACTAAGGTTATGTATGTAAGGGTACACGCCCCCATCAGCACGATGCAAAGTGAAATTGAAACACGGTAGTCTGGGGTATCTAGACTGCCTTTGATAACTATCTGAAATGATTTTCAATTGTTTTGATTGTGCATCAAAAGAAACTCGAAAGCTTTAAAACGCAGTTTGTTTTCCGTTCGAACGAGTCGTTTTTATCGCAAAATGATTTTCATTTGCCAGCTGCTTTGTGAAAACTTCAAAATTGAGTGCAAACTAAAAGTTTATGAGGAGATAATGTTTTGCATTCCATCTGTTTACGTAACATGAGGGAGGCCTGCAGTGTTGTTTGTTGCTCGTCGACTCAACCAAGCGCTACGAGGCGGGACGTCTATGCGTAAATATGCTTGATTGACATCGAGTAGGTGCAATCGTTAGGTTGCGGAGGCGGGTTATGAATTTGCATGCAGCCAATCAGAAAGCGCCATTACGTGGGCGTTGGCGCAGAATCGCAACGGGTTAGGTTGACGCTATTTGTTTTTGAAGGGGGCCATGTTGAGTTCAGGGTGTTGTGAAGTGTTAGTAGGTCAGAATATAATATGATTTTGGCCATAATGCGCAGATTAGGTTAAGCGTTAAGTGCCATTCATTTGTATCTGTTTCATGCAGATGTGTCTAATCGGCGAGGTCTCAGAAGTGTAGAAATGTGAGCAGACGAGAGCTGTTTATTAGTAGGTCATTCATGTAAACATTGCAGGGGTGAGATGGCATTACATCTGCAAGGTTATATTTGCAGTTTATTATTACAAACGCATGTGGAGCCAGATGATAGACAAACAGGGTTAGGTTGGGACTTCATTCAGAGGCCTGTGCTGATAGTAGATCAGCTGATGTGTTATGGCTGCAATTTACTTTCCTTGTCATGAAATATTAAAGTGCTGAAAGTCAAACAGTCATCTCTGAACTACAGCTTGTATTTTGTTTCTTTGGTAAAGGTTCATCCTAATTTGAATAAGTGAGCAATTATGTGTTTTAATTAGTTTAGAAATTAGTAAATACAAATAGTTCACATCAAAATGTACTTTTATTTATTATAAATGATAATCAAAACACACACACACACATATATATATATATATATATATATTATTTTTAAACCCGTATGCTATTTTTGCTTTGGAATATAAAATAAGAAATTTCTAAAAAAATCTTTTCATACAACAAGAGTTTATAATGTCTGTAATACAGATGAACAAGTGTATATTGCTGATATCAATTACACAGATTTTTTTTATCCATAATAAAAACAAAAATTAATTAGACGTGTTCAGTTGATAAAAATAGTTCTGAACTTTATTCGAAAATTTGTACAATATAATAATTACACGTTAATGTTTTGTAATATTACAATAATTCAAATAAATCAAAATAGTCAAGCTTCATTACTATTAACTGCTTTAATATTTTGAAATGTATAAATAATATAGAAGGAGTGAGGAAAAAATGGAGCAAAATAAAATCAACTTAATTTCTCTGTTTTTAAATATGTACGTATCCACATCTCCACATGCTAAAAAATTATATATTTGACTTTACTCTTATGTTTTTTGCTCTCAGCTATTTTATCAAATTAATTTAGTAAGAACAGAGAAATGTTTGGAAAAATATCAAACCAAAAAACGGGCTATTTCTTCACATTCGTTGTACTTTTTATCCAGTATTTGCACAGTGTGTTTTCTGAAACAAGTGCTCAGATGATCAAATGCAATTTTAGTATTTTTCACATTAACAGTTGATCTTAACATGATAATAACATGTTGCAATAAACTCTCTGTTGGTCCATGTCCTGTTATATTTACTTTGAGAAAGCCATTCAATGCACAAACCTTGTTCATTAGTCAACCAGAAAATAATAACGCTAGAAAGGAGCATTTTACTTAATATATGCACCGTTTCAGCTGTTTTTCACAGTGCTTCTGTTGTCCTTGAGGGCAAGACTGAGCCAGTGCTGTTGCATCTCAGCGAGCAGAAACCTCTGACATTTGCAGAGTAAGGCTGTGCATTTGAAGGCTGGACTGCAAAATGCAAGCTTGTTTGTAATTAACTCCGACTCAGTCCTTTCTAAGGTGCAGACAGACATTGGAGCTAATAAGACGTTAAATATGAATTGTAATAAGCTCTAGACAAGCTCTCTCTTGTCATACTTCCTGTGTATTAGGCAAAGTGTTTCTGTAGCTTTAGTGCAAAGGCCACCAATTTGATCACAGCACGCCTACGCTTAAGATTCTTTAGCTTGTGCATAACAAAGCGGCGGCCTGCAAGTGCTCACTGCTAAAAACTAGTATGGTAAAGTTTTAGATTTATGAACATGCAAAACTTTTATATGGATAAAATCTGAATATTGCATATATTGTTGTCATGATAAAATATACTTTATTTTTTCATATTGATTACTTTCATTTAAAACGTCTTTGGTAGTTTCAAACATTTCTGTTTAGTACAACTACTGCATTTCTGATAAAAGCATTCGGTGCACCTTACATACGAAGAGTTTATTTTAAACAGAGAACTCTGGGTTTTTTTTTACCTAGTAAAAAAACAACTTGTTTGATTGAGTTTAATTGTAATGGACAATGAAAAAACATGATTTTTGAGAATTGTTAAAAATAAAGTTATCTGTTCTTGCAAATGAACTCTTCATATATTATTTAACTTTTTATGATTTTCAGTTAATGTGATTTATCTAAAATTGCTTTAGCTGAATTTTGCCTAATAATTAAAGTAAATAAATAATACATCTCTAATGTGTGTGCATGGTCCAGAAGAATAACCCTTATTGGTTTTTGCTGAGGAAAATACAGGTTGCATGACATGCCTTTGTCTTCCTAAAAGATAGCAACATGGCAAATGAAAGAACAAACTGGACTACATTAAATACAGATTCGCTTGCAGTGAGGGAAAATATGGTTTGTGTGGACCACAGTGTGGTTGCTGAGAGCATCCAACCAACTTGAATTCAAGAGAAATTTAGAAACCAATGCTTTTATTTGTTTATTTTATATAAAAATGAACAATTATACTAGTACATTTTAGAATTTCTTTGCAATATTTTTTTTGTTTATAAACAATGATTTGGTGTGTCAGGTTGCCGCTTGGTGTCCACACGATGGAGCGTTGCTGTAGTTGTCTCACTCAAAGAGCACTGGTAATAAACTCTTTACTAGTCTCCTTTGACCCACAGTGATGTGTCCTGTGCTTTGTTTGAACTGTATGTGTACGAGCCACTGTGTTTGTCTTTTCAGGAACTAGGCGACTGCAGCACATTGTAAACATACTTGACCGGAAACAAGTGACCCATATTATTTTAAACTGGAAGTATGTCACGACACTGAGTGCAAATAGTCCCACAAAAGGGTTGATTTTGAAATCAAGAGACACTACAAGTACATGGACAGGCTCATATATCATCCATTATGTATTATGCGATCCATTATGGTTTACTTTACAGGTGTGTTTTATAATATCTGAGGTCAATGTTGCTTTGATTTGTGTCATACAGATTGAAGTGCACAATAGTTAGTGCTAATGAGAAGTCGTCAGTGAATGTGGTCCGAGACAGTGTAAGGAGTTTTAATAAAAGTAACTTCCTTTTCACCTTGTCAGGCAAATCTTTGCTTCGTTCTCAGCTAACAAGTTGAGTTCCAGAGAGATGGTCAGTGAGCACTTAACCTGGGTCCTTACCTGTTGGACGTGTTCGTATTCAGTCCGATTCTCGAACGAATCATTCGGACCAGAACCTGTTCAACTGATTTTTTCATGAATCTAACATTGCTAATACTACCAGTCAAAAACAATTAGGCAGCACAACTGTTTTCAGCATTGATGATAAAATTTTTTTCTTGTGCAGCAAACGCTGCCTTGATGAGCATAAGAGACTTCCTTAAAGAAAAACATTAAAGAATTTAAAGGGATAGTTCACCCAAAAATGAAAATGACATGAATTACTCACCCTCAAGCCATCCTAGGTGTATATGACATTCTTACAGTCAGAGTTATATAAAAAATATCCTTGTCCTCGCTGATTCGCCGACATGAAGCACGTCTGCGCCTCCGGCGACCCGATTCGATTCCAGTCCTTTGCCAATCCCGCTTCCCGCTCTTTGCTCTATGCTTTCCTGTCGTATTTACACTGTCCTATCAACAATAAAGGCATAAAAGCCCCAAAATAGGCTGGCTCTTCCAAGCTTTATTATGGCAGTGAATAGGGGTTGAGATTTTTAAGCCCAAAAAAGTGCATCGCTTTGCTTCAGAAGGCCTTTATTAACCCCCCCAGAGCCGTGTGGAGTACTTTTTATGATGGATGGATGCACTTTTTTAGGTTTAAAAAATCTCGACCTCCATTCACTGCTATTATAAAACTTTGAAGAGCCACTTATGTAATAAAATGAAATTATTATTATTTTATATTGTTTTCCAGTAACTATTATAATTTTTTTAACTCTGATTGTATTCGTCTGAAAGAAGAAAGTCATATACACCAAGGATGGCTTGAGGACGGTAAGTTAGTCATGGGGTAATTTTCATTTTTGGGTGAACTATCCCTAACTAGTAACAACCCCAAACTTAGGAACGACAGTGTGCATTATATAATTGTATTACATTAATGGAAATATCCTCTTTTAACTAAATCAATGCTAATTCAATTTTGATTTTGTGATGCTGAGGTAAAACTTTGCAAAATCAAACTGGGATTTGATTGGCTAACCTCATAATCCATCAATTGCCATTTTGAAATGACGTTTTGGGTATTCAGTGCAAAAGCATCATTTCAAAAGCACCGGTATCATGTTTCCTCTAATCTATAGTCTGTTACTCCCAGATCCTATCCTTTCATTTCAGCCGCTCGGGGACTTGTATTCATGAGAACAATGCTTGTTTACTACACAAGATAATCAGTATCAGCTGCCCTGTTTCTCTTTCTCTCAGTTCCATCTGTCCTTCTGTATTTTCACATCGTCAAACCTGTTGCTATTTGTGCTTTGTAGGCTACCATATCAAAATGAATATTGGTAAATAACATGTAAATCAGAATGTAGGTCTGCTGGGTAGACTACGCGTTCCTCCACATTGCCCTCATTATAGCGATCGTGCTGAGATGAGTTATCACAACAGGTGGATATATATTTTGTCAGGATTGCTCATACTGCGCCTGTGCCTCTTCCTCATTTCGGTTTCCAAATGCAGATGTCTGACCATTCTTCCAGACAACCCAGCCCCAGGTTTGACCGATGTCCATGCTGGTTGTTGTAGGAGTGCTCGATGCAAATCAGTAGTATTATTGCTCATACTTATGTCCTGTTCACACTGACAGCAGGTTTGTCGCTGGGACCTGTCAGTTCACTGTACCTTTCACTGCGTTTACGTTCCTACATTCCTATTCCTGGATACACCAATCCAAAGATTCTATTCCCCCACAGAATCCTATCCTTCTTCCACCCCAAAGTTATGAAGAGCTGCTGGGACGATGTATGTTTGTTGGCCAAAACCCAGAAACAAGTTAGAAATTTAGCACTTATGGTTGGATTGTCCTGAACTCAATGTGTTTTTTTATTAGTTTTGGGGTAAATGCCTGAAATAAGGTCTCTGGTTAGCACAAACTCAATATTTTTTAGTTTTATTCTGTAACATAAACAAAACAGTGTTTTAAAAAGTTTAAGCTTTTTAAAGTTTTTTTCAATTGTCTTGAATGGGACTACAGAGGTCTGAGCAATTAAAAGTCAAACAGTGAACTCCTCTACTTACTAGTTCACATTTACAGACACATTGTTTATAATGGCACTCTTACTATTCGAACTCAAATTTCAGGGACAATTTTTTTTTTTTTTTTTTTTATACAATCTTAAAGAATTGTCGGAAGCTTAATGTTGGGAAGTTGAAGTCATGTGACTGTGGTGTAGTTCATTTATATCCTACGTTTAGGTTTTTATGTTTGACGATTGCATTTAGGCTTTAATATTCATAAAATTGTGTTCAGTTGTGATGATTAGCACGAATAACAAAACATGTAAAGGCTGGAATATACTACACAACTTTGTAAATCTAAATATTAGCAAAATAAAGCAAAATAATCTTGTTTTTTGTTTGAAATAAAATGATTTTGGCAGATCATTTTGCATGATCGAAGCAAAAACTCACTTAATTTTGATTTATTTTTATTATTTTTACTTGTCTAGAAAATCCTTCTTGATTTAAGATTTTTAGATATTTTGGCTGGAAACATGACAAGTAAGAAAAGCATTTTTTGCAGTGTTTATGCAATAATCTAAAAGCCAATGCAGGGCTCTAGAGTGCGACCAATTTGGTCGCACGTGCGCCCTAATTTCTCTCGGGTGCGACTAACAAAAATCCCAGGGCGCACTGGTGCGTCCAGCCATTCGAGAAAAGAAAAAAAAAAGTATCCGCGACTCAGAAACTCTGTGGTTCAACAAAAGACACCCCCGTTAGGCTTATATCGTGGTCTAAACCAATCAGAGATAGTGAAGGGCGGACCCCCCCTCTGATTGGCCGTGGTCCAGATATTCCTGTATGTGTGTGTGCGCGTTGACAAATGCGTCACGTGTGCTGCTGCAGTCAGACAGAGAGAAAGAGGTGAGTAGTAGAAATGCGTGCAGTGTTGCCAACTTAGCGACATTTAGCACCTTTGTAGACCCCCATAGCAACTTTTTGTTTTCCAAAAAAAGCAACTAGTGACAAATCGAGTGTCTCTGTGATCGCAGCAACGGCGCAAGATCAGCTCGCTTTCTCTGCATCTGCTCTGTTCAGCAAGCGTCTGAGAGGAGCCCGTTCAGTTAAAACAGGTATTATTGCTTCTCTAAATGTACATGCAAATATAGAAGAAATCACAGCACTGGAATTGTCTTGTCTTATATTGTGTATTATTTGATTTCATCAGACAACGGCTCAATACAATTATAAATTAGTATTTTTGTGCAGACTAGCTTCTTGGAAAGAAGAGCTGGTTATGAATTCTTAAAGGGACGTGTTTCAGTCATTATTTCATATTTATCCTGTTGACTGACAACATAAACAGTCAAATATATAAAGTAAAACAGTTTTATTGAGAATTTGGCTGCATTAAAATTAGGGGTCGACCGATATGTGTTTTTCAGGGCCGATGCCGATACCGATTATTACAGATCAAGTAGACCGATAACCGATATTTTGAACCGATATACGTGTCTGGTGTAAAATGAAAATGAATGCCAAAATTAATAATAACAAGAGCTCTGACAAAAACGTTCTTTAAATGCTTTTAAACATGTCTTTAATTCTGAAAACTGTTAATAACAACAACATTAAATAAACAGTAATATTAATAATATTAATAACATAAGTACAGAGATCACCCAGAAGCATTCTGTAAACATTTTGTAAAACTTAAAGTAAACGATTTAGCGTATTGTGTGATTATTCTCAACAAAAGTTGTAATAATTGTTGTAGTTGTATTACGTATACAGTAATATATTCGCTAAACCGAACTTATATTTTGACAGGTTACCATGAGGACCTTTTAAGTTTCTGTAGCCTATGTATATATGATATGACGATCGTTTACTCAAATGAAACCGTCAAATGCTCATGAAGTGACTCTGCGAGCAGTTCTGGGGATGTTGTTCATGTATTTATGTCCTCATTTAGTGAGACGGCAGATGCTGAAAACACCGCGACCAGCACGCTCAGTATGTATGTGTGCAGTAAATGAAACCGCGTCTGTGTCATTCATTAACAGAGATGCAGAACATGCAGGATTCATATTTAAATAGTGTTTTTGCAGCTTAATATTAATGGATACTAGTCCATAGCGCGAGTCGATTTAAGTGTACTGACCTACTTTTGATTAATTCATCCAAACTTCGACACATTCCGTGACATTCCGCGTTATACGGTAAATTCCATTATATGACTGCATTCCGCGATTCCGCCCGCATTTTCCGCATCGCGGACATCATGGGTTATATTGAGGTGTTTTGCAACTTCAGCAACGTCTGCTGCTGCTTTACCTTTGAGAGACAACTGATGCGTGATCACTGAGGCAGCTCCAGTTAGCAAGTGCTCTCGGTGTGAGACTGCCTTCAGTTTTCCGCGTTGATTGGTCGGACTCGTGACTCTCTACATATCAGATGAGCGGTGGGCGGAGATTGCTCTCAGAGATTGAGAGATCGCCTCACTCTCACAGAGTGTTGAGCTCAGACAGGCTGCATCGAGCCAAATAGTGCATTTAAACATTAAATAATTCCACCTGTATTATTTATTCACCAATAAATAATGTCACCTGTAAATAGTATGTTTGTTTGCATAAAAAAAAAAAATTAAAGAAAAAATTATCGGCAAATCTGTTTTTAAAATGGCCGATATCGATAATCGGTAAAATGCTTAATATCGGCGCCGATAATCGGTCGACCCCTAATTAAAATACAGTATGAGTACAGAGAGACGATTAGACAGAACAGAACAGTTATTTTTTTCTTTACTTTACTTTGTCATTTAGCTGACGCTTTTATCCAAAGCGGCTTACAAATAAGAAGTAACTCAAATTAAAAGTTAAAACTATACATAATATATACACACATTTAAGAAGATAAAGACATGAAATAAACATGACAAATGCATACAACATTTCAAAACTAAACATTTAAATGAAAATAAAGCTAAAAAAATCTAAATATTAAATCAAGAAAAGGTATGAGTATAAAAATGCTTCTAACATAACACTAAAGGCCTAAGTATACTTCTTTTTTGCATAGTAAGAATTGGTTATAAAAACTGTAAATACTTATTTTTTCATTATGTTTAGTGCAATTATTTGGTAGTCTGTGGTGGGATGGGGCGCAGGATTGTTTTATGGGTTTAAGGGGGTTGAGAAGCACTGCACTAGAGCATCCCTTCGTTCAGACACAGTGGAAGATCTGATAAGACTCAGTGTAGAAGGGCCAAGTCTGGAAGATGTTGATGCTAGAGAGAGTGTGGCCAGCTGGTTTAGCCGAGGACAAAGATCAAGAAAGCTAAACTACAGGAGTTGGCCATCCGAGGGGCATGTGACTGCAATGGAGGATAGTCCATAATACATTGAGCCACGAGATGTTCAGTTTGACGCCTTAAAACACTTAATTTAGATTTTATTTATCTTGAGATGTTTTAAGTTTAAATCTCTGCTCAGTGAAGCACTTTAAGCACCAACACTTTTTCAGTAAGTTACCTTTCTTGTAGAATTGTGCTTCAAATAAAGAACTTTATGTTGACCAGATTGTTAGTTAGTCGTTTACTAGTCAATATTGCCTATATAAAAATTTGGGTGCACCTAACTTTTGTGCTGGTGCACCTAAGAAAAGTTAGGCGCACCAGTGCACCCAGTGCAGAAAGTTAGTCTAGAGCCCTGCAATGGAGAAATCCGGTTGGGTTTTGGTGGAGGGTCGGACACCCACCCTGGCCCAGCTCAACAGTGAGGACTCACAGCCAGTTTGTGACACTCTTTACCATCCAGACTTGCTGGTGGGTCAAAAGCAGCTTTTGTTTCCACCTCAGACCATGGCCAAGAAGCCCAATAAACTCTGCAGCTCTGCAACCAGCGCCTCATCAAGCCGCAACCCTCTGCCGGACTTCGCCGAGGGATCCCAGAAAGCTACCTGGCCTGTTGCCTCCAGCACTGACACAATGGCCAAGGCCCAGCTTCAGGGCCCTAGCAAAGCCTCGTCTGCACTTCTGGACAACATGGATTACGTTCGCAAAGCTAAGGTGCGCATCAGCGTACCACGTAAGCCTTTTGTAGAGAGCTCCACCCAGATTAGCGTTTCTGCCTCTCATCTTATCCAGGAGCATGAGTCATCAGCTTCGCAGGTCAGTGAGGACCCAGTCATTCTGCTAACACGGCATCCTCCATTAACAGCGAAAAGAGAGCGGAGACTCCTAAACGAGAGGTACAGACCAGTCCTGGTCCAGAAATAGGGACCCTGAGGACTGTGCCACAGAAACTCCACTTCCCTGCAGCTGCCGGCAGTGAAACCTTGCTCACCGTGAGTGCCCTTGGATCCGACGCTTCTGCCGCTGACAAAAAGAAGAAGGAGGAAGAGCACAACTACTCATTATTCTTAACCAGGGCCAGGCTGGCAGGGAAGGCAACCGCTGACATGGAAGAGGAGGAGGAAGAAGAGGAGGAAGAAGGTGAAGAAGAGGATGAAGAGGAGGAGGAGGCAGAGGGATTGGATCTAGATGATGAAGACCATGATGAAGACCATGATGAAGGGTTTGGCAGTGAACATGAGCTCTCGGAGAATGAAGAGGATGATGAAGAGGATGAGGATGAGGACTATGAGGGCGACAAAGACATTAGTGACGTTAGTGACGCGTTCTCCGAGCCAGGTGCGAAATTACATGTTTTCTTGATGCTGTTAAAGATACTAGTATCAATACATGCTGTGCTGTACATTCAAAACACAAAGCATCAGACTTTTGAGGTACAAAATTGAATGCCACCAAGCGAGTACACAGTACATTTAGCACAAATAGACCTACAACTGAGTGAGCAGGAAGAGAGTGTATAGCGTTAATTCTACTAGAATGGCATTGCTCTCGAGTAGCATTAGGAATTACAGTTCATTTTACTTGGACAGTGCATAGTAAGGTTGTGTGCAGAACCAAAGGGAAGTGAAAGTAACAGATGATCTTTCCCAATACTTTGTTAAACATAAACATTTCTTAAATAACAATAAATTATTGTGATGCCACCCAAAAGCAAATGCATGTATAGGTTCTTAAAGGCGTGAATCTCTTCGTGATTTTTATTATTTATTGTTTTGTTTGGAGTGGCATTATGGAGCTAATCATTTGAGACATTTTAGACCATGGGGACCAGAAACTGTTTAGTTAACTGTATTCTTCTCTTTAAAGAGATGGTTCATCCAGAAATTAAAATTCATGATGTTCCAAAACCATAAGATATTAAACCTCAGAGATTTCTGTCCCTCCATTAAAATTCCATTTTAAAAAAGACATTGCAAAAGTAATCCATACTTTAATTATTTTATTTATTAAATTGCAATATGCATATTTTATTATATAAAACTCTTTTGACCAGTACATATTATTAGTTGCAGCAGTTTGCAATTTCAGTTTTGGATCTGTCAAATAGTGCAGACCTAGTGATGCCAGCTAAGATGCCAGAAAACATTTAGATAGGGATCTGTGAAGTATGATAATTTGTCAAACTCGTGTCCAACTCCACCCATCCTGGTGGAAACTGAGGAGACCAAATGTCCACCTGTCAAAAACAAGAGTTGGCAGCGCCACTCACTAGACTTTTTTGTCTTGCAGTGTTTTGTTAGCTAGTCATCTTAAATGAAGCGTGAAATGGGAAAAAGTTTTTTTTCAGGTTGGTCTAAAGAATGTTTTGCAAAAGTTGTGTTTGTAAACATTGTAATTTTACCTATTGCGTTATTCTTCTATAGTCTCCTGTATTTGCTGTATAAGTTGATGAAATTAATATTTGATGAAAATAATAATCATCAGTTTTACTGGACTGTACTGAAAACATTATAGCATTACTGAAATACTGTCTGGTATACATAACATCACATACCAAAACAGACGTAGCAGTACTCATATTTGGTATTGTGGACATCCTTAGTGAAAACTTGAAACTATGAAGCTACTAATATCTCGAGCGATCCCTTGTGACTTGTTATGGTTGAATTGAGAATTATGATTGCGCATTTAGATTATAATGGTTTGGTGATTCTGTAAATGCAGGATAGGAAAAGATCGTTGCTCATTTCTTTCTTCGTCTCATTACCGTCCAATCGTTTAAACAGGATGTGACACTGATATGGTTGATGATGTCAAAGGCCTGACGGCTGGAATTTCCAGGAAGAGGGGAAAGCGTCGATACTTTTGGGAGTATAGTGAGCAGATCATCCCATCCAAACAGGAGCGCATGCTGAAACCTTCCGAATGGGACAGAGACACACTTCCCAGCAACATGTACCAAAAGAATGGCCTGCACCATGGTGAGACGTTTACTGTCCATCATATATAATCTATAAACAAAGAAGGGACTATTCAGCTGATGTTACAGATTATAATTACAATGGATCACAATATTTAACGCTTTTATGAAATGTAGAAAGTTTGGACAGAAGTAGCTTTTACTAGCTATTATATTAAAGATCTTTTAAAATCTCCCTTTAAGCCTGATATATTTACATTAATGCTTGTCTGACTTGTTTAGGTAAATACACAATGAAGAAGTCACGGCGGACGGATGTAGAAGATCTTACTCCGAACCCTCGAAAGCTGCTTCAGATTGGCAATGAACTCCGGAAACTCAATAAAGTCATTAGTGACCTGACACCGGTTAGTGAGTTACCCCTAACCGCTCGGCCTCGGTCTAGAAAGGAGAAGAACAAGCTTGCATCCAGGTAAAGCCATATCTAGATCACCTACTCCTTGAATTACTACTGCTTTTATTTCTCAAAGCTCACATCCCAACGTTTTCTCTTAAAATCCTATAAAGCAATACCACTATAGATAGACTGGTTAAACTATATTGTGTGCTGTTAGTGAATAAAATGCTGAAGTACAGCGCACCAAAATGACTTTTTTTAGAGAAATACTCTTGATTCATCTTTGTGTGCTTTTTCTTCCCCAGGGCCTGCAGGCTGAAAAAGAAAGCTCAGTATGAAGCCAACAAAGTCAAGTTATGGGGCCTTGGAACTGAATATGGTACGTTTAGATAAATTAAATATCAAAGGAAGTGCTTGAGATGGTTTATTGTAGAATGTCTTGACCAGATTGAGTGTAACCACTTTGCTTACCTTTGAAACGAGACTAGTTTTTAGATCAGTTAGGTTTTTGTGCATACAGAGTATGCCAAGAATGAGACGAATATATGATTATCTTCTTTTCAGATCGTTTGCTGTTTGTGATCAATGCAATCAAAGAAGAGATAGTCAGCAGAGTTCAGGATATTTCACATGACAAAGGAACAAGCATGACAGAGAAGCTGGAGAAACTCATTGAGGATACCTTAGGTAAGAAAATGTGCTACATTGCATTATTATTAACACTTGTAAAAGTGCTTTTAGCATTAAAATTGCAAATGCAATTTTTGTGTGATCTTGTTACAAGCTGTCTTCAAGTTTCTCCTCAAATACACCTAACAACTCGATACATCTTACAAGCTGAGTTGCAAGAAATCTGCATGCGTTACAAGCATGATCAAGCTTGTGTCTTCAAGAATTTTAAGAGCCTTCACATTGCTTCGCTCCGTGCTGTGACCTCTGTTGTATTGAAACTGTTTTCTGAAGAAATTTGTGTTAGCACATCACAATCAGCACATGACATGACCTCATCCTACTGTTATGTATGTTACAAAACAGGTTTAAAAGAACATAAGATGAATATTTTAGATTTTTTTCAACATGTTGAAAGCTCATGATCTCAGTAGTGTTTCCCCACAAGACTGGGAAGTAAACAGCCCAGTGATCTTGACTGTCCTGTTACTTAATTTTTGAAATTGTATAGACAATTTAATTATATAACCCTCAACTGAATTCAAAGTCATTTAAAGGGCTAGTTCACCCCAAAATCAAAATGCTATCATATATTCACCCAAAAACTTTTTCATAGAATGCAAGAAACGCAATAGTGATTTTTAAAATAATATCCTGACACCCATTCTCCATATAAATGACCAAGATAACCATTGAAGTTTTGAGCGTTTTCATACGACCTGTGGAGTTCTGGAACAGCCTTTGGAGTAAGGTGTTGCTTTAATGGTCATTTTGGAACGTGACAGCCCAGATCTCCAATCACATTCATTATATTGAAAGGAGTGGCCAGTGCATTCTTCAGCATTTCTCCATTCTTTAAAAGAATAAAGCCATTCAGGTTTGCCACAATATATATGTGAGTGTTCAGTTTTGGATGAACTATTCCTTTAAGATCAAGGAAGGCTACGTTGCTACTCGATGTAGTCTTAGTTCCGACAATCTATACACATGACCAACGTGGCAACATTTTTGCACTTTAATGGAAATTCTAGCAGTTTTATTGTATTACTTGGTATGGTTTTATTAATAAGTTCTCTTTTATTCATACAGTGCAGACACCAGTGTCCGGCCAGACTTCAGACTTTGTGAATCAGATCCTGGAGAACACTGGGAAAGGAGATGCCACCGGAGGGTTGGTGGGGTTGCGTGTGCCCACATCGAAGGTGTAGAGTCACACACGCGAAGCCATCCACGCCATTCTTGTCCCACACTGTAAAGGCCCGACACTCTGCATGCCCATTTCACTTGGAGACACATCTTCACATTTAAAGTGAATACATGCATACGATACCCGCTTGTCCGTGCATACGTATGTGTATATTCACCTTGTGCGCACCGATGGAAATGAAACTAGTAGTTAACCTTTGCACTCATTAGTCTGTTTCCTACCATGTGTGCATGTGGCTGGTATCGATTAACAGGCCGCCATGTTGCAAATATTAAAAGCCAATATGCGAGATACCTCCAACAAATGAGAAAAAGAGAGAAAAAGCTAAAAATGAGCACCAGTTCTTGCTGTAGCCATTTTCCTCTTGCGTCCAGCTAAATCTGTCAAATGCCCATTGAGAGTTTAGGGAAGCAGAGGCGCACTCTGCAGAGAAACTACGAAGGCATTAGATCCGTTGATTTAGCGGTCAAAAAGGTGTAAATGCAGACTTTCCGAGTTTTTGAACCCGGCGTGTACGATTTCACCCTCGTTAGGCCTACTTTATACACTTATTAACCTCTCAACTGAGGGCATAAGTGTCCGGGGGAATTCCTGTTCGACGATCAATTTGACGCACCAAGGCAAACGCGTAGGAACACCGATAATACCGATGTTTAACGCAAAGTTACTGATGTTCGGTGCATATTTGTCAAACAGGGATGTTTCAAGAGAGTTGCATGTGAGGAAGAGGGCCTCAAATGCCCTCTCCCAAAGATTTGCGATCGTCTCAGGTTGGAGAGAGAGAGTGTGTGTGTGAGGGTTTTATTTTCTTCTTCTTTCTTTGACTTTAGAAGATGGTCAGTTAAATCCCTTTTTGTAAATAGGCAGATTGATTATTATCCACTAGTGAATCTTTTCCTTTCTACACTTTGGTTGAAGTGCCCTCATGTCAAATCACCTTTGATGTTGTTTTGCATATTCTCAGCGAAAGAGGCTTAAAAAGCTGAATCCCAGACTGGGTTTTGTTTATATTTGTACTTTATACAAGTAAGATTCATTGTGCCTTGCAATCGCGGAGTTGAGGAAAAATAAACTCAATAGAGAGCGCAAATGGACCATTTTGCCGAAAGCAAGTCGAAGGGGGTCAGTGGGGGTGGGGTGGGGTTGTTGGGTTTGTAATGTATTTCAGCTCTTTAAAGATACTCTGAATGTACATAGGAATATGGAAAATATAGATATATGCCACAGAGTCTGTGCTTTGTATCATAAGATGGCTCTGGCAAATGTACTTTTTTCGGTACTTCGTTTAAGAGGGGATGAAATATAAGAAATATTCACATATAAAAAAACAAAAAAATGATATTTGCACACTATATTTTGATTGTTTTGTTTTTTGTACCAAAGACACATGCAACTTAAAATGGCAACTAGCCAGTCTAAGTAAGGTTTTGCACAGCTTACCTGACACCGTATTGAATGTAGGAAAAATGGTAGGGTCAGGGATTTCTAATGAACTGTGAAATTTGCTTGGGTCCAATTCTCTGCAGAAAGAAGCGCTCATTCGCATCCTCGTCGAATTTTGTACTGTTCCTTTTGTTCTCATATGTATTTGTACCGCTATTCGGTTTCCCTCCTCCGAAGATTTATTGCGCATTTAAAAGATGAGCTATCTATTTTGCCCATAGAAGATGTTATCACAAAACCAAAATGTTTACTATTCTTCCTATAGTTTTAGAGAAGAGTTCATATACAACAATTATAGATGTCATCGTCTTGTTAAGAGTTTGAATACGCATTAATCTGTGCACACATTAAGATGCCACCTTCTGAAATGCTGTTACTCGGCATGAAACATTTTTATGCTTGTCTTCTTACTCTATTGAGTATTGTTGAAAGATAAATGTAATTGCGTATATTTTTGTAGAGATTGCCTTTATATTTCCTTTCTGTGCTACCCACAGATCTCTCTGAAAAGTCTGAAATGTTTTTGAAAGCACTTATCTTGCTAAGAGAAATCAGATGTTCCTTTGCAAATTGTTTAACGATAGATTGTCAGTTAAAATCCTCATTTAAAATTGTATTTAACACAATCTTATGTATGATTATATATATACTTAATCGGCTGTAACATCTCACAATAAAAAGTCCAAGTTATTTTTAAACCCAGTATTGAAAAGAAGAAAAAATTATTAATTATATTTTGCCTAAAGTGAAGCCTACAAAACAAAATGCACTTTACACTCAAATTCTCAATACCGTAGTTCAAACAAATCAAAACCGCATCATTTTTTTTTAATCAATAGAACGCATTACCGTGATGTATACTTACAATTGTACTTTACGATTGCGTAAACGAGAATTACTTCAATGAGAATTGAAGAGGAAATGTGCTTAACCGTGATCTAAAATAATGTCATAACTTAAATAGTCCTAAAATTAGGCTTCATTGTCATGATTTAAAATATTCTGTTCTTATTTGAGTTGTGATCTAGACTGTTTTTGTGAGATTTCCCTGCCGCCACAATCTCAAGCTGCTGCGAATTGAATTCAGAAAAATCTCTTCCAAGTGGAATTGTTAAGGGTTTGCTCAATGCCTTTTAAAAGTGACTTTATTCTTGATGATGAAGGTTGTTTTTCAAATATCATTTTAATCAAATAAGGGAGAATATTTTTTCCTTTAAAATCTAAACTAAGAGTTTTGTAAAGCTATTTTTATTTGCTTTTAGTAGCATAGTAAAGTTTCTATATACCGTCCATTATGTGTTGTAACCTTTTTCCTGTTTTTGTACATAGACATGAATTGAAATTGATTCGAAATGTGGAAAATATACACAGTATATTATATATCTATAAATGTATAGTAAGTTCTATATTACATGTAAGAAAGCAAAAGCACTTTGTCTAGATAAAAGAAAAAAACAAAACAAACAAAAATAAGCTTTCCCCCTCCCCTTTGCTGCTAAACCGACCTCGTTTGAATGCTGCGTGTGTACTTGACTTTTGCCATCTTGACCAGGGCAGTGTGACAGAGAGGTCTTGAGCAGAGACAGACGTGTATGTGTCTCATTGAGTAGTGAGGACTCTGACGTCACAATCTTCATTTGCCTTCAGTAGACATTTCCTATGGAAAAATACAAATTCTGCTTTGGATTTTTCTTCAGGTCGATGTACAGTGTTGACACATTCTCTCTGGCCAGAGATAGGTATTGATGTCGTGGATTTTTTAAAGTGATTTTTTTACTTACTGGGGGAAATCAGAGTTATTTGAAAAAGTAGCTCAAAAAAAAAAAAAGTATATTAATATCGCTGTACTGTAAGGCAGTTCCATTTGCCACGGGGAATCAATTGGACTATGTTTTTATTTTACGTTTTTTTTCGTCTTTAAGAACCAGTCCATTCTAAAAAGACAGCAAAGCCATTTGTTATGGCGACAAAGACCGGCCTTTCTTGTGCCATCTATTGCTCAAAGCTTCTCCGAGTGGCAATAGCTCAATGATCATGATTGTCCTGTAAAATAAGCTTGATGGCAAGTGACAATGAGCATACGGAGATGGATGTTGCTGTCGACGGCCTGCTGTTTTGAGAGCGTAGCTTGGTAGTTATATCGTAGCGTGCTGTAGCAAGCTCTCGCATTCAACATGATGTTGTGAGCTGTGCAGTTTAGTGTTTTAACCAGGGGACTCTGTGGCATTCAAACAGTTAAGGAAAAGAAAAAGCCAGTATTTTATCTTTCTTTTTGTTTGCTGATGATGTTTTTATATAAAGAAAGATTATTAAAGAACCCACACATGTATACACACACACACACATTTGTATACATGTGTTTGTTTTGCATTATAGTGTGATTCGATATTAACATTCATATTGGGCTGTCATGTAAGAATGAATTATGATTATTTTATAATCTTAGGGAAATAATTTCTGCCTTCAAAAACACAGATATATGCATCGAAAACATAAAAAATACCAGTTCACTAAAAGTAAATATAATTCATTATTTATACAGCATTTCATATATTTTTCAGTTATTTAGAATCAAATTACTTTTTCAAAGGGAATAATGTAGCTTTCTCTTTCTGAACAATTTGCGTGGTCTTTTAGTTTGCTTGTTTTTTTAAATCACGCATACCGTGAGATGCTATCGTATCCTGAAAAAAGAGTAAGCTAGCTATTACATCCATTCTTTGATTGATTGATTGTTTTTATTGTCTGCATATTGTTGATGATTCAATAACTTTGGACGCGAAGCTGCTAAATCATGTTGTAAAATTGTATAGAGAATCAAAGATCATTCCCTGTTACATCCAAGCTACGAGCAATGACTTTTATATTGTGAACAATTATTTATCGAGAGATGGATCTTATGCCACTATCTTTATACCGCAGATCCATCAAACACAGTTCGATCTCAATGGATAACTCAATTTGAATCCTTCTAAAATGGCTACAGTATATATTCAAGAGCTTTCAAACAAGCATTTACACCTTTCCTTTTCAATGGTTTGTGTAGATATGTGTTTGCTATATACACGAAAGATTACTCTTATTGGTGCACTATGCAGGTTCCACTCTGTAGAAGACAGGATGTTGCTTTAGTTTACTGCACTTGTTTTTTAACAATTATATCTGGTATTGTAAAAGTGGTTATCGATGGTAAACAACATGGTGACTAAGCTAAGAAATCTTTTATAAGCATTTCATGGAAGGCGGCCTGTCTTATTGTTGCTAAATAAACATGCTCTTTCCAATGTATTTAACCTCTATTGAATGTTGTAGTTTTGTTTTGGTTGTTTTGTTTGTTTGTTCACTTTCCTTTTATGCTGTTGTTTAATGGACCTTGATGATGAACCATTTGACCATTTCTGTGCATTTTGTTACTCTGTATATGATGTAATTGTTTCAACTTAAGTGTTCTTCAAAAGTAGAAAAGACCTTTTTTAGAAGCTGTTTAGATGATAGCGCTTCAAGGTTTAGCAGCAGAACATGCATTCCTACATATCATGACTCCAGCTGCTTGTAAATGTTCCATTAACAAACCTGTATGCTACACTTGATCCCTTTAGATATGATATTTGAAACCATGGATATGTTTGCATGACTATCGTGCATGCTAACCTTGCTAAATTGATATTCATGGAGCTTTTGCAACAGACATCGGGGCAGAAGAACGCTCTCGCCGTCTTTATTTGAACCAATGAGCACAAGTGGGGAAAAGAAACTTTGATACTTTGGTGTAAATCATCTCCATCGCACTCCGGCTTTCACCTGAAAGACCCACATTGCACTTGGTTTTACAGAATTTGCGATGTTATTTTTGAAATGATGCCTGCAAAATCAGGTGCCTTATTCAGACATGAAAAACCAAACTTGATCTATTGACATTTTCTACAGAAACGAGATTTTGCCCATTATGCCAAGAATTAAATCAGAAGTTTCCTCTGAAATTCTCTCCAATTATTTTTTGCGTTAGTTTTGTTTGATTTTCTGCTGTCGAGCAGTAAGCTTGCTTCAGATGAGAACTGTTGCTGCTTTGCCCTCATACAGTTTTCATTGAACGATGAATGTAGTCTTCCTTCAGTGGAGTTCAAAATGATTAAACATAAAGACTGTGTCCCATACGTTTTAGTTGAGAGACTATCCAAAGAGTGCTGCAATCATAGACTCATTTTTTTATGTTTATATCATACATACACTATATTGCCAAAAGTATTGGGTCACCCCCTTCTAATGAAAGGTTTGACTACTTTAGTAATTTCCATGAGTACAAATCTTAATGTTTAAGTATATAATGATATTCTAGGGAATTGTGTGCTTCTAATTTTATAGCAACAGTTTGGACAGAACTCTTTTCTATTCTAACATGACAGTGTCTCTGTGTATAAGACAAGGATCAAAGAGAAATGATGATTCAGTCAGTGTGGAAGAACTCGACTGGTCTGCAGAAACCCAGCTGAACACTTCTGGTGTGACTTTAAATGCAGACCTTGAGCCAAAAATTCATCACCAAACACCAATGACTTGTACATATGGGTACAGTCATTTCATCCACTTCAAAACTGTTGCAACAGAGGTGGATTTTTTTTTTTTTAAATACATGAATTTCTTTGTTGCCCCAGTTTGGAAGTCCCTTTTTCTCTTCTAAAGAAGGGGGTGTCCCAGTACTTTTGTCCATATAATGAATGTACAAGTCATTGGTTTTTGGCTCAAGGTCTGAATTTAAAGTCACACCAGAGGTGTTCAGCTGGGTTTCTGCAGACCAGTCAAGTTCTTCCACACTGACTGAATCATCATTTCTCTTGAATTCTTGTCTTATACACAGAGACACTGTCATGTTAGAATAGAAAAGAGTTCTGTCCAAACTGTTGCTATAAAATTAGAAGTACACAATTCCCTAGAATATCATTATATGCTGAAACATTAAGATTTGTACTCATGGAAATTACTAAAGTAGTCAAACCTTTCATTAGAAGGGGGTGACCCAATACTTGTGGCAATATGGTGTATGTATATAAATATAACCATGTGAGATTTCTTCTGTTTAGGTTCTTGGTTGGAATTGCCTTTGTTTTGACCTTGGTAGAAGCAGGTAAATCTATTCGTACATGGTGCATTGTAACTTTTATATATATATATATCGTTGGACGTATGCAGTGGTGGATTCCTCTGAAGCTCTCCGAGTGGAAGAAGCTTTGCAAAGACAATGTCAAACCTTGTCAACATTGTGTCCCCTCACCAACGCTCAAGATTATTGTGCCTCCCGATTCTTCTGGTTCTACTGTTCCTCAGATCGCCGGCTATGACCTGGAGCAGAGTCACTCACCAACCAACAGAAATGGCCTTCAGCAGTTCTCCAACGAACAGAATCAAGGTTTTCCACGAACACAAAAACGACACAAATTGAGGTGCGCATTGCTCGGCCTAGATCGTCCTGTGATGGAATTTGGTCGGGAAGTCTTGGTGGACCGGCGAACCGCCCGGTCGGGACGCTTTCCTTGCACTCAGTCACTCCCTCAGAGAAAAGTTGAGTCTTCTTTTGGTGGTTTCCGCTGCATGGCTCCCTTCACGGCGATGGAGGGGAAAGAAGCTCTTCGTTTTATTGGGTTAAATAAAAACTTGGACATTGGGTAGGAGTCCTGCCTCACCACCCATGGTGCTGAATTTCAAAAAACGTACTTGAACACCCTCAGAGCTGTGACTTGGCACGCGCTGTCAGGTCTGTGAACTCTTGTCCTTCCCCGATCTTACGCTAGAAACCGTTCCGAAATAAAGTTGCTCTTATGACATCTGCTCAAGCCACTGCAACACCTGTGCCAAGACCTGATCCCACACCGGGCGCTCATGTTGGACTTGGAACCAGTGGTCGGGCGGGAAAAGGGCCGTGCTAATGTAGCGGTGATAGCTTATTTTGATTGTCTGTTTGCTTGTTTATTTGTTTTTCTGTCGAGGAAGACATGGAGAGCTAGTAGGGTCACTTGGACTGTTGGGCCCAGATGAAGTGCACTGGACTCACTGGAATCACTACTCTGAAACCAACATTACCAAAAAGATCGTCGAGGAACGCTCGCACCTGTCCGATCGAATACGTTTCTACACTGCAGTGATTTACATTCCCTTCCGACCTTTTGCCAAATTTGCATCGAGATACTAAATTGACCTTCAACATTGGAAGCGGGTTTGCGGAAATGTAACCCGGGCCACCAAAACGTTTTTGTTTTTGATTCCTTTTGTTTCTTTAGTTTTGAAAATCCATACAACATTCAATTTACAACGATTGATGTTAATTGTCAATTATTTGAAAAAAAAAAAAAAAGAACTGAAAAAAATACACAATAAGTGAACTTGTGCTTCTAATGTTGTATGGTATTCTACTTGATAATTTAGCATGGGATCCTTAAGTAGCTAGTACAGTGTGTGTACTCCCCAAGTGTAAAATCTATCTCCTTTGTTATTTTATTTTGTTGGCTCTAGTCACAGTAGGAAGGCTGTATTTCATTGCTAAGTGCTCTGTCATAGATCTCTTGGTGATATTCTTAAGCAAAACTCTGCTGAAGTGTATCCTACTGAAACTAACAGTAACTTGATCCTATTAGCAATGTCTATATTTGTAGTTCACATATATGCCTGTTCAAATACAATATCTTGACAGTTGTTCTATTTATGTTTCAGTGTTGTGCTGGGTTTTGACATACATTGGACATGTTCTATCACTTTTATTTCTTTTTTTTGGCACAACTAGTTTGAGAACAGCTTGGTTTATCGAACCTTGTAGGTGTACAGATGTGACGTAGGTTTAAAAGCAGTTGTGATTGATCTTCAAAATGTGTCTGTGTTATTGTGCCTCTTTTAATTTGATTTCAGTTTTTTTCTTTTTGTATTATCCTTAATTATGTCACTGTATTGTATCAGCCCGGAGTTGGTACCACAATTCTGCTTGTAACCATGATAGTCTAATTCTATTATTGATTTTACTGTCAAAATAAACATTAGAAACTGCAGCACTTCATCTTCTGTGCATTTTTACTAGATTGCCTTAATAAATGTAAGAAGCATTTTCACTAGACTATTGAACCTCAATATACTTCTCAACTCGGTCCCATACAGTTAAATTGTGCAGGCAGTAGATTTGCTCACATGCTTCACAAATGATATGATTGGCTCAGTGACCCAGCTACCTCATTCTGTTCTTCCTTTCTTCTCTTCCTCCAATTCTTTCTCTCTTCCTCACTCAGTTCTTGGATGCCTAGCATTTCTGGCAACAGTCATGCATTTCTAAGTCAAAATGAAACCACAAACTTTCCACTATTATTCTCTCAATGGTTGTGAGGTTATGTTCTCCTTCACAGTACTGTTAAAATGTTGAGAAGTTATTTGACTTATTTATCGATAGTGCAAATCCGTCCCATATAGGCTATACATATGTCCATTAGATTCTATCCATCCCCCAGGATAACGTTTATTTGGGCTATTTTCTTTGACCATTTGGGTAATTTCCATCATAATAACGGTATATTGATTAGCCAATAACTGGATTATTGACATTTTGTGGGTATTTAGTTGTAAATGTAGCCTAAAAAGATTTTTAAAACGTAAGAACTACTTCTTTTATATTTGTATCAATATTTCATGGCGAACATTTAGTGGACTGAAGTTAGGGAAACCATGACACATTCTGTTTAGCCTATATGGGAACTTTTGCAGAATTAAAAATGTATTTTTGCTACATTTGCTACATTTTAATTACACTATTCATGTATCATATATGTATTCTTGGGGAATTTTGTAAAGCGCTGTTTTTATCTCAGAACACTTTTGCAGGGCGCATCAAAAGGCGTTCTGAAAATGCGTTAAAGTTTGGACGTTCTGGCGTACCGTATAACAACAAACATGGCGTCCTCCTCTGATGTACACGTACGAATTTGTGGTCAAGAGATTATCAAATATGATCTGGAAATCAAAGCTCTTATTCAGGTAGACTTCATTCTTTATATTAATGTATCGGCTATAGTCTTACCGTCAGGTTTGTATAACTAGTAACAGGTAGCTATAGTAATTCAAAGATGTGGTCATAATTGCCGTGTCTGTGTCAGTCAGCATGAAGTGGAAACCATACATTCTTGTTCAATAAGTCTTTTCTTTTCGTGTCAGGACATAAGAGAGTGCTGCGGGCCACAGGCAGTGCTTTTGGACCTGAACTCTTCAGTGAAGGAAAAGTTCAATCAGTTGAGACAGAGGCTTCAGGTACATTCGGGGTTTCATTTGGCCATATAGATAACAATTTCAATATTTCCGTCAAACAACAGCCACTAATGTGAAAATATAATTATAAGGGATCAAATTCAACATCTTATTTATTTAAAATGTTTTTTTATTATTTTGTTAGTTTTCTTGTGTAATGAAAGTAGTTCATGCAAAGCTACTATTATGGCTCAAGCTAAACTATGTAAAAGTTTTGTGATGGACAGTTGGATAATATCCACCACTATGATTATAACATCATTATTAACATTTTTATGGATTTATCTAAATATATAAATCTTCAAAAAAATGATAATGTAGAAATAACTTTTGTTGTCAATATTTCATGGTAAACAAACATTACTGGACTGAAGCAGCTTAGGTTTACTTATTATCCATACATAGTTTTAGACAAATAATATTAACATGTATCTGATATGACACAAAAGGCTTGTTAGGAATATTTATTTGTACATTATTAGTCACAATTGTATTTCATTGCATTATATGTTTACCCTACAATTAAAACTACACAGCTTTGATCATAAAACCAATAAAACCTTATTCTAAGATACAGGGAGACGACTGATATTTATATGGATTTTATGTAAGCAGTCTGCTTTTACTGTTATAAAAATCTCATTGATTTACATTACAAGCGGTCAGAACATCTTCTTACTCTTTGGACATATAAATAATAACATCTGCACCAAACTGCATATTTTGCTATATTTAGACTTTAAAAACTGAGGTGTTTTTTCCTCCTCGGGTGTGAGTTTCATATTCTCTTATATCACACATCTATTTTTTTCCATTTCCCTTTATATTTTGTTGCAAGGTTCAATAAATGATTCCATTAAAAAGGCTTTACAGGGTTAACATGGCAGATAATAGCGAAACCAAACCTTTTGATAGGACATGGAACAGATGGCCAAAGAACAAGACCGAGAGACTGATAAACAAGCTATCTTGAGTGAAACAGAAGGCCATCGGAAGCAGACCTTAAGGTTAGAAAAACATTTTTATTGTCTAATCTTCTTTCTGATTATGTGTTGAATTACTATATTACCACTACTCCTGTGTTTCAGTAACCAGACGGCGTGGAGGAAGGCAAATCTGGCCTGCAAGCTGGCCATGGACAACCTGGAGAAGGACGAACTGCTTCAAGGCGCTGATTCAGTCAGACAAAGGTAAAACATGCTGTTATATCCAGCCAGTCACAATCAAATCATTGTGATTGACATGTCAATGTTTCTATGACTTTTGAAAACAAAATCATTTGGTACAATGCTCTTATTGTGTACATGTTTTTATACTTATATATTTAAAAAGCTCTGGATGTAATTACATTTATAATTACGCTGTTGACCCTTCCCTTAAACCTACCCATACCACCAAACCGGTCCCTAACCTTACCCGCATCCCACCTCAACAGCAGCTAGTGTTGTACAATACAATATAAACACAATACGTGCATTGAGGAAAGTACATAGTATTTAAGGCCACCTAATATAGAGTGGGACCACAAAGAAAGCAAAACAACTGCACACTTATGTGGTATTTAAATGGACCGTGTTTACTTCTCAACACTGTCATTAGCCATATTTACTAAATGCATCTGTCTGTGGTTGTAGGAAGCACACTAAAGAGAGTTTGGTGCAGACATCCAGTGACATCACAGAGAGTCTGATGAGCATCAGCCGGATGATGTCACAGCAGGTGCAGCAGAGCGAGGAGACCATCGGAACTCTGGGTAAAAAAGCCTGAGGTCATAACCTTCAGTATATAAGAACGTAAATCTATTAAAGGAATAGTTCGCTGACATATGAGTAGAAATTGAACAGAGTTGTCATATGTAGGTGATCTACATCTCATTAGTAAAGAAAAGGTTGGTTTATTCTGCATGTTGACATCTTATGCACAGGGTTACTAATAGCAATAAAAATAAACCGTAATTAGAACTAAAATAATTAAACGAACAATAATTAGTGCTCAAAATTGTTAGAAAGCATAAATAAATACATTTAGCAAGCAAACCAGACACTACCGTTCAAACGCTTGGGGTTGATGTTTCTGAAGTCACTCACTCAACAAGGCACCATTTATTTGATCAAAAATACAGTGAAAAAAGTCATATTTCAAATAAAATGAATGTAAGATCAGATATATTTGACTATATTTTCAAATGTGACGCAGCGCTGGATTTTCAGCATCATTGCTCCAGTCTTCGGTGTCACATGATCCTTCAGAAATCATTCAGATATGCTGATTTTCTGCACGAGAAACATTTCTCATTATTATCAACACATACATTATATGTTCTATCTATCCTCCCATCCATGAATCAATCCATTATACCATAACATTCATAATTATATGTGACCCTGGCCTGGACCACAAAACCAGTCATAAGGGTCAATTGTCTGAAGCTGAGATTGATTATTTATTTAAGCTTTCCGTTGATGTATGGTTTGTTAGGATAGGACAATATTTGGTGCAACTATTTGAAAATCTGGAATCTGAGGGTGCAAAAAAATTGCATTTAAAGTTGTCCAAATTAATTCCTTAGCAATGTATATTACTAATCAAAAATTAAGTTTTGATATTTTTACAGTAGGACATTTATCAAATATCTTCATGGAACATGATCTTTACTTAATATCCTAATGATTTTTGGCATAAAAGAAAAATCCATAATTTTGACCCACACAATGATCTTGGCTATTTCTACAAATATACCCGTGCTACTTGTGCTATGACTGGTTTGTTCTCCAGAATCACATAAAACATTTTCCTGAAATAATTTGGGGGAAATTGCAAGTGAAAAACAGCTGTGACAGTATTGAAATGTTTGTTTTAAACCTGCAGATTAAGGTAAAAGAATCTGTGATGTTTTGAGATGCAAATCTGGTCTGGTTTGGATACTTTATATATAATATCATTTTATACATTCAGATTGAAGATCATTACATTTGATTATAAAAAACAGCCTTGTAAACATGAACAGAACAACATCTAACCACATGGCTGACATTTCTACTGTCTTGTTATGAATATTGCACGTTTTCTATATTTCCTCCTCTTGCTCTGTTTCCAGCCGTATCCTCGAGGACTGTGCAAGAGACGAATGAAGAGTTTAAGGCCATGACGGGAACCATTCACTTGGGGCGAAAACTTATCCTGAAATATAATCGGCGTGAACTGACCGACAAACTGCTGATCTTTTTAGCTCTTGCTCTGTTTCTGGCTACAGTGCTCTACATCCTGAAAAAGAGACTCTTCCCCTTCATTTAGTGGAAAAGAGAACTGTGTCAACTTCACACTGCTTTCTGTGAATGTTCAACCCAAACGAGACCCACAGTTCTCCGAGCCAGTGGTTCTTTCAACACGAGGGGTTTGTCATCATGTAACACCAGAAAGATGATGACAAGCCTCAGACAATAAGGGAGGATGTTGAGGTGCTAGTATAAAAGCTCACTAAACAGAAATTCAGGACGGAATAAATGCACTTTTCTATATTGTACATGTTACTACATTAGTCGTAATTATAGTATTTGCATATTATAATATAATCAGTCTTGTTGTTTGTACAATAATAAAATGTTTCGATCTCAGGTTAGTTCTGTAATATTCCTATAACCTGATGGACAAAGTCTGCATAAAGTTCAAAACAACCTTGAAGATGTTTGTGGCTTATGAACTTCTGTAATAATTAACCGCATTTCTGCATATAACTGAAGGTTATGCTTCATTGACACTATTATGATTGCTTTTTAAATAAAGAAGTCTCTTATGCTCACCAAGGCTACATTTATTTGCTCAAAAATACAGTAAAATAGTAATATTGTGAAAGGACTGTTTTTTATGATCATCAGTGTTGAAAACAGTTCATGCAATTTTTTTGTGGAAACCATTATACACGCCAAGTTAGTTATATATATAATTTTTTTAAGAAAGCAATACTTTTATTAAGCAAAGATACATTAAATTAATCAAAAGTGACAATAGATGATATACATGCTTTCTTAATTGCAAAAATATATAATAATAAAGAGTGGGGCAAAGAAGTATTTGATACACTTACAAAGAATGGAGAGATCTGTAATTTTTATCGTAGGTACACCTCAACTGTGAGTAAAAATAAATCTAGAAAATCACGTTGTATGCTTTTTAAATTATTAACTTCAATTTTATTGGATGAAATAAGTATTTGATACAATAGAAAAATACTACTTAATATTTGGTACAGAAAGCTGTTTACAGTTACAGAGGTCAGACGTTCCTGTAGTTCTTGACAGGTTTGCACTCACTGCAGCAGGGATTTTGGCCCACTCCTCCATACAGGCCTTCTCCAGATCTTTCAGGTTTTGGGGCTGTCGCTGGGCAACACAGAGGATTTGAATCCATGACGGTGTAGTGTGTACTAATGGTAACCGTTGAGACTGTGGTCCCAGCTCTCTTCAAGTCATTGACCAGGTCCTCCCGTGTAGTTCTAGGCTGATCCCTCACCTTTCTCAGGATCATTGATACTCCACGAGGCGGGATCTTCCATGGAGCCCCAGTCCGAGGAGAGATTGACAGTCATCTTGAATTTCTTCCATTTTCTAATAATTGCTCCAACAGTTGTTGCCTTCTCACCAAGCTGTTTGCCTGTTGTCCTGTAGCTCATCCCAGCCTTGTCCAGGTCTACAATTTTGTCCTCAGACAGCTCTTTGGTCTTGCCCATAGTGGAGAGGTTGGAGTCTGATTGATTGAGAGTGTGAACAGGTGTCTTTTATACAGGTAACGAGTTCAAACAGGTGCTATTAATACAGGTAATGAGTGGAGGATTCTTAAAGACAAACTAACAGGTCTGAGAGAGACAGAATTCTTGCTGGTAGGTAGGTGATCAAATACTTATTTCATGCAATAAAATGGAAGTTAATTATTTAAAAATCATACATTGTGATTTTCTGATTTTTATTTTAGATTCTGTCTCTCACAGTTGAGGTGTACCTACGATGAAAATTACTTTCATTACTTAATAATAATGACTTACTCTTTGTAAGTGGGAAACCTTGAAAAATCGGCAGTGTATCAAATACTTATTTGCCCCACTGTATATATTGAATAGTAGATTATCATGGTTTCCACCAAAATATAAAGCAGCAAAAACAGTTTTCAACATTCATAATAATAATAAATGTTTCTTGGGCAGCAAATCATCACATTTGATTGATTTCTGAAGGATCATGTGTCACTGAAGACTGGAGTAATGATGCTGAAAATTCAGCGCTGCATCACAGGAATACATTACATTTTAAAATGTATTATTACAAAACTGTTTTAAATTATGACTTTTCACATATTACAGTTCACTGTACTTTTGATCACATAAGTTAAACCTTAATTGGGGAGCATAAGAAACTTGGAATAATTCAAAACCATAATTTCCCCATATTTTTGACTTTGCAGTTGAAGTATCTGACGTATTTCATATAGTTTCCAGCATCAGCAGTCTATTCTAGTCTTTCCAGTGACGTTGAAAACACCTGATTGAACTTGACTACATGAATTGTTTTTCTATATTAAAGATCTCAGCATGATTTGAGTCTCTTCACAACATGGAAGACGTTTGGAGCTGTTACGGTCTCACATGTTCTTCAGCGGAATGAACCACTAGGAGGTGTAGTATCTCTGTTTTACTGTAGTATGTGTCTGCTTGTGTCTTAACTAGGTGAAGAACTCATCAGTTTGGTCCTTTATTCGTTTACAATACCATTTAGAATGATTTTTGAAAGAAGTCCAACCAAGGCTGCATTTATTTGATCAAAAATACAGTAAAAACAGTAATATTGTGAGCAATCAGCATATTAGAATGATTTTTTGGAGGATCATGTGACTCTGGAGACAGGAGTAATGATGGTGAAAATTCAGCTTGGCATCACATGATTACATTTGAACATGTATCCAAATAGAAAACAATCATTTTAAATTGCAATAATATTTCACAAATTAATAAGACTTCTTTCAGAAACATGAACATTTTAATTATACAGTTCTAGCTCCAAAAACGATGTAAATGCAAATTAGATTTAGAGATGCAGTCTCTGTATCTTGTGGTATATTATTTACACCAAGCTTTTCTTCTGTTGCAGGAGAGCTCTTTAGTTGTGCTATGATACAGCAGTATGTGAAATGATCCTGTGTGTGTGTGTGTGTGTGTGTGTGTGTGTGTGTGTGTTGCATAAATCAAACATTGTGGTCTTGTCGCACTTGGTTTCTGAGGGTAAAACGTTACCCAAGTGCCAGGTGTGTCATTTTGTTTTATTGCATTATAGTTTCTTTATAACCTTTCAGAAGCTGGGATGATCTGTGCATGTTTTGAATCCACAAAAGGCCAACAATTGGATACAAGGTTAATTTATTGTGGAAAAAACACTTTTTTCAATGAATACATTTGATTACATCGATACAGATCCAAATTAAAAATGTAAATAGTTGATAAAATAACTCCAATAAAAAATAAATAGTACAAGCATGTATATAAAATGACTTACCAGCACTCTATAGTGGCTGAAATGAACCTGACCTGAAAATCCACAAGATACACTTCATGCATAAATTTGAAAAAAATTATTTAAATTAAAAAAAGTAATAATGTAAAATATATCTACAAGAAACACACTAAAACAGAGGGGAGTGCGTCTAGACATTGACCAGTTTGGGACACATTCTAACATGTTTTATGCAATATATTATACAGTATTTCAGTACAGGTGTGTGTTACAGAGATGAGGTAGGTCCAAAATCAAAGATCTGCATATTCTGGCATATTTTAAAACGTTTGTGTATGTAACTGCAATCTATCAAGAAAGGCATAGGTTTTTATCACGTATGAAAAATGTCTATTCTAAATTCTAAGCAATAAAAATATGAAATCTGATATTACATGTTAGATATGTCACATTGCAACACTGAGTGTACTGCATGAGCACGTGGCATATACGAGCTTATATCTGCTGCTGAGGCTTTACCTGGGCTCAAAAACAGTCCAAAGAGTGCATCTCACAAACCTGTCCGAAACACGTCCAGATTTCACCCCAAATCAAAACAAACAGATCAGATCAGGCTATATTTAAAGTATGATATTTTATGTACTGACTTAATGTTAAAGGTTTACAGTATTTATTTACTGAAATGCAGCAAAAAGATTTACCATTAAAAATAATTGATAAAAGTACATTAGAATAATGAAACAGATGCAACACAACACGCACAGCATCAACACAAATAAAGGCACTGCAAATCACAACACAAAAGAAGCCAAAGAAACGCACCGCAACATTATCACAAACAGATTGCGCTCACAACAGATTGCGCTCAACATGAGAAACGCACTGCAACAACACAAGAACGCACCGCAAATACAAAGAACGCACCGCAAATACTCACACACAAACAACTGCAACACACAATAAAGAAGCACTGCAAATACTCACAACACAAATAAGAACGCACTGCACAAATAAATAAGCACTGCAAATACCGCAACACAATGTTGTGGTATTTGCGCGTTATTTTATTTGTTTGTATTGTGAGTGCGTGTTTATTTGTTTGTGTTGTGAGTATTTGCAGTGCTTTCTTTATTTGTGTTGTGAGTATTTGCAGTGCGTATGTTGTGTTGTGAGTATTTGCTGTGCTTTTATTTGTGTTGTAGCATTCGCGATGCTTTCTTTATTTGTTTGTATTTGCAGTGCGTTTCTTTATTTGTTGAGTATTTGGCTTTTTATTTGTTTGTATTGTGAGCATGTTGCAGTGCTTTCTTTATTGTTGTATTTGCATTTCTTTGTCTTGTATTCAGTATTTGCAGTGCGTTCTTTCTGTTGTATTGTGAGCATCGTTGCTTGTATTGCGAGTATTTGCTGTGCGTTTCTTTATTTGTTTGCATTGTGAGTATTTGCTGTGCGTTCCTTTATTTGTTTGCATTATGAGTATTTGCAGTGCGTTTGTTTATTTGTTTGCATTGTGAGTACTTGCAGTGCGCTTCTTTCTTTGTGTTGCGTATTTGCAGTGCGTTTGTTTATTTGTTTGCATTGTGAGTATTTGCAGTGCGTTTGTTTATTTGTTTGCATTGTGAGTATTTGCAGTGCGTTTGTTTATTTGTTTGCATTGTGAGTATTTGCAGTGCGTTCTGTCTGTTTGTGTGAGTATTTGCAGTGCGTTTGTTTATTTGTTTGCATTGTGACTATTTGCAGGTTTGTTCATCTGTCTGCACTGTGAGTATTTGCAGTGTGTTTGTTATTGTTGCATTGTGAGTATTTGCAGTCATTGTGTGTGAGCATCTGTGCTTATTTGTCTGTGTGAGTATTTGCAGTGCATGTGCTCATCTGTCTGTGTGAGCAGTGCATGCGCTTATTTGTCTATTCAGTATTTGCAGCGTGTTCTTTATTTGTTTGCATTGAGAGTATTTGCAGTGTGTATTGTTTGTGTTGTGAGCATATTTTGTTTGCATTGTGAGTATTTGCAGCGTTTGTTTATTTGCACATTGTGATTATTGCAGTGCGTTTCTCATCTGTTGCATTGTGAGCATTTGCTGTTTGTCTGTATTGCAGCAGTGCATTTGTTTGCATTGTGACTATTTGCAGTGCGTTTCTTTATTTGCAGTGCGTTTCTTTATTTGTTTGTGTTGTGAGTATTTGCAGTGCGTTTCTTTATTTGTTTGCATTGTGAGTATTTGCAGTGCGTTTGTTTATTTGTTTGTGTTGCAAGTATTTGTAGCGTGAGTGTTGTCAAATTGATGAAGTTGTTTTCTTCATTTGCAGGAGGTTTTTTCTATTTGTAGTGCGTTTCTTTATTTGTTTGAGTTGTGAGTATTTGCAGAACCTGCTATCAAATTGATGATGTTTTCTTGATTTGCTGGTGCTTTTTCTATTTGCATTTGTTTTCTGAAGTTGCATTGCGTTGAGCTCTCTCGGCTACCGTAGTAAAGACATTTAAAATGTTACTAAAATTCAAATTCCATTTCGACTAAATGCTGTTATTTTGAACTTTCTATTCATCAAAGAATCCTGAAAAACTAAATATTAAGCAGTAAAAAGGTGTTTTCAACACTGACAATAATGAAGATGATCATTCTTATTGTGCTTATTATTGTTTGTGAAAACCATGATACATTTTTTTTTTTTGTATTCTTTGATGACTAGAATGTTCAAAAGAGCCGCATTTATTTGAAATAACAGACTTTGTAAAAAAAAAAGATTTTTATTACTATCAGTGCCTTACAGAATAAAAGTATTAATTTCTTAAAACGAAGACTGACCTCATACTTTTGAATAGTAGTGTAATCCAATATTTAAATTATTTTGTTGTTTTATTAATATATATTTCCTTTCTTTTGGGGTGAAATGTGACCCGGACATGTTTCCGTGATGTTCACCCAAACTTCTTCAAAGCAGACAAATACTGAGCAGATAGAATGATGTCATCACAAAACACAAGGCCCAGTTTTTGTAATAATGCTATTCAGAATTGCAGCCTGACAGACTCCTTCTAAGCGTTCTGAAGAGTCTGCAGTCCGAGGAATGCACTTAGTCCACAATCTACAAATACAAAGTGTGAAATGCCACTGAAATATTGCAAAACTGTTGAGACCCCTATCAAATATTGTACCAGTCCATGTTCTCACAGAATGACCTACAAAACAAACACAATGACCGATGGAAGTCAGCTCTAAATGTAACATCACATTGAAATACCCTGCCATCGCTGGTGCTCTTATAGAAGCACTGGAGACTGCAGCTTATTTGTCCTTTAGCGAGGCAGGGAAGGAGCAGTGAACGAGCCTTTTTGGACGTGTGGACTAAAGGCACAGAGAACCTGCTTCCCTTCACCTCCTTTTGGTGGCATTCAGAGACCTTTTTAGCTCTTTTTCGGAATCAGAGGCATTGTCTTGAGGACCCGAGGACTGATTTTCATCTTCTGTGAGTGTCCAGACCGCTTCCCCATCGGCCTCTGGGAGACGCGGGCTCGCGGGAGGGAGGGAGTTGCCGCTGGCACCCGGGGGAGTGGTGATGTCTGGGACAGGAGCGAGGGTGGTACCGGCCTGGTTTTCCACCTTTCCGAGGGCACAGAGACTCAGACTCCCGCACAGAGCTCCCCAGTTCTGCTCGCACTGAGTTCGTATTCGGCGGGTGATGGCGACGCGTACCTCCTCGCCACATCCCAGCAGAATGTTTACTAATTCCACATGGGGCCTTTCGGTGAAGGAGAGGAGACAGTTAGAAAACTAAGACCACAGTTAAGGCCATACAGGATACAACTATAATCACAATGGCACAGAGGAATGATATAATTGGAATTCTCTACTCTGGAAGTAACTATTCTGACATCCAATTAAAATCCATACTGCTTTTAAAGGCTTAGTTCACCCAAAAATTTGAATGATTTACTCTCGAGGCATCCTAGGTGTATATGACTTTCTTCTTTCAGATGAATACAATCGGACTTATATTAAATATTGTCCTTGCTCTTCCAAGCTTTATAATGGCAATGGGCGCGTGGTTTTTTCAACAGTCCAGAAGTAGTCAAATAAAGTGCGCGCATCTGTAATAAAATGTGCCTCACATGGCTCCGGGGGGGTGAATGAAGGCCTCCTGTAGCGAATCCATGCATTTTGATAGAAAAATATGCATATTTAAAACATTTTAAACACTTTTTCTCTCACTTACTCTTGTCTTAACTGACATCTGCGGAAGCCTTCCCGGCGGATGATGTAGGACGTATGCATCGCACGCGCGCCTCTGAGATATGCAAGTCTTGCGAGTTTATTTACAGGAGCAAAGGAAGCAGTATGTGATATTGACATGTAGTGGTTGAAATAGGTGCTGCAGTCCAAATGCAAAACATTAGTATCGTTTCTCCTGCCCTCTCTTCCTCAGATGCTCATATAGGTTGCCAGATTGAAGACTTGCAAGATGAAGCAAAGCAATTGACAATGGAAGACTGTACGTGGTGCGTTGACTGTGGTGTGGATGACCAGCAGTTTTGCTGCATTGGGTGTGTCGTCATTTTAGAGTGACGTGAATGAGCATAGTGACCTGTGTATTGGCGGATTACTTTTACTGACCATGTAGAGAAATTTACTCTGCATTTATCCCACCCTAATCTGGCCTACCTTTGAAATTGTTGATCAGCCGTCATTGTTGAGAGCCCGTGTGTGGCATAATATGTGCATTATATGCATATGGATGCTTTAGCTGTAACAGAGATGTGAAAGATGTGTACATGTTGCTTACGGAAGGCCCTGACTGAAACCCCACTGAAATCAACGTTACCCACCTCAAAAATAACATATTAAGCCAACCTCGGCGTCCGATTCGAGCCTTTCCCGCTCCTTGAGTTCTCTCCACTGCTGGAAAGTTGCTGATTGGCTACAACTTAAGTGTGTTTTGGGACTCGGTCAGACACTGCGGTCAAAAGCATTTTTCAAAAACCGCTTAGTGCACGTTTAAGGAGCAGTGACTAGGCCAAAGTATACTTCGGCCATCCGCGTACCGTCCGCATTACGTAATTTTTGTCATCAAGAGTGCTCGCGGATAGCCGTGCACCCTACGAAGCAATTGGATAAAATGCTTATTGATTTTATCTGGAAAAATAAGCCTCATTACCTGAGAAAATACATTTAATTGCAACTCCAAAGATCATGGTGGTTTAGATGTGTTGAGTTATGATACTTTAAACAATCTATTTAAAATAAATTGGCAATTTTACCAATACTTAAAAAATAAAGACAGTATTTGGAAATCCTTTCCCAAATATTTATTTAAGCAGTTGGGTGACCTCAAATTTTTGTTGAAGTGCAATTATTCAATTGAAAAAATAACATTTAAGCTTGTCAAAATTTCATAAATAAGCATTTGTTGCATGGACGCTGGCCTACAAACATAATTTCTCACCAAAGAGGTACTATATTTGGAACAACAAAGACATCTTATACAAAATAAATATTAATATTTTGATTACAGGTTTGAAAACAATATTATAGTAGTCAGCCAGCTCTTAAACAATAATGGAGTTTTATTAACGTACAAGGAATTTTTAAATACCAGTTAGACCCAAGGAATTTGCTGTTGTAATGGATGTAATTCCTCAAAGTTTAAACCCTTCTCAAAAGTGCATCGAGAAAGATTTGATTTCTGAAGGGATCAAGAGTAAAATATTGATTGGTAATACAAATATTATACAAAATAGACTCTCAAATAACTATATTAGGAATTTACTTAATAACATTGTTTATCCTCCAGCTCGCTTTTTCTGGTCTTCTGTATTTGCAGATGTGAATTGGCGTAAAGCTTGGCAAACAGTAGACAAATTCTATATTAATAACAAAGTAAAAGAGGTTTCTTTTAAAATAATGCATAGAATATACCCATGTTGGACAGTTCTTTGCAGCTGAGTGGATTTGATGTAATAATGTACTTCGGTGATCATGGATTTGATAAAGATAAAGCATACTTCATACAGTTGTTAATGGGGAAGTTTCATATTCATAAAATGAAGTGGTCAGGCTCCAAACGAAACTTTTCTCATTTTATAAGCAATTTTAATCTGTATTGTGAGGCCCTGTGTAATTGCATAAAGGCTATTAGGAGTTTCGTTATATTAATATTGTTCATATTTTAAAAAAAATTATTTTACATTTGAATGTTTCTCGTTGTATTGTTCTGATGTAAGGCATAATAATAAAAAAAGAAAAAGACAGCCGTCCGCGTGCAGGCAATTTTTTTAGGACGCACGGACTCTAAGCGTACAACAGCGCATGCGCGAGGTGAATGTCGAGCTCGTCCGTTTCCGTCCACAATCATTTCCAGAGAGTATACTTTGAAAGCTGCGAGTGAGTGGAAAGTGAAGTATACCTGGGCCTTTAGGCTAATGTACATAGCGGAAACCCTGATTAATCCTCTGTTTACCGATGTTGCCTTTCATAGAGACAGTGAGGGGGACGGATCGGGTCACTATGAATCTGGATGGGTCATGTTCCCCTGTCCCTAGTGCCATATGTGTGCCTGGCCCTAAGCCTTGTTTATGTGCAAAAGAACGTACATGTCACGAATCCGGTCTACGGACTTCTGCTACTACACTACTATTACATCTCACCTCGGACTACAGTTCCCATCATCCACTGCACTGATGACTCACACAGCTGATCTCACTGATTACACAGCTGATTCCCATCCCACACCCGACTTAAGCCTTGGACTTCCTTGTCCTCTCTGCCGAGTATTGTTTAGCATCTATCACTGTGATAACTACTTTACGGAGCCTATCTTTAGTTTTCTTAGTCTAGTCATATTATTACCTGTGTTTCTTAGATTTACCTATTGCCTTGCCGTTTGGATACTGTTTGCCCCAGCCTGGACTATTGCTAGTGATGGCGAAGTGAAGCGTTCTGAACCAGTAAAGCTTTCAACCCAATTGTATCGGGAAAAGGTTCATTACTCTAAGCTTTTTAAAACGGTTCATGCTGTGGTCATAAAAATGAATAACACCTTCCAAAGTGCTGTGATTCATTACAGCTGCTGGTTTCACATCTGATTCCTTGTTTTAATTTATTATATAAAAACAATGGCCATTGTCAAAGATAAAAAAATAAATCAAACTCATTAAATCTGTGATCTGTCAATGTAAACTCTGCCTCAGTCCTTAGACTGTTATTTCATGGGCAAAGTTCATTGGACCTTAATATATAAATTGCGATACAAAGAAAACAATGCTAATGCATTATAATGTAAAGGAAACGGTGCTGAGGTTCGCTTCGTTTGAACCATACTGATGCAGTCATGTGGTTTTCAGGCAAGTGAAGCTTCGGACGTCATAGATCACATGCTTTTGGCCAAACGAATCAAGCTACGGTACAATGCTTCAATGTTTCATTTTTTTGATACAAGCTTCGATGTTGAACGTTACATCACTAACTATTGCTGAAGTTTACAGGATTACCTTATTTGTCAAGCCCTATTGATATTGATAGTTGTCGATTGACCACGCCCGTTTAGGATACTTCTCTTGCCTTGCCCTCAATATACCGGTTTGCCATTGTCAGAACCTTGCCAGTTTAACGACCACGTCTCTGAATAAAGCTTTGCAGATGGATCCGAACGCTTCCTCTGTTCCTTCCGTAACAGTACGTGCATGCAGCGCGATACTCTCTATAATGGCGGAATACATGATTTGGAGGAGAATTGTTGAATAAAGTCATTGATTTTGTTTTCTTTGCGCACAGAAAGTATTTTCATAGCTTTGTAAAATTGCGGTTGAACCCCTGATGTCACATGGTCTATTTTACAGATGTCCTTACTACGTTTCTGGGTCTGGGAACATTTCAGTAGCGTTGCTGTCTATGGAGGGTCATCGAGCTCTCAGATTTCATAAAAATATCTTAATTTGTGTTCCGAAGATGAGCATGTCTTACGGGTTTGGAACGACATGAGGGTGAGTAATTAATGACAGAATTTTAAATTTTTGGGGTGAACTATCCCTTTAAACCAGACAAAGTACCAGAACAAAAAGACACTCAGCAAAATCGAATTTTCGCTATTGACAAAATACAAGAAAATATCAAGATACCAGTCTGTGAATATTGCACACCCCTACAGTATATTGAAGCACTCACCCTTTAGGAAACAGGTCCTTGAAGTGGATCATCTCCACCATGACATTGACGTTCTCCCTCACGGCAGAGCAGAGGTTGTGTTTGACGTAACACTCACGCTGCAGCTGGAACACCATCTCTTTCACAGCCAGACACTTGCGGCTGACGCAGCTGAACTTCTGGCGAAGTCCATGAGCCATGCATTTCAGCGCATCTTTGATGAACGATTTTCCCTGCGGTGATGCATAAGTCGTTCATCAAGCCAGAGTCGTTAGCACATGCAGTTAATGACAAAATGTCATCTAAGCTAATTTCAGCTCAAGTATGTCTAATGATAAGGACATAGCGAACAAACTGCCAGCTCTCAATGATGAGATGCTGTAGATCTCAGTAGAAAGCATGCAAGATGCCAATCCAAACTCAGACCAAGTATTAAAGAGCATTATACTGTACATGTTATGCACATTGTGATTTAAGTACATTAGTGAAGCAGGCAGGATCATACCTGGGAGTCAAATTTGCCAGCGTTGTGGAGGAACGTCATGCAGATGTCATGTAGTCCGCGGATCTCGCAGGAGTTGTTGTTGAAGCACTCGAACATCCCACAGCCCACATCACCTGCGTTCACCAGACATTGCTGAATCTCCGCTGGAGAATAATCAAGGGAGAGAGAACTTGGAGTAATCACATTACAGCTTTTACAGTAAATACACATTGCTCTTGCTATATTAACACTGTTAACTTTGCAGTAAAAAAACTAGTGGGCTTTAGGGATGCCTGTATATTTTACAACTTAATCTCTCAATATACACAATTTAACTATCAAAACCAGCTTTTTACACAATATTAACACAATACACAATCCTTAAGTAACAGAAAATGTAACACAAAACACCCTAATGTACAACGCTGATTACAAAAATAAACAATTATTTATTAAAACCATGTGATTTTTCAGAAAATGTATAGTTTTTAACTTCCAAAAACATTTGACCGTATTTTACAGTAAAGTAACATATCATGTGATGTTTACCGTTTTTAATTGCAAATTTGTATTGTATAATTTTTTACAGATTCTTTATGTAATCAATTTTAAGTGGTAATTTGTATAAATATGGTTTATAATACATTTTTTATTTAAGTTAAAAAAATAATAATATGGATATTGTCTGAAAGATTACAAGAACTTTCAAAATAATCTAAATGTTCCATGTCCGTCTTGTTTGTGACACTGCATCTCTTCGTGGACTTTGGTAAGGTTTGACATTCACTGTGTTGGCTGTGTTCTAAATTTATATTCACTAAGCCTAAGGGTAATTTGCAGCTTTATGACAGTAAATATTCTTAGGCTTTTGACAGTTGTATTTAGATCACTTAGCATTAAAAAAGTTGGTAGGCCACGTTAAAACATTTGGATCGGTATTTGTCTACTTTCAGTGGCAATGGTGGAGGCTATAGGAAAGTTTTAAAAGTACTAACGTTATTTCCACCTTGCCAACAGAACAAACCGTTTGAATGAGCTCACTTGACAACATTTGGCGCGAAAAGACTTAAGAGCAGCGCGCGCACGTGGATTCTGAAAGGAGGTCATTTTCGGAGCTAGGTAGCTACATTTACACAAAACAAAACCATTATTACATTTATGTTAAAAAAAAGTGTAAGGTTACATAGCTTTTAAGTCAGAACAACTAATATTATAAAAAATATAAAGGTCAACACTAAAGTCTCAACATTTACTATGTCTACGTTTATTTATGTATTATTTACTTTAAAGATATAAGTGGCAACAATATTTGAATGACGTAACTTACATGTACCGATTTGGACCTGATAATAAGGTTCCCAAAACCTCGGGACGGGACAACGCAACGATAACGTTTTTGAAACGGTGTGAAAATGCTTTTATTATATTTATCGAAACGAAAAAAACTGACATTTGATGCATTAAGTAGGCTACGTAGAATAGAAACGCATTTTAATGTTGTGCTAACCGGGATGACACAATAATCTGAGATAAGTTGTTTGATTGAACACACAAGTTAAAAGTTTGATGCAGCTTTAATACAAACAGTTTAATCAGCTCCACGCATTTACGGTCTGTCGTTGATTTTCCTTGCATGCACTGCGCAAAACCTACCTGTGTTCTGCAGAGAGAGTCTTCTCTTCTGGATGTTCAATGATTTCTCTTGAGAGGTGTCATGAGCGCTGCTGGAATCAGTCGCGTGTGTTTGCCGCACCGCCAAAAACAATACAAACACTCCTATAGTCAGTTGCACACGCATGTCTCGTGACGATGATGATAACGCGGTCTAAAACTGCGAATATTGTCGGATCACGGTAGCGTCACCATAGAGAATGAAGCACACGCGGCGGAGGGAGTAGCGCAGACGCGTAGTGAGGATCGGGGGATGGATGCTGCCTGTATTTCCTCTAACTCATGTCAGTTTGGATGAAGGAGGTGAGCAGGTGCTGGCCAATCACAGTCACCGGCGAGACGACCGTTCCGTGCGTCCATTCGAAGTTCATACAGCACGTATAGTGCAGACCGGGGCTAGTTGTCACAAGGGTTGTAGTTGTATCTCACTAACTATAAGGTTTCAGTCAAACGTCGCAAATGCATGTTTTTGGTTTTTAATGATTACAACCTCCAAAACTAAGATTTAAACATTACATTTTTGTTATAATATTTCATACATGTCTTGTAGGGGCAAGTGTTACATGAAAAAAAGCTGTATTTTGTAATTCATACAGTTCATTCATTGAATATAGGCATCATGTTTTGATTATTTTTGCTGCTGTAATTGTTTTGTGTTTCCTTTTTTACTGTTTAAATTTTCCTTTTTAAATATAACATTTTTATGCATGGAATAAAAGGTGATACAACTAGCCCTGATCTCCACTATTGTTGCAGTTATTATAAATTAATAGTTTCTGTCTTGGCTTCTGATTCGTCCAATACAATGTTCCATCTGTGATCAATATCCACGATATAGTAAGAGACATGAAACACCTGTTCATCTTACTGCCAAGCTAGTCTTGTATGCTAATGTGTGATTTAACAACATGCAAAGTAGATTTCATTCTACTGATATTACATTTAGTTATGATAAGTTTTGTTATACACACATTTCATTCTGTGTTGTGTATTATGTCCATGCACTTTATAAATGAATGCACTTAGTTTTGTACACACTTTAAATAGTTTGGCACACATTTTGAATGATGCATGCAATAAAATATTATGATATATTGAGCTGTGGACACTTAACCAATGTCTAATTAAAAATGATTATATACTCCCAGCCCCAGCCTTTTGTCTTTGGAGGGGGTCATCCTCCCCCATACTGTAATTCGCACCATACAAGTCATATGATCATACAGTAATGCAGCCTCCAGCTATCAGGTGGCGAGTACACATGTTAAATCTATTAGATGAACCTAATGGGATTTTCACAATCAGCCTCAATTAGTCGGATATATAACCCAACGGTGCTCCAAGATAATCTCCTGAGACCCAACACAAGGAATCACCATTTCCTTTTCGAGTTATTTTTATTTATTATAAGGTTCAAAAGAAACACATAATAGTTTTAAAATGTTTATTTATTATTCCTAATAGTATATACTATACTAAACACTATAACTTGATAATATATTTATATATAGCATTATCTTATCACATTAAATCAAATAAGCGTTCTTAATATTATTACAGACTATGCATTCAGTCATTTGGCAAGTTTTTAAACTGACAGAGAAGTTTAAAAGCTCATAGCCCAAGTTGATTGAAGTCCAGTTAAGTTTCTACAGTCTTTGATGATTTGGGGTGCAATGGCATCTGCTGGTTTTTGTCCATTGTGTTTTTTGAAAACCAACTTCACTGCACCCATTTACGAAGAAATTTTGGAGCACTTCATGCTTCCTTCTGCTGAGCAGCTTTTTAAAGATGCAGATTTCATTTTCCAGCAGGACTTGGCACCTGCCCACATTGCCAAAATCACCAAAAGTTGGTTAAATGACCATGGTGTTGGCGTGCTTGACTGGCCAGCAAACTCACCAGACCTGAACCCCAGAGAGAATCTATGGAGTATTGTCAAGAGGAAAATGAGAAACAAGATACCAAAATATGCAGATGAGCTGAAGGCCACTGTCAAAGAAACCTGGGCTTCACACCACCTCAGCAGTGCCACAAACTGATCACTTCCATGCCACGCCGAATTGAGGCAGTAATTAAAGCAAAAGGAGCCCCTACCAAGTATTGAGTTCATATACAGTAAATGAACATACTTCCCAGAAGGCCAACAATTGGCTAAAAAATTTTTTTTTATTGGTCTTATGAAGTATTCTAATTTGTTGAGAGAGTGAATTGGTGGGTTTTTGTTAAATGTGAGCTAAAATCATCACAATTAAAAGAACCAAAGACTTAAACTACTTCAGTCTGTGTGCATTGAATTTATTTAATACAGGAGTTTCACAATTTGAGTTGAATTACTGAAATAAATGAACTTTTCCATGACATTCTAATCTATTGAGATGCACTTGTATAATATGTGACGTTTTGTATGTCAATTCACATTTGCCATCAAATGTATTTAATTGCAATTTCTCTCTGGAATTTTACTGCTCATTGCAACAACCCATAACTTACACATTTACCAAAATAGTCTCTTTGAAATACTTTTACAATAAATGTTGCATTAAAATAGTCATGGGGTCCAAGAAAACTTGCTACAGTGAATCAAAGTTATTTACCCCATCAAAGGCAACGCAAAGGGATTCACCACACTGTTTTGCTTGAGGTGTATAACGAATGATCTGTTTACCATGATCTATTTATTCATTCTGCTGGAGCGGTGGAGGAACACGAGGTGAGAGGCAGTTGAATGCTTTTGCTGGGGCCTCTTGCCAAACCAAACATATCCCCTTGGCATCCTTACATTAGTGTCAATGGCCCATATCCATAATATGTTAGTGCAGCAGCTTTGGAAATGAGACCCCAGCTGAGGAGGAGTTGCAAGCTTATTATGGGCTAAATTTGGCTTAGAAATGCACTCCTTACAGGCTGAAATTATTCTAATTGTAACCACATATGATTTACTGAATGTCAGTTATTTTAGAGACATTATTTAGAACTGTGGTTGAATATTGCATCACTTCAGGAGGTAAATAACACAATGAATAGCCTATAATTATCAGATAATTTATATACATTTACAAGAACTGTAAAACAACATTGCAAGTTTCCAGAAAAATGACACGGGAGTGGCATGGGGAAAAATATTGTTGTAATTGTGCACGAGGATAGTAGAAAAATAACGGAGGACTCCATTGGGATTTGAATGGATTGTGAAAAATGGGCATTCAATACTATAAGGTGGTTGAAAAATAATAGTGATTTGTGACATCAGTCGATAAGAAACACGATGCCAGATGTGGAAGAAGTTATTACCTTTTGATGAAAGACTGATGAAATATGCACAGTAACAGCTGTTGACCTAAAGGTTGTAACCTTCCTTGACAAATGGTGATGATGGACATTGTCTTGGCAAACAGTATGTTGCATCTGTTTAAAAAACTTGTATAACCAATAATATATCCCTTTATGATCTCATCTATGACAGAAGTTTTGCAACATGAATCGTAAAATTTACGTACAGTTACCATGAGGCTAAAGTTATATGAAAAGTTGCATAACATTTTAATCACAATAGAACATAGATAACATTACAAATGTTTAAACTGAGAAATTTTACAATTTAATGTACAAAATGAGCTCATTTCAAATTTGATTCCTGCTACAGGTCTCAAAATAGTTGGGACGGGGGCATGTTTACCCTGGTGTAGCATCTCCTCTTCTTTTCAAAACAGTTTGAAGTCTGTAATACATAAGGCCTTCCCTGAAATAGACGTCATCTGGAGGGGAGCATATGTTGCTCTAAAACCTTTATATACCTTTTAGCATTCAAAGTGCCTTTCAAAACAAGCAAGCTGCCCTTACTGTATGCACTTATGCACCCGCATACCATCAGAGATGCTGGCTTTTGAACTGAACGCTGATAACACACTGCAAGGTCTCGCTCCTCTTTAGCTCGGAGGACATAGCGCCCGTGATTTCCAACACGAATGTCAAATTTGGACTCGTCTGACCATGGAACACTTTTCAAATTTGAAAAAGTCAATTTTAAATGAGCCTTGGCCCACAGGACACGATGGCGCTTCTGGACCGTGTTCACTTATGGATTACTTTTTGCAAGATATAGCTTTAGTTGGCATCTGCAGATGGCACGGCGGATTGTGTTTACCGACAATGGTTTCTGTAAGTATTACTGGGCCCATTTAGTAATGTCAATGACAGAATCATGCCGATTAGTGATGCAGTGTCGTCTGAGGGCCCAAAAGACCACGGGCATCCAACAAATGTCTTCAACCTTGTCCCTTACGCACAGAGATTTCTCCAGTTTCTCTGAATCTTTTGATGATGTTATGCTCTGTAGATGATGAGATTTGCAAAGCCTTTGCAATTTGACGTTGAGGAATGTTGTTTTTAAAGTATTCCACTATCCTTTTTACGCACTCTTTCACAGATTGGAGCGCCTTTGCCCATCTTTACTTCTGAGAGACTTTGCCTCTCTAAAGCTGGCTGCACACTAGACAATTTTCAAATCTTAACCGATTTTAAAACCATGGGAGACCACAGACATGAAGTCACCTATCATTCATCAACCTCAAATATGGCTTTTCATCTGAGATGTAGTAGCAACTTTACATGGCGCTCAATATGATGTATTGAAGTGTTTGTGTGGAAGCGTTTGCTGCAGGACAGGCTCCGTGTGCGTTCACTTGCTCTTAAAATCTCCGTCATTTTTGGTCATACAGATAAAAGTAGCCTAATACATCTTTAATCTGTAAAGACTCTACGTTTAAATTTGTGTGCACTCAGAATAACAACGAAGCGTTGCGCTTTTAAGCAAACAGGATGCGCTTTAGGTCTCATGTGAACTTGAGCGAGAAACTTGAAACTCGAATATATCTAAAAATACAGAACATAGAAAATATATCTATAGAGATGAAATGTCTAAAAATAAAAATAGAAGGCGTGTGTGTTAGCATGGATGATTTACATGAAATTGAATCTGTGCAACACTGTGCATAATAAGATGGCTTTCAGTTCAATATAATAACAAAAAAGCGACATTTTGGGTTTTATTCAACTAATAAGGAGTTGGCATCTGCAGATCTGTACTATATTTTACTGTAATTGACAGTTATCGGCAAAAATGTCAACAACATGCGGGAGTGGGAGGGAATGGGAGTCATTCTTCCGGAGTGGAACAGAGATTTCTCCAGTTTTTCGTGGATTGGGACGGAAGAGATTAAAGTTTGTGATGCATTTTGGAAACAGGAGATGAGCCCTGGTCTAATCGCCACCTGGCTTGAGAAACCCGTTCTCAAAGACTTACTTTTAGTCATTATTTGGGTAGCACACATATTCTGAATGCCTTCGGCAGAATTCAAATGAGCCATTTTAATCTAGATTAATCTAGATTAATTCCAAAATTAATTTAGATTAAAAAAATTAATCTATGCCCACCTCTAGTTATAATACTAATTTTTTTGGAAATTTAATCCTCAAAAACTAATGCATTAGCATAAATCTGTCTTATTTTTACCCAATTGTGTAGTGGTATGCAACTATGCTTTATTCCTTTTAAAACCAGTATAATACATCAGTCATTTATTATGGTCCATACAAGTGGCTGGGCAATGAAAAACAGCTTTTGCTAATAGCAAAGAGGCTCTGCTCAGTCCCTGTGTGTTTAGTTAAGATAATATCACTGCGTTTACAAATTTCCCTTAATATGTGACAGGTTAGTATTGCAGAGGGTCATGGAAAACATCTTTGAAGTTGTTCCTCCAATCAATTTGTGTGATGGACTTTCTCTCTATTTTGTAAAAACAAAAACAAGCACTCTTCATTGGTTGCACCATTATCTTAACATAAGGTGATGGGGCAGTTCTACATTTTACGAGGTAATTTAGCACAGATGATGAATACAGTGTTTTTCACTGTCTGATCCTTCCTTTGAGCTTGCTGACACATGTTTAAGTTGTTAGAAATATGTAAATGTTTACTATATTCGCTATGGGATGTTCTCTTGTGTTTATCATTTGGGTACATGCTATCCTTCTGACACAGAGAAAACATTGTGTGTCTCAACAAGTACACAATCAGGACAAGGGTACTTGTGTTCCGAACACTCAATGGCAGCTTAAAAAGAGCTGCAATCTTTAAATGGAGAGGTTTCTTTGAATTCTTTTCCTCTTGATAAACTTATATATTTGCACTTGCAGATATTAATTCATGCATTATTGCATGCACAACATTTTCTCAGAGGTATTGAGTACCTGAGAACTATACTTGAGTAAAAATACATATTAACAGTACTTAAGTATTTTACCTGTGCTGAATGTAGGCTCATAGATCCACTAGTCCTCAATAACTTGAAAAGAAATGCCAGTGAAAAATAAAAAAACAGGTGATTTGTGAGGAGAGCAATCATATGTTCAGTTACTAAAATCAAAATAAAACAGAACATCTCAAAACTGCAATAAGTCAAGGCTGACACAGCAACCTCTTAAACATCTACAAACAATGAAGGCTCAGTTAAGCTCAAGTATTCAAAAAGGGCATAAGTAAACCAATAGCTTTCAGAAAGGTCATAGCCTGTGATGTTCTCATCTCGTATGAGTCAAAATCTGCTAAAGGGAACAGCATTTTCTGTTATATTTCAGTTATATTGTCACAAACATGGCAAATACAGACTCTGGATGGAAACTTCTTAAACTGTCAAGTGACAGAATATGTGACATCATGGTGATTACCACAAAATCATTTTAAATTGTTCCTTTTCTCTGCAAAATAAAAAATAAAAATTGGGTTATACTGAAGCATTATGGTGAATGGTGAATACAATGTTAAAAAGCGAATGGGGTTCTCCGTTCACTTCCATTGAACTTCCAGTCTATAAGCTTTAAGATGCTCACGGTTTCAATAGTACAGTCACAAAATGTAAATGTGTGTATTAACATGATTTAAAGGGGTGGTTGACTGTTTTTTTCTTCTTTCCTATGCTTGATAATGTTTATGGGGTGTAGTCTAACATGTGTTAATGCTTTGGTAAAAAAACATTCTTTTTCACATAATTTACCTTTATCCCACACTGCTCTGTACCTTCTCTGATAAACACGCTGATTATTTCCTGAATTTATGAAGCCCCTCCCTCAGAAATACGCAATGGGTGGAGATGGGTGGAGATGAGTTGTGATTCGCTAAACCGCCTCTAGTGCACATCTAAACATCCCACCCCTCGCCTCAGCAGAATGTGCTGCGGTTGTGTTGTAAAAAATGGCGTCATCTATATTTCTTATCAATCTGAGCCAGATTGAAACGCAGAGGATAGTAGTGAAGAGGATTGCGCAGAACCTGTGCAAGTACGGCCCTTAATAGTGTGCTTGTTTGTTTGTTGTTGTCTCATACTTTTAGCTGTTATTTGTAAATTCTACTGCTTCTGTTAGCTTTTAATATACGGTTTTATCCTGATGAAAGCTTTAATACAGCACGGCAACCGCACGCGCATCCATGTATAATGCTCCTCATAGCTATGTGACAATACAGGTGCATCTCAATAAATTAGAATGTTGTGGAAAAGTTCATTTATTTCAGTAATTCAACTCAAATTGTGAAACTCGTGTATTAAATAAATTAAATGCACACAGACTGAAGTAGTTTAAGTCTTTGATTCTTTTAATTGTGATGATTTTGGCTCACATTTAACAAAAACCCATCGCACATTATTACAAACACAGTTACCGTATTATCGCAGAAGATACTGTATATCGCACACCCCAGACTCAATGAATCATCCGCGGTTGTGCGCGCACTTGTTTGCACATGAGCAAAATCGCCTGTCCACTGATTCATCAAACCTACTTTCCTGCAGTCTCCAGCCCGATCTCACAGCAATTCGTACATATTTAACAAGGTGGCTAATTCATATGAATTCGTACCATCTCACTCAGTACAAATTAATACGATTTTTCGTATGTATTTTACGAGTTGCCTATTCATATGAATTTGTACGAATGACCTACACCTAACCCCGCCCCTAAACCCGTCACTGGGGTTTAGACAAATCGTACTAAATGAGTGAGGTCGTACGACATTGTACGAATTAGCCAACTCTTAAAATATTTACGAATTTCCGTGAGATAGCGCTGGCAGTTTCTGTTCTTCTGACGTCTGACTATTATGTAGTAAGTAGCGAATATGCTTCGGGGGAAATGTATCGGAGTAAAAGTATACATTTTAATTAGGAAATGTAGTGGAGTAAAAGTAAAAGTTGGCTAAAATTTAAAAACTCAAGTAAAGTACAGATACTCCCCAAAAATACTTAAGTACCGTAACAAAGTATTATTACTTCATTACAATACACCACTGCTAATACTATGAGAATAGTGACTTTATAAACGTTGATGTTCCTTTTATTTTTCAGTTGTCCTTTGTTGGGAGTAGCTAAAGTGTGTGGAGTACGTCCATAATTTAAAGGGATAGTTCACCCAAGTTTCTTTCTTCTGCTAAAAACAGAAGATATTTTAAAGAATGTGGGTAATCAAACAGTTGCTGTACCCATTGACAACATTACTATAAAAATTGCTGTTGGTTAACAACATTCTTCAAATCATCTTCTTTTGTGTTAAACAGAAGAAAGAAACTCAGATTTGGAACAATTTAAGGGTGAGTAAATTATGACAGAATTTCCATTTTTGGGTGAACTACCCCTTTAAACTTGAAGGATCCAGCCTCATCCATTGCAATTGCATGGAAAAGAGTGTATGTTGATTGAGTATATGATTCAAAACATTTTCATGTTCCATGGAGATAAAGGTCATATTGGTTTGGAATGACATGAGGGTCAGTAAATAATGACAAAACAAATGACATTTTTTGGGGCATTCTAGGCTCATTATAGTAGCAATAGTGCAACACGGGGCTTAGTACACCACAACAGCATTCAGCCAAATGTAGAAGTTATACATCTACATCTATGACAGGAGTGTCCAAACCTGTTCCTGTCCACTGTCCTGCAGAGTTTAGCCCTAACCCTAATTAAACACACCTCAACCCAAGTAATCAAGGTCTTCAGACTCACTAGAAACTTCAAGGCAAGTGTGTTGGAGCTGGCTGTAGCTAAACTCTGCAGGATATTGACCCTCCATGAGCAGGATTGGACATCCCTGGTCTGTGCTCCCCTGCCAGGTGACATTTTTGGGAGAAGTCGTGTTAATGCTCTTTGTTTGTGCTTCTGAGTGTCTGATCTCTTGCCTACACACCGTTTTGAGAAGATTTACATAACTTGTTGGCGTTAACCTCGGTTAACCCCACTGTTGATCGCAAGATGACCCCTGTCCCACAAACACATTCTTACAAATACATGTACCCATGAACTCTTGTACTCTACTATGTTATGACCAGAGCAGCTGTGGCAAACATGCAGCACGTAGATCGTGTACAGGGGGCTTGAAGACCATTGTGCACAAGTAAACTACTGTATTTCAGCATGATTATGTTGAAAGGGAGGAATTTTGGTTTGATAAGAAGTTTAAGGGCTTTTGCTGATTGAGATATGGTTCAGCTGGATATACTTATTACCATTTTTATTATTCTGTAAGGAAAGCCTTTCTTAATTCCAGGTGTTAGGTAGGAATGCAAAAATGCCATGAGTATGCACACTTAGGGATGCCACTAAGTATTTTGTTGGTCACGCTATTCAAACGTCACTTCGCTCCCATGGCTACAGCTTGTATATTGTACAAACATTACGGTAAGGTACGATGATTGTTATGATCAAGAACATAAACATAATGAAGTATGTTCCAGGAAGAAGCGGGTCAAGGCTGTGAGTGGGCATTTGTGTATTTAGCATATGTTGTTTTTTACAGCGTACACACATATTTTGGTTTGTACAGAATGTCCATTAGCACAAGACTTTCTGAACTTTTCTTGTTTCACACATTCCAGAGGTCTAAAAAAATATATATATTGTGTTAAACATGAATTATTAATGTTGTAGTGTATTTGGGCTGTTAGGGTTTTAACAGAGTAGCAGATAAAAAGGTCTGGGTGCATAAGTAAAGAATTGGAAGTGATAATGCCATTTTTTTAAATTGTATTTATAATAAAAAAATTATTAGATATTGTATATTTATTATAAAATAAAAAGTATTTTTTTTATAAAAGGCTATGATTGATAATGGATACCTGGGAAAAGTCTGTTATGTCTGGATAGCGATGGTTAATAACAAGAACTTTGGTTAAAACCCTAAAAGAAGTTGATACTCAACTGCAGAATGTGTCAAGCATGTGTTCACATCTGTATAACCAAATCAGCCATTGAAGTAGTTCATATGACTTACTGCTTGTCTGTATTTACTTGTTTTTTCAGTGTGTGTAAGAGTTTTCAGAGTCTTATTCTGTTGGCTACATTGTTGCATGACAGCTGAGAAAGTGAGTCATTTGAATCGTTCACTCGACTGTTTTGTTCAAAAACAGATTAATCCAGTTAAGTCACCTTTATTTTTATAGTGTTTTACGATCAGACTCGACGATTGATTGTGCTGTTGACTTTTAGAACTACGGTGAGGAAAATTATTATTTGATCCCTTGCTGATTTTGTACGTTTGCCCACTGACAAAGAAATGATCAGTCTATAATTTTAATGGTAGTTTTATTTGAACAGTGAGAGACAGAATAACAACAACAAAATCCTGAAAACTCATTTAAAAAAAGTTATAAATTGATTTGCACTTTAATGAGTGAAATAAGTATTTGACCCCTTCGCAAAACATGACTTAGTACTTGGTGGCAAAGCCCTTGTTGACAATTACAGAGGTCAGACAGACATTTCTTGTAGTTGGCCACCAGATTTGCACACATCTCAGGAGGGATTTTGTCCCACTCTTTGCAGATCCTCTCCAAGTCATTAAGGTTTCGAGGCTGACGTTTGGCAACTCGAACCTTCAGCTCCTCCACAGATTTTCTATGGGATTAAGGTCTGGAGACTGGCTTGGCCACTCGACCTTAATGTGCTTCTTCTTGAGCCACTCCTTTGTTGCTTTGGCCGTTTGTATTGGATCTTTTTCATGCTGGAATATCCATCCATGACCCATTTTCAATGCCCTGGCTGCTTCAATGCTCTGGCCCTGACGATGCATGGCCCCGTCCATTGTACCTTTGATGCGTGCAGTTGTCCTGTCCCCTTAGCAAGAAAACACCCCCAAAGCATAATGTTTTCACCTCCATGTTTGACGGTGGGGATGGTGTTCTTGGGGTCATAGGCAGCATTCCTCCTCCAAACACGGCGAGTTGTGTCGATGCCAAAGAGCTGGACTTTGGTCTCATCTGACCACAACACTTCCACCCAGTTCTCCTCTGAATCATTGGCAAACAGACGGGCCTGTACATGTGCTTTCTTGAGCAGGGGGACCTTATGGGCGCTGCAGGATTTCAGTCCTTCACAGTGTAGTCTGTTACCAATTGTTATCTTGGTGACTCTGGTCCCAGCTGCCTTGAGATCATTGCCAAGATCCTCCTGTGTAGTTCTGGGCTGATTCCTCACCGTTCTCATGATCATTGAAGCTCCACGAGGTGAGATCTTGCATGGAGTCCCAGTCCGAGGGAGATGACAGTTATTTTGTGTTTCTTCCATTTACAAATAATCGCACCAACTGTTGTCACTTTCTCACCAAGCTGCTTGGCGATGGTCTTGTAGCCTTGTGTAGGTCTACAATCTTGTCCCTGACATCATTGGACAGCTCTTTGGTCTTGGCCATGGTGGAGTGTTTGGAATCTGAGGGTGCTTTCACACTTGGTTTGCTTGCCTGGTCCGAACCCAAGTCCGTTTGCTCCCCCCTCCTCCTTTTATATATTAATGTTTTTGAACCGTTTTTGTTTTTGTTTAAAAAGCTTAATGCTTAAGGACACTTATGTCTGTCTTATGAATGTACCAAATGTGAGCTTGAAGGAAACGTGAAAGGAACATACACACTCAAACACACATTTTTATCAAATAATACGACATTAATAATGGTTCACTTCTGCGATTTGGTGCGATTGCGTTCAGATCAGCAGCGAACCGTACCGGAATTCACTTGAACCGTACCCCAGGCCGCCCTTTTACGCAGACTCGGGTACGGTTCACTGGTGCACACCCAAGGTCGGATGACAGCCTTCACATCATCCAAATGAACCAAAATCTTACGTCAATCGAACCCGGGTGCGCACCAAAAGTGCTAGTGTGAAAGCACCCTGGTTGATTGATTGCTTCTGTGGACAGGTGTCTTTTATACAGGTAACAAGCTGAGATTAGGAGCACTCCCTTTACAAGAGTGCTCCTAATCTCAGCTCCTTACATGTATAAAAGACCCCTGGGAGCCAGAAATCTTTCTGATTGACAGGGGATCAAATACTTATTTCACTCATTACATAATTTTTTTGAAATGCGTTTTTCTGGATTTTGTTTTGATAGATTTGTCTCTCACTGTTCAAATAAACCTACCAATAAAAAGTATCGACTGATCATTTCTTTGTCAGAGTGCAAACGTACAAAATCAGCAGGGAATCAAAAATGTATCCCCACTGTATTTTCATTCGTGCAACAAATATACAAAATATTGTGCCTCATTCATGAAACATTCTAAATATAGGTGTAAATTCAGAGTAATTTGCACATAAAGCTGACCTTCCCGAAAACTTTCCTCTGGATTCACAAATGCTTTGTAAATGTCCGATTTGATAGTTAAATGTGTATGTTAATGAATTACAATAATTTGTAAATTGGGTGCTGTGCACACTCATTCACAATTAGCATAATCCCTGCCTACAGCTACGCAAATTTCATGTCCATGAACACAGTGAAATATTCTGGTCTACTTTCTCAATTTGGCTACAGTATATTGCATACATACAAAAAAGACTAATAGGTCATATGGCTAACAATAAATATTCAATAACGTGTGTCCACCCAAGCGTTTTAGCCGCCTGAAAAATGACAAGTGAACACTTAGGTGGCACAGCGTTTTTTCCCATAGACTGTAAAAAAAACTTTTTCCAGCTGTTGATTTGGTTGCTATGAAGTGGAATATCCACGGCAGTAACGCATGACTAGTATCTCATTTTGAAGAATATTACTGAATATAAAAAGGCAGTAACCATTAATATTAACTTCTCTATTGTTGTTCAGTTGTTGTACACGTAGAATGATTGGTCGGTGGGGTATTTGTCCTGCCCCTCCAGGCCCTCCTTTAATTGATTGGATGGCTGGGTAAAAATATTGTAAAATATTATAATGGCAGTACATCAAAATTCAGTGTCACCAGTTTGCCAAAAAGGTAGGGAGGTAGGGAGCAGGTGTAAATTTCTTTCGTAGTAACTACATTTTTCATGAATCCGAACATTTATGTCATAACGGCTTTACGAATGATTTACACAAAAATTTGTTCTGCTCGTGTTTCATGAATGAGGCCCAACGTGTCTAAAATGTCTGAGTTACTAAATATTAACTGGAATTATTGCATTTACATTTATGTATTTGGCAGATGCATTTTTCACTCTATGTTGGTCAGTGCAAATTCACATGACCAACTTGGACAAGAGCAAAATCTGCTTAGGGAACTGTTTCACCCTTGCAACAACCTCTTGATCCAATGGAACTGTGAATGTGACTTCACCTTTACATTGTATTCTAGTTATCAGTTCATGCATTCTGTGGGAATCAAACCCATGACCTTGGCTTTGCTAGTGTCATGCTCTACAACTTCGAGCTTCAGAAATGCACATCCAGTCACGTAGTTGGTCTGAATATCGAAACAGCATTCTTGCTCGTGTTTTGTGGCTGACCCGTCAGAATAAGGATTTCCAGAGAGCTGTGTAATACGAGTACTGTAACACTAACATGTTACACAATGAAGCATCCTGGGAAACTGTTTAGGCCCCAGTGACAACCTTCAGCAATGTTTGACTCCTGTGCTGCTCTGTTCCTACAAATAGCAGCATTGAAAATTACCTTTCCTGTTCAGTGGGACAATTCACTTGGGCTTCCTCAACATCTGGGCAGAAAAATTAAATTTGAAGTGAAATTTGAAGTGCAATTAAACTCAACAGATGCAGAAGGACTTTTTGAGGAATGGGGATTTTATTGTTGTGGCTTGAGCTTTGGAAGGCCAACTCGAGAGCGACCAGCAGCTGTGTTTCGAGAGAGGCTGGGGGTGGATGGGCGGCTGGATTTTCTCCCTCCCATCCCCACTCGGTAATTACTCTGGTGATTTATAATGTCCAGAAGACAAATGCAGTGTCAGCTGAGACGTCCCCCCAACCGATGCCCTAAACATACAATTTCACACTACATTACCAACCCTCTCCAAGGGCAGCGGGATTTAATTGCCGCATATCCGAGGCCAAAAGTACTCTGTCACTTATTTCCTCACACAGTGCAAGTTTTCAACATTGGACAACTTCTTTCGACACTTTAAGAGCTGATGGGGGATGAAATCGGAGACGTAATTCATCTGCACAGTAATCTACACATAATTCTTAGAATAACACAAGAGCTGCTAACATAGCCGGATCTTCAAAATTCGTCCTTATGACCCCTTGTACATTTGGGTGTACAACAAGAAGGGTCAAATGATAAACTAATACAACAATTATACATTTTCAGGTGGGTTATATAAATAAAATAATATCTGATGTCACTCTAAAACCAGTTTAGTCTTAGGAAAAATAAAAATCAAAGAAATACTTTGATTTAACTTTTAAATGAATCCTAAAGAGAGTTTTGTCCTCGTTTACCCTCATATTGTTCCAGACCCATTTGACTTTCTTTCTTATAGGTGCAATTTTTGATTAATTATCTGGACACTTATCTGGAAATGGGTTTGTAAAGCTAAAAGACAAAAACAGCACATTGAAGTATATACCATATGATTTGTGTGCTATACGACAGCTTTTTGAGACAATCAAATGTAGGTAGCCTATGCCACTGCTCTCAAACCAAATATGACAATGAAGTAAGCAAGAACAAATGGTGTTTTGCATCCGCTATGTTTAGATGGGATGATTTTCAGTGAATAAAGTCAATTTAATTTTGTTTATCACATAAAACTATTTTGCGACTTCATAATACATTCAATTAAGTACATTAAGTATTTGGAACTTGACAGCCCCAGACTCCATTCACTTTCATTGGACAGAATATGCTTCATCTTTCATTTTATACAGAAACATACAGGCGAATAAATCATTATTTTTTCAATAAAATACCTGCTTAATGAACATCACCAAACACAGTAAAACCACACACCCTACTGGCCTTATTCCTATGCTTCTTAAAATTGTAAATGTGAACACATGGGTTTGGATGTTTGGCAGGCTCCGCTAGGAGCTTGCTGACAGCTCGGCACAGTCCCTCAATTCCCATTGTGACTTTTAAATGAGAGCAGGATCAGGTTTCATCAGATGGGGAGGAACTACAGCAAAGCATCTTAATAGGCATGAGTGGACGCTGGGTTCAGGACAGAGTCGGCAGTAACACTGCCAAGACCGGCGCTGGAAATATGAGCTTGCACCTGGGCTATTACGGAGAACATTTTCCTATCAAGCACAGCAAATTACCAATAATGTGTTGTGCATCCCCTTACCGACCATATTTACAACACAATCATAACTTGATTTGAATATCTGCAGCTGCACAATTGTAAAACAGTGCCTGAAGAATTTTGATCCAGCGCCTACTGCAAAGAGCTTTACTGCAACAAGCAGCGAATGTCAAAAGACACGTGACCTAAGCTCTTTAGCAATCCGACCGAGCATCTGACTGTACAGCACATTCTCAGAGCAGAGGTGCTGAAAGACAGAAACAAGCTGGAGCAGTCGACCTTTGTCCCAAGCCGGGACATGACACCTCTCCAGAGGCTCTTCTATTACCAAAAGCTCTTCTCTGGAAGTTCATGCCACGAAGAAGCTGGAGATTTTAAATGCGGCCTCTGGGTCGACAAGCTTTTAGCCCCAAATGGTTTCTATCATGTAACACTGTCTGAATGGTACTGAACATGGTGAACTCTTGAGGGTACTAGCTCTAGTTAATGCCCAGATGAAATCATAAAAATGCTGGTGAAGACCTGTCAAAAATGACATTGCTAAAACGAGTCCAGGAGTATGTCGTTATGCAGCAAGTTTCCCACAACAAACTAAACTCTTGCAGTAATTCAGAGGTTTTACAATACCAGAAATAATGCAACACACGTGGCTTTTTGTAAAAAGTTACATTTATTGTAGAAACGCTGCTATAAGTCTTATTAGAATATTGCAAGAAATAAATGAGAAGCATTTCACAAATCCAGCTGTAAAAAATTGATAATTTTCAGTCCAAACAAACATTTTTAAATGTTATTTTGAGATGGATTTATTTTAATTTGGACAAATTAGCTTCAGTTGTTCTTTAATGCTAAAATAAACCAGACTTCAAAAGCATGGGCTGTACAACCTGCTTTCATATAACATGCTAAACACACACATACTGTGTAAAAAAATCCAACCACCTTAAATTAGTGCAAACTTCCAATTTATCAGTGCTCAGCAACTGTTCATCCACTGTAGCCAGGCACGGAAGGACAACTTTTGGTGATCTTCATGTGACAGCACAAAGTGTATCCTTGTATCTGGAAAATGACGTAGTATTACATGCTGGAAAAACATCAATTGTGTCATGTTTTTACATGTTGACCTCAACCACAACAATTTCCATATTAGAGGTGCACTAAGTATTAATTTTTGGTTTGATTCCAGGACTATATGAGATGATAATAAGCATCTTATTTCAACATTTCTTAGCATAACTGTACTGTACCTCATTGTGTTTTGGCTGCAGTGTTGCTAGTTGTTTCCTGTTGTTCAGTATCAGGGGCTGAATTTGATGCACCATCTTCTTTCTTCTCTGTGGCTAGGAAATCATGAATGGCGTTCTCGATGTGTGGCCTGAAGATATGGTTTAATTTAGGGTCCACCACCTGAGTAATGATACGGTCCACCCCTGATTCCAACATCCCTGACCTGCGAGAATAAGGAAATGTTTTAAATAAAAATGGAAACTAAACCAAAATTGTATTAAATACACTCGTGCAATGCATCAGCTACCTTTCCTTTAACATGAGCTCTCTAAAAACATCACAAATTTCACACTGTGCCAAAAAGGCCAAGTGTATATAATTCAAAACATTTAAAGAAATAAAGTATGCAAAACGATAAGTGTGATACATACTGAACTACGTTTTTTCTCAAGCCAGACCTCGCTTGGTTCTTGTTGATGGACGGACTCCATTCTTGAGTACTGAGATGATTGGACACAAAGTTGTCCACCTTCTGTCGCAGATTTTGATAAGCTGGCTAGAAAGAGATGAATTCATGTCAGTTTAAACAAGATAGATAGATAGACAGACAGAAAAAATAACAGATAAATGACAGACAGACAGACAGCTAGATAGATGACAGACAGACGAATAGATAGACAGATAGATAGTCAGAAATACAGACAGACAGATAGAAGACAGACAGATAGTGTTTTAAATAGATAGTCATTCTAGACTCTTTATTATGGTCTATGGTTAAGATGCCCGGAAACGCCGTGGGCAGCTCGCCAGCTTCTGAGGCGCAGGCTCGGTCGTTTATATGCAGCACTAGATCTCACCTTCGTGTCCACGTCTGCCAGACAGTCTCGTCTGAACTCATCAAACAGGCCTCTGTTCTTCAGATGCTGCACTATGAGCGCGATGAGCTGCGGGTCTCCTGGAGGAGCACTGCTCAGATTGCTGCTGCCCTCTGCCATGAATCCACTGCCCTCAGTAACAGAAGAACACAAACTTCTCTCGGCCTTACAACAGATTCTGTCGCGATTGAAGTCTAATATTTAATGCTTGAAATAAAATAGAAGTTCTTACATGACAAGAAAAGTAAATAAAAGCGCTTGCTCGTCTTCTTCTGTGTTGCTGTATGTAGATGTGTTCCAGCAGACACACCGCCATCTACCGGACATAGCATTTCTTCTTCTTCTTGTTCAATGGCGAATAACTCCACAAGAGCATTCTCGCCATCTACTGTACTGGGTGTCAAATTAAACTCACATAGATGATGAGCCTGAAAAAAAGCTCCACATATCGCTGCCCTCTGCCATGAATCCACTGCCCTCAGTAACAGAAGAACACAAACCTCTCTCGGCCTTACAACAGATTCTGTCGAGATTGAATTCTGATATTTAATGCTTGAAATAAAATAACTTCGAAGTTCTTACATGACAAGAAAAGTAAATAAAAGCGCTTGCTCGTCTTCTTCTGTGTTGCTGTGTAGATGTGTTCCAGCAGACACAGCCATCTACCTTCTTCTTGTTCAATGGCGAATAACCCACAAGATTCATTCTTACTGGGTGTCAAATTAAACTCACATAGATGATGAGCCTGAAAAAAAGCTCCACATATCCCCATCCACACATATTATAATCTAGAGACCCTAAACCTGAGTCATGTATACATTTAATTAGTGCTCTGTCCAAAATACCCTTTTCTAAAATATCTGCTATTATTTCAGCTAACTTGCCATAATTTTCAATACATGTTTCTTTAAAATCAGTTTGCCTAACATCCAGCCTTCTCCTCTTCCGTGCTTTATTCAATACATGTTTCTTTAAAATCGAGTTTGACTCCCCACAGGTACTTTAACATCCACCTCCCTCTTAGTGCTTTTTTTGTCAGCAACTTCATTACCAGATACCCAAGATGTGCTCGCACCCAACAAAAATACATCATTATTCCAGCCTCTTTCAATCTGTATAATGATAAATACACTTCATTAATACATTTTATCTGTCAAATCTTGCATGTATTGAATCTCAGTATAACGATCGTCGATCACTGTAATATAAACAAAACAATTGTTATAAAAATATATAAAACATGGGCTTTCAACTTTCAGCTATCAGAAAGTGTGTGTGTGTGTGTGTGTGTGTCAAACTCTCACAACTGTATTAATTACAGTTAATTACAGGCCTGGACTACTAGTTCAATTTGTCCAGAAGTACATTAAAAGGTTTTAGAAGCTGTCTGATCAGTGATAATATTGTTATTTGATGTATTATTATTATGTTTTAATGTGTAGATGAAAAGCTTGTGTTATATTATCAGTGCTGGGTAGATTACTGGCATCTGTTACTGCTTTCAAATGACTTTTCAAAAATTGTAGTTAGCCATCAAGATTACTCATTTTTAGTAATATATAGATTACCTTTGGATTATTTTTAGAGTACTTTTAACATAACTGGTCTAAAGAGAATAAAGGAGAATACAATTTATGACAATTATCCGACATTGGCAGAACACAAATGTGTTGTAAATGATTGAAATATTAACCTTAAATCTCAGTAAATATTTTCGGTCAAAGGTGTACGACTGACCAAAGGTTTGGGAACAAACTTGAACATGTACAAAAAATGTCAAATAATGTACTTTTATTGTGTGAATAATTTGTAATCTTGAAAAGTAACTAAACAAGTAATATTTTCTGATTATGATGTCCATGTATGATTACAAGACAACCTGCTGATTCTAATTTAATATTCATTAACATGATCACAAATAAGCCAGATGTGATTGTTTACCTCCATACCTCAAAATGATTTTTTCCTCCTGTAAATCTTCTGTACTTTAAACAGAGACTTATAACCTCTGCTGCCATCTCAAGAGGGGGTAGTTATTCTACCCGTGTTGGTCATTTCTGAGAGGATACAGTGATATTGTTACAGCTCATCTCAGACTCAGTATTCTAGGCATCTATGTGACCGTGGAACATTTCTGAAAGGGCAAATTGTCCTCGCTATTCGTCTGAGTGTCATTATTTTTGATTACAATTGATTAATTGTGATAATGAAATGGATTAATGAAAGGCTATCACATAATAATTCATCTCAAATTATCCCATTGTGTAATTAGATGATTTGAAATCATGGAGTCTTTGATGTTTCCTTCAATTGCAGGATGAAACGGTTGCCAAGCAACAACAGAGAGGAACCATGGTGACACTGATGAGGGGAAATGTAACAAACATGTCCCCTGTGGCCCCTCATTAGTGGATGACCATGTGTCTATATCACTCACAATATTAACAGTGTTTATAATAATACTGGCAACAGATATGTAACACTTGAAGCACATCCACATATTCATGTTTCATTTCAGAATATATAAAGTGTTGCATTCTGAGTCATACCAATAAATGTATAGCTATATTTCTCAAATCATCTAGTTTAAATCTAGTTGCCTTTTTGCCAATATTTGTGCCTTATTAAGCTTGTCATCCGACCTGAGAGGTACCAACATATATTATACCAGAAGATGGCGGCATAATATAAACCAGTGCGATCACAAGATCAGTCTCTGCTGTGTCTTTCAAGTGTTGCATTATTGAAGTCATTTTACTTTGCTATTGTGTAAAAAGGTTATATATAATATTATATTTGATCATTTATTTGACTATGCTCTAGCAAAGTGAAACTACTGTCTTCACTTGACAATTGTCTGTCTCTTTATAAGAAATATTCTTTCTCATGAAAATATCTCTCAAATGTTTAAGAAATATTCTTTCTCAAATGTTTTTGCACCCCCACATTTATGCTGGAGCAAAAAAATAAAAACTGCACAAACACAACAAAAAACAAACTATACCTGCAGGGGCATGCATACAAACAAAAACTATCATTGAACAGGAAAAAATGCAAACTTTCATTCATTCATACAAGCATAAACTAAAATAATAATATCATAAAAAGTGTTAATAATGATGATAATACGATACAAAAACATCAAAGGAAGAGTTAATTAACACAATTTAAAAATTTATTTTTACTTTTTCAAAACCAATGTGTCTTTGAAACACTCAAAAAACAATAAAGCAGAATGATAATATATATAAATAAAAAATAATAATAATACTGATAAAAATACAAATAACTAATTGGTTCTGAGACAGATGAAAAGCACTGGCCATTATTCCCTTTCATTGCTGAAAAAAGCAGCTTGAACATTCTGCTAAACATCTCCTATTAAAGAAATTTACACATGTTAGTTTTACACACACAAAAAAATGACAGAATTTATATTATATTATTTAATTCCCCATTGCTTCCCCCATACTCTGTTGAATCAGAGTATGTATATCTCAAAGGATATTACAATTAAAGAAAGGCAACGAGGCATTCGTAAAAAGCATAATTGCATAGAAAATGTGGTCTTGAGGACATATCCGAAAATGTGTCAGATTCAATTTTCAGAAACAAGTCTCACAAGCTCCATCCCTATATTAAAGTGTCAATCAAATTCTGAAGGTGATTAATCAGATTATGACCTTTGAAAACATTCAATGGCTTTATGCTTCCATGCCACAAATCAGACATAAGAACATATGATGTCAAGTGCACAAATCAAGCATAATGAAGCAATTTAGCACGAGTTCAAAGCAAATAGACATAGCAGCTTATATAACCTCAAACAGAGCATGCTTCATTTGTCTAGCAAGGCATTAACAGGATTCCCTATGATCATGTGAATTATTGCACACTCCTTTGTTTGGACACCATTCGTGGCTTCTGCTCTTATTGTTCAATCCATCGGAGCCTGTGAACAGATGAAAGTGGATTCAAGATTATCAAGCGTGACAAATAAAGAACATCCCCTGTCTTTCTCTATTCAGTCCACACAAAGTCACAGGGCTTCTGTATTGGATTTCCTTTTGACATCTCAAAAGATATTGAACAAGCAGTAATAGAAGCTCATCAGCTGGTGAAGTCTGTGCAAACGAACACAGTTGGCCACACAAATCTAATTTGACGCTTTGAATGAGCATACAAGTCTTTTCGGTTGCCAAGGCAACTTGTTCCTTGTTCACTCTCTCCCCAAGCAGTAAGACGGCAACAGATTTTTATATCACGTTCATACTTGTTTTACAGACTGAGATAATTACTATTCAAAATGTTTGCAGCACTGTATTTGCACAGAAAATATAAATCCACTTCGCATGAAGACAAACTAGTGGAAAGAGCAACTGCCTGTAGACTGAAAATGAAATAAGTTGATGCAGGTGACATTGCTTACACCTACTATCATAAACTCACATGACAAGTGTAGTGAATCCTAATTGGACGATGTGTATTTTGTCACATCTTGATGTATGTATAGATAGATAGAGAAGAGATCTGAAGAGAAAACCTCCACCAGCTCCACCTGGCACGTCCTGATTTTGCTGAGTTAGATGTGTTCCTGGGGCAACATATTTTGTTGACCCTAGAACAACATTTTAATCCAAAAATGTAATCTTGACCATTTCCCTACACCTAAATCTAACCTTAACCATGAGTAATCCCTAAAATCAGAGGAAATAATAGATTAATGACACTGATGTACAAGCAACAAACACTGAATGTAAACCTAAACTTCACAAACGTGATAAACTTGTTCTTCAAATCTGATTGGTTAATAACAGTGTTGTTCCAGGGTCAACAAAGATGTTGGTAAACTTCACACTTGGTAAAATCAGGTTCTGCCTCCACCTGTCTAGATGTATAACAAGGTTTATGTCTGCCTAAACAGCAGCATCATATCTTACATGCTTACAGCAGTGTGTCTGTGTATCTATTGGAAGTAGTGAGTCCATACTTGCTCTGCAGCAGCAGTGTGCATAGCAGATCTAGTGCGCCAAGACCATATCCATTAACATATATATCATTTCTTGAAGCCAAAAAAAAGGCACCAGAATATCTTGCTATGGCCCTGGACTGAAGATTTATTCTCCTGTCATTCTTGGGAAACAGTGTAATTTTGTCCCAGAAAAAAAGTAGAACATTTGTATTTTTATAGCCACTTGAAAAGGTTACTTGAATAAATTACATTTTCCCACTTCAAACCAAAAGTATTAGGGCCATAATGGTCATAGATTGAGGGACCACCACAGGAGTCCACAACTCATGATGTGATCATCCAATATGGGGTTTTCAAAGGCTGATTTTTAAATATCACCCCAAATTTTAATCATGTGGTCTCAGTGCCAGTATTTAAACCAATAGATAGTTACTAACCTTAACCCTAAAATCACTTTAATTTGAAATTGAATTCGGTCATGTCAAATGGCAGTTTAAAATTGCGATTTGACTGAAATAGTGACAGATCTTTTCTTCCTTATATTAAAAAAGAGCTGAATGGAAGCAGTCCATATGCAGTTGGTTTTAAGAAAAGGGCAAAACATTTATTTCAAATATATTAAAACATGCTTGATGACTCGTTCATAATAAGATCAGTTAAATGTGTTTGAAATTGTAGAATTTATTTTGCATTAAAATGTTTTAACTATTCAGACTACTAAAACATTTCTGGTTAAAATAACATTGACTATAAGAAATAGATAATCAATCAGAAATCCATTTATATACCCATCCATTCACCCATTGCCTATGTTCATAGGAAGCTCCAGAAAATGTAGATTAAATATGAAGCCAGCGGCTACACTGAAATTCTCATTATCACAGCAGATTGCGGTGTGACATGAACTGGCACGCAGTTTTCCTACAGGTCATCATTCAGATGTACACACAGCTATCACATGGATGAGAGAGGTTGTTCACAAGATCTAGGGGCCTTTGCAGGCATGACCTCCAGATGCTGTGAGGTCGAGTTTCACTGCGGATTGTTCCCTGGTCGTCCAATGAGAGCCTCGAGGACGGGAGCTTCATCAAGCAGGATGATTATGAGAGCTCAGCTGATGATGGCTTTGCTGAGAGATTGATGTGGCTCTGGGTGGTCAGTTATTAATAATTCCTTGCAAGAGTGGCAGAGGCCACTGCTCTGATTGGAATAGATTGGATTGGCCATCTGTGTGGTCGGCATGGTTACCAGAGTGGCACAGCAGCAGGAAATGCATTCTAGGTGTGACGATGCTTTTGTGTTCGACTAATCTAACCTCATTCAAAGGATAGTTCACTCAAACATGAAAATGTCACATTTACTTGACATTTTAAATGTGTATGGCTTAGTTTTTTCTGTGGAGCATAAATTAAGAGATTTTGAGAAATGTCCACGTGACCATGCAGTAGAAGTCAATACTCACCAAAACCATTTGGTTTGCAAAATTATTTAAAATCACTTATTTCGTCATATTTCATTGTGTATGGAATGTTTTTTTAGTGTCGCACTTCTGTCATGAAAGGGGTGAAATGGATTTATTAATAATGTTTTAATATATAGATATTTTTATTTTCAAGACCAAGAACAAACTGCCTTAAGAAATTATTGAAAAAGTTACAATCAAAATAAGAACATAAAATAATATATAATATTAATAACAATAAAATAAAGATAAAAAAACGAATAAATACTAAACAAATTATATATATGAATGGCATGCAATTTATGTAATTAGGTAACATAGACACATAACAACATAAATTACATACAATACATATAGATACATATACACATACAAATGCATTTACATGTATTAAAGTTAGTAATTAATAATAAAACAATTATATTAAATACATTAAAAAACTTTATGACATTTTATATATACACTCACCGGCCACATTATTAGGTACAACTGTTCAATTGCTTGGTAACACACATTGCTAATCAGCCAATCACATGGCAGCAACTCAGTGAATTTAGTCAGTGGTGGAAAGAGTACGGAAAAAAACATACTCAAGTAAAAGTACCATTACCTTCCATAAAATGTAGTCTGAGTAGAGTAAAAGTCCAAAAAACTCATTGAGTAAGAGTAAAAGAGTAGCCTATTTAAAAGTACTCATGAGTATGGAGTAGTGAGTACTGAACTGTGGATTCTACCCCGTCATAATAAACGCTGTACACTGCAGTTTTTTTATTTGAAAACATTGTACATTCTGTAATTCACTTTGTCTTGTTTTAATGTTGACTGTCAACTCTTTTAATACATCAAAACAGCACAGAAACAGTATTCAGTTGAATAAAAGATTAAAGTTATTCTGAGTACAATAATCCCCATTTAAATCCTAAAGTTTGAACAAATAATTTAAAAGCGTGTGTAAGGCCACCGAGACAGCATGCTGGTGTTGCACATACAATATTAATGTTTAGAACAGTACAAATACAAACACCATTAGAAATTCATAGTTCAGCATCACACACCATGATATGGGTTAATATGAGTTTCCATTTCTCTCCACAACGGTGCCAGTTTTAGCGTTTTGCAATAAAGAATAATATAGGCCTAACTAAACTTGGAAAACTTGTTACAATTTGAACATAAATGCACATTGTTCTATAAAGGATGACATCATGCCATATCTTTTACACATTTACTCGAATCGTTATGCTGATAAAACAATTCGTAAGGAAAAATGCACTAAATAGCGAAGTATTTCTGGGGAAACTCTTTCAAAAGAAAGCAAACGCACATCTCTGCTGAGCCGCGGCGGTCTCGGTGAATCAGCAGCATCCACAACTGAATGGAACAAAAAGTGTTGAACTGGAAATTGTTTATGAGCAAGTGCACTTGCTAAATGAAGGCGGATTGTATAAAATGGATCAATCAAAAAAAAAAATTAACGAGCTGCAGTTTTATTACATCACGCGCTGACACAGATGTAGTATAACGCCACGGGTCATCAGTTGCATATTGGTCCTCAGTTTGAGAACATTATTTCCAAGCCTTTAGTGTTTCCAAAACACTTTTTTCACAACGCGCATCGAGACGAGGCATCACACATCACGCGCTCAAACTCATCAAATGTCAACTAGTTCAACAAGCAACAACGAGTTATCCAAGTGACTGCTGCAGAACGCACGTGAGGGAGAGACGAGGCAGCGCACATCACGCGTCTCTAAGTAAGTGGGAATTATACTGAACGTGGCACTTGCGGGACTGTATGCAATCGGTCTTTGTCAGTCACGTGCGTTTATAATGTGTGACGTCACAGAGGCGCCATTTTGATGCTATAGTTGCATTGAACTGTGAACTAAAAGTGTACCGAGCCGTAACAATAAAGACAGATTAAATCTTTATACTGGAGAAACAGATGCAAACCAAGTAGATACAGTACCGAAGAGATCTCTGCATTTTTTTTAGGAACCGTAATTTATATAATTTTGTTAGAATTTGGGTGAAATTCACAAGGAATGGACTGAGGCTGGGGTCAAGGCATCAAGAGCACCACACACAGACGTGTCAAGGAATTTGGCTACAGTTGTCATCAGAGACGTCTTACCTGGGCTAAGGAGAAGAAGAACTGGACTGTTGCCCAGTGGTCCAAAGTCCTCTTTTCAGATGAGAGCAAGTTTTGTATTTCATTTGGAAACCAAGGTCCTAGAGTCTGGAGGAAGGGTGGAAAGCTGTGTTAAGTGTTAAGTCCAGTGTTTAGAAAAAGTTGTGTCTGCTCGATTGTACTCCTTCTTGCAAAAAAATTATATCTATGAATAATTTCAGTCAGGTTTTAAGCCCCATCATAGCACAGAAACTGCACTTGTTAAAACTACAAATTACTTTGTAATTTGGCTGCAACTTGTTGCTAGTTTTACTTGATCTTAGTGCTGCGTTCGACACTATAGATCATGACATATTGAGATCGATTACAAAACTATACAGGTATTCAAGGGCAGGCTTTAAGATGGTTTAGATCCTACCTGTCCGATCGCTACCACTTTGTTTATTTAAACGGGGAGGCATCTCAATTTTCAACAGTAAAGTATGGAGTACCACAAGGATCTGTTCTAGGTCCACTGCTATTTTCATTATAAATGTTGCCCCTTGGTAATATTATTAGAAAATACGGGATTCATTTCCATTGTTATGCTGATGACACTCAACTATATATCACAACAAGACCAGATGAAACTTCTAAACTATCTAAGCTATCGGAGTGTGTTAAAATGTAAAAGATTGGATGACCATAATTTTCTCCTATTAAATTCAGATAAGATAGAGATATTACTTATTGGACCTAAAAACAGTACACAGAATCTCTTGGATTTGCAACTAGATGGATGTACTGTTACTTCCTCTACAATCAAAAATCTGGGTGTTATATTAGACAGCAAACTATTTTTTGAAAATCATATTTCCCATGTTACAAAAACAGCATTCTTCCATCTTAGAAACATTGCCAAGCTACGGAACATGTTAAGTGTTTCTGTTGCAGAAAAGTTAGTTCATGCATTCATGACCTCTAGACTGGACTATTGTAATGCACTGCTAGGTGGTTGTCCTGCATCTTTAATAAACAAGCTACAGATAGTACAAAATGCTGCGGCTAGAGTCCTTATCAGGTTAAGAAAATATGATCATATTACTCCAATTTTACAGTCTCTGCACAGGCTACCTATTAAGTTCCATATCAGTTACAAAATATTATTACTTGACTATAAGGCCCTAAATTATTTAGCTCCTGCATACTGAAGGATTACAAATTCTATTTAAATGGTTTAATTTAGATTCTTATTATCCACTTCCTTATTCTTATTACCACTCAATGTATAACTGTGCTTTGTCTCAATCAAGTCATGTTGACTGCCAGACGTTGATTTGTGTGAACCCCTGGTAGACGTGGATTCGTTTTAGGTTGATTGAATTAGTGTCTATGCATTTGATTATGTTGATGAGATTAGAACCACGGGAAGTCTGGTAACAGATGTTGAGTCAAAGAGCTCTTGCCAGACGTGGATTCGTTAGGTTTATTGCCCTCAGAGGCTTGCTTTTGTTTGAATTTGGCTCCACCTCTAAGAATCCCTCCTCCAAAAATACCTATAAGACAACCTGTAAATTACTTAAGAATGAGATTTTCGATGACTGCAGTTACCATCAACATGTCATAGAATAAAGAAATTCTGCTGACAATCCAATCCGAAGTCTCCTGGTCTTCTCTTCTGAGTTTTCTACTTTAGAAGAACAGAGTTTTCAACAGATGGTGCCGTGAACCCGGATAGAGTTCCAGCTTCCTCACCTGAAAAACTTCAAGCTCAAACAAAGATCTGCATCTTTTGGAATCCAGCGAAACTTCAAGCTGAACAAGGATTCCCAGACTGAATTTTTCTCTGAACCAAGGGTTCGGGTGAGTGGCTGTCTCTAATCCAAAAGAACCTAAGACCAGTGTATCCTCTGTGCCGTCAGAGAAGAGTTAACATACATCTGTAGGGTTTTTTTTAACTAAAAGTTATCCTCCGTTCAGGCAGGGAAGGTTAGCATTTCATGCTAATAATTTTGTTTTATCCTCTGTTCTTGTAGGCAGGGACGTGTATCCTCTGTTTCAGGCAGGGAAGAGTTTATCCTCTAAAGTTTTTTATTTTAGAGATGAGTTTATCCTCTAAAGTTTTTTGATTTTAGAGATAAAAGTATCCTCTGTTCTTGTAGGCAGGGACGTTTATCCTCTGTTTCAGGCAGGGAAGAGTTTATCCTCTAAAGTTTTTTATTTTAGAGATGAGTTTATCCTCTAAAGTTTTTTGATTTTAGAGATAAAAGTATCCTCTGTTCTTGTAGGCAGGGACGTTTATCCTCTGTTTCAGGCAGGGAAGAGTTTATCCTCTAAAGTTTTTATTTTAGAGATGAAAATATATCCTCTGTTCTTTCAGGCAGGGAAGATTTTTGGCATTACGTGCTAAAAATAAGTTATCCTCTGTGTCAGGCAGGGAAGTTAAGTGTGAAGTGTTGGTAATTTGGAAAGTTAACAATAGTTAAGCCTTTTTTTAACAAAGTGTACCCTCTGTTGATCAGAGAAGTTTTTGTTTTTTTTTGTTTAGTGTTTGTTTAGTGTGGTACAGAAGAAACTTGCAAAATGGTCAGAAGGAATGCTAAGCTGATTCCAACCACAGAAAAGAGTGGTCTTGCGACTCCTCTGTGGTCAGATAGTGAATTCAAAACACTGTTAGGGGAACAAATGGACCTAATAGTCACTGAAAAAGTTAGACAAGAACTAATGAGATTCATCCAGACAAGACTTGGTCAGTAGATGAGTGTAAAAGGTACTAGGAGCAAGCATTCGTAAGAACAATGTGAAAGGAATTATCTGTTGTCACAGAGAATTCAGTGTAACGACACAACAGTCTCAGCGTAATTCAGAGCTAGAGAAACAGAACAATGAACTCCGTGCGAGAGTATCCACTTTGACTAAGAAATTGAACCTCAAGAAAGTTGCAGCAAACACTGATGTGGAAGTAAGTCAGCCTGATAACATTTACCCTGATTTACAAGCGTTCTTTGAAACAGATGTAGCTCTCCAATCAGTAACTGATGTGCCTGTAAATTCCGTCAATGTGTGTGGTGCGAGGAGAAGATCGCAGGGGATTGAGGAAACTGATAGTGTTCCTCTCAATTCTTCTGTTGTGCAAATACAAACTGTTGCCAAAGCTTTAGGTCCTAAAGATATAGAGAGACTATCTCAAAGTTTACCGTCAGCACGCACACATTTTTCTGAATTTAGAAGAACATTGATCAGTAAAATGCGTCTTTATGACATGTCGTTGACAGAAGTCACGCAGTTGATGTCACAAATTTTAACTGAATCTGAATTCAACAGTTTTGAATCTGCTGTTACTTCTGAACTGCGAAATGCCAGTAAGGGTGATTTAAGAGAAGGTATTTTGAAAATCCTAAAGAATATCTTAGGACCCAAAATAGATTGGTCTAGAATTACTGCCTGTGTGCAAAGGAAAGAAGAAACTGTGAGTGAATATACTGAGAGATTTTGTCAGTCAGCTGTAATTTACAGTGGAATTGTTGATGACCCTGAAAGTGTGCTAAATGACAAGGGACCCCTGGTTCGTATCTGATCAGATGGCCTTGTAGCCGAATACAGAACAGCTTTACCATTCTTAGATCTAACTTGGTCTAACAGAACTCTCAGAAGTAACCTAGACAGGTTAGCAACATGGGAAAGAGATGCTGATGTCAAGGCAAAAGTAAGAGTAGCAGCAGCTACGTTTAACACAACGAAACAAGACAATAGATGGTCTAAAAGAGAAAGCAAATGCAAATACTGTGCAAAATTAGGACATTGGGAGAAAGAGTGTAGGAAGAAGTTGCAAGATAGTAAAAGAAATGCTATGCATAATTCTGCTCCTTCTCAGCCTGCACACAACCCTGAAGTAGTTCCGCCAGTGACCACTGAAACTCTAGGTCAGCTAGTTCAGGCTCTTCTAAGAGCACAACAAGACCAGGAAAAAAACTAATTATTGGGGCTGTGGTAGCTACCTTTCCCTGTAATCCAACACAATGATCAAAGAATTTTTGTGAAAGGTAGCATAAAAGAGAAAGAGATTGATTTTTTGCTTGATACAGGTGCAGAAATTACAGTAATTCCTACAAAATTGGCACAAGGTTTAAACATCCCATACAAGAAAACCAAACTTTGTTTAACTGGTGTAATAGGTGAAGATTCTGTTTTGTATGAAACTCCGCCCATAGAGGTACAATTTGGCCCAAAAGTCTGACTACAAAATTGCTATGCGCTCCATTAAATACAGGTGCAATTTTAGGCATGGATCTTCTGAGACAAATAAATCTAACTTTAGACATGTCCTCAGAATCTACTAGCATAAAAATTTCTCAGCACAGATTTCTACCAATAATGCAACCCCTCCTGAGTATGCTTTCTTACAGAATCATCCAATTTGGGCTAAAGACAAGGATGATTGTGGGTTGTTGACAGGTGTAGAACCAGTTAAATTGACAGGAACTCCACCTCCGGTCACCAAACAATATCCGATTAATAAGGAAGCTATACAGGAATCAAACTTATTGTAGAAAATTTGCTGGCGCAAGGAGTGCTAGTTAAAACCAACAGTCCATGTAATTCACCCATATGGCCCATCAAGAAATCTAATGGGACATGGAGACTTACAATAGACTACAGAGTAGCCAATAAACATATTGAAAAAATCACCCCTAGTGGCAGATCCATCTACAATTTGTAATGGCTTACCATTAGATTGTAAGATTTTTCAGTAATTGATATGTCTAATGGATTCTTTTCTGTACCGTTGCACTCTGACAGCCAGCCATGGTTAGCTTTCACAGTTGACTATGAACAATACCAGTGGACACGATTGCCACAGGGATTTCAAAACTCCCCAACCATATATCATCAGGCTGTCAGGCGTGATTTGTGTGACCCAGAATGTCCGGTAAAACAGTCCACTATGATCCAATATGTCGATGATATTTTGATTGCCTCAACAGATCATGAGGTACATCAAACTGAATTGGCATCATTGTTGGACTATTTGCATAAAAGGACACAAATGCAGCTTTCACAAAGCTCAAGTTGCTAAAAAGCAAGTCACATTTCTGGGTCAAACAATTGGTGCAGGAAATAGATCCATTACACAGGATCGGCGGCTTCAGTCAAAGCCATACCTCCGCCTAATACCATTAAAACACTCCGCTCATTTTTAGGAACAACAGGTTATTGTAGACCTTGGATTGAAGACTATGCCTCGATTGCTCAGCCTCTCTATGATTTGTTGAAAGGCCATGGTAAAGATTCAGATACTGTTTGTATGGAAGAACTTCATCTCAAAGCTTTTAATGATTTGAAGAGCACTATGTCAAGCACCAGCATTAGGAATTGCCCAATCTGATAGACCCTTTGTGCTTTATGTCCATGAACACTTAGGCTTTATGACTGCATGTCTAATGCAAGATCATGGGGGCAGCTTACGCCCAATTCATTACTATTCCGGTAAACTTGACATAGTCGCTCAAGGTATGGGCCCATGCCTCAGAGCAGTACAGGCAGTTCATCTAGCGCTTCAGGCTTCATCAGGAATGGTGTTAGGTCAGACTGTAAACGTAAAATGCCCTCACACAGTGTCCGCACTAATGAATCAAGTAAAAGTCACTTCTGTCACCTCCTCCCGTTGGGGAAATTGGTTAGCAACTCTCACAGCCCCGAATATTGTTATACAGCGTGCACCAGTCACGAACCCATCCTCATGTATGATGTCTGCAATGACTGAATTTGTGTTAGAGGATGAAGGCGAAATGACTCATGATTGTGTTACGCTTACATATGCAGCGACAAGTGAAATATCAGAAACTCCCATAGAGAACGCAGAATTGGAGTTGTTTGTTGATGGTTCAGCTCAAGTTATTGAAGGTAACAGACGAGCAGGATATGCAGTAACTTCCACCACTGAAGTAGTTGCTTCAGGTCGTCTTCAGATCATTTTTCAGCTCAAGCTGCAGAACTAGTAGCCTTAACTAGAGCATGCACGCTAGCTTCAGGATCGGTTGCAAATATCTACACAGATTCCAGGTATGCTTTTGGGGTAATTCATGATTTTGGTGTCATTTGGCAAACCAGAAAATTGCTAACTTCTGCTGGATCCCCATTAAGCATGCTGGATTAGTGAAAGATTTAATGTTTGCCATGAAACTCCCAAAGAAATTAGCGGTGATCAAAGTGAAAGCACATCTCACAACTAATACTACGGAAGCTAAAGGTAATGCTCTTGCTGATGTAGCGGCTAAACAGGCTTGTTTCTATGCAACTGTACAAGTGTGTTCAGGTAGTACAGCACAGAAGATAATTCTACCTCCTGAATCAATCGTTGATCTGTATAAAGACGTTCCTCTATATGAAGCATGGACATGGTTAGACAAAGGAGCCACTGTGGATTCATCCGGCTGCTGGACCAAAGGGGGAAAGTATGTTGCTCCCGAATCACTGTTGCCATATTTGGCTCAACAAATACACAGTTTGGGTCATAGTGGTCCAGCAACGATGAATCACAGGTTCTCAAATCAATGGTGGAATCCAAAATTCAGAAACGCAGCCACTGAAACAGTCAAGAGATGTGTTACATGTCAGAAAAATAATGATGTACCAGCAGCCACTACACCAGCAGCGCATACACCAGCTCCACCAGGGCCATTTCGTCACCTGCAAGTTGATTACATATCGTTGCCCCCTTGTAAAGGAAAAACTGACGTTTTGGTAGTAATAGACAAGTTCTCAAGATGGGTAGAAGCTTATCCAACAGGGCGTGCTACAGCTGCACATACTGCTAAATGTCTTGTCACTGATTTCATTCCCAGATGGGGATTACCAGATTGCATTGACTCAGATCAAGGTACCCACTTCACAGGACAGGTAGTCAAGGAAGTGTCTAGAATGTTGAAGATTAAGTGGAACCTTCACTGTCCCTATAGGCCACAAGCATCAGGACAGGTTGAACGATCAAACAGAACAATTAAAACCAGGCTAAGCAAAATGCATCAGGAAGGAGTACCATGGGTTGAAGCACTGCCCGCAGTACTGTGTAGTATGAGAGCATCACCTAACAGATCAGTAGGACTGAGCCCTCATGAGATTATTACTGGACGCCCAATGCAGATGCCAGGTGTGATTGATCTTAGAAATGCTGATGTGCACATTGCTTCTGATGCCCTGATCGCTTACTGTGAAAACCTCACAAAGGCAGTGCAGAGTGCCAAAGAGAGAGTTGAGTCGTGTTGGCAGACTCCACCAGAAGGTGGACACACAATCGTCCCAGGTCAATGGGTCATGATAAAGACATTCAAAAACAAGCCATTAGAGCCTAAGTGGAACGGACCACATCAAGTGATGTTGATTACAGCAGCTGCAGTATTGTGTCAGGGAAGGAAAACTTGGACTCATGTGTCACATTGTAAGGTTGTTCCTCCCCCTGCAGGGATAGGATAGGGCAGACACAAGAACCAGTGAGGAGCCCAGGGAAGAACCGAAAGCAACAGGCTTCGGGGGCCAACCCTGAGGTGAAGATTTCCTCATAGGCTTTTCCCCTCCATTAGTCCATCCTTTCCTCACTGTTCTTTAGGTGTCGCAGGAATTGAGAAATAGGGAAAGAAGGAACAACCATAGCAGACTATATTTTGAACAGAGGATACAACCCTAATGTTTGCAGACTCTACAAATACTGCTCTGTGCCGTTGGTCTCTCTTGTTTTTGTTTCTTTCTTCCTCTGTGCAGATACCACCTGATGGCTGTCCTGAGATCCATATGCACCACCCTTCTCACCTGCGGATGAAGCCACAACCTCTAGAAAACAACCAGACCCACTGCCGAGCCAACTATCACACAAGAAAGAGAAAAGAAAGAAGAAGAAGAAAAAAATAAAATAAAATACACAACGCAGAGACTCACATACGATCTTTCAGCAAAATTAATTGCATGTTTTGTTTCTGTGTCAGCATGCAATTACATATAAGATAAGCAACACAGAACATGTACGATGTGCCTGTAACAATTAAAAGTTACAAGAATTAACTTTTAAGTGTCTAAATTTGTATTTTGTGAGAGTTATTAGAACTCTCAAACGGGGAATTGAAGGATTACAAATTCTATTTAAATGGTTTAATTTAGATTCTTATTATCCACTTCCTTATTCTTATTACCACTCAATGTATAACTGTGCTTTGTCTCAATCAAGTCATGTTGACTGCCAGACGTTGATTTGTGTGAACCCCTGGTAGACATGGATTCGTTTTAGGTTGATTGAATTAGTGTCTATGCATTTGATTATGTTGATGAGATTAGAACCACGGGAAGTCTGGTAACAGATGTTGAGTCAAAGAGCCCTTGCCAGACGTGGATTCGTTAGGTTTATTGCCCTCAGAGGCTTGCTTTTGTTTGAATTTGGCTCCACCTCTAAGAATCCCTCCTCCAAAAATACCTATAAGACAACCTGTAAATTACTTAAGAATGAGATTTTCGATGACTGCAGTTACCATCAACATGTCATAGAATAAAGAAATTCTGCTGACAATCCAATCCGAAGTCTCCTGGTCTTCTCTTCTGAGTTTTCTACTTTAGAAGAACAGAGTTTTCAACAATACCTAACTAATCTTCTATCACGCTACAATCCAACCCGCTCCCTAAGGAGCAAAATTCTGGACTCTTGGTACCTAGGATAGCAAAGTCCACTAAAGGAGGTAGAACTTTGTCATATTTGGCTCCCAAACTCTGGAATAGACTTCCTGGCAACGTTTCGGGGTTCAGACAAACTCTCTCTATTTAAATCTAGATTAAAGACGCATCTCTTTAGCCAATTATTCATATAATGCATCTCACAATCTTGTACTGCCAGTCTATCTGAACAAATGCACATTATTATGCTTTAGCTTGAATTGAACAGATAATTTTTGTCTGGATGGAACAACTGCTACGCTAATTGTCTCTATTTGTTTCCAACCCCTCGGAGGACCTCAGAGGAAGCCAACCATCAGCGATTATACTGAATTAAGCAAATTTTGCCATAAGTTAATTATATTGAGTTTCTACAATATAAATCTATTTTAGAAACTTAATTTCCAAGTTGCTTTGCAAGATTGTATCGTAAAAAGCGCTATACAAATAATCTTGAATTGAATTTAATTCAGTTTCCACAGTCTGTGATGATTTGGGGTGCAATGTCATCTGCTGGTGTTGGTCCGTTGTGTTTTTTTAAAAACCAACGTCACTGCACCCGTTTACCAAGACATGTTGGAGCACTTCATGCTCCCTTCTGCTGACCAGCTATTTAAAGATGCTGATTTCATTTTCCAGCAGGATTTGGCACCTGCCTACACTGCCAAAAGCACCAAAAGTTGGTTAAATGATCATGGTGTTGGTGTACTTGATTTGCCAGCAAACTCACCAGACCTGAACCCCATAGACTCAGAGAATCTCAATTAAAATAACCAAAGACTTAAACTACTTCAGTCTGTGTGCATTGAATTTATTTAATACACAAGTGTCACAATTTTAGTTGAATTACTGAAATAAATTACCTTTTCCATGGCATTCTAATTTAATGAGATGCACCAGTAAGTACAAACCCCCCAAAACAATATTTAAACGCAGCAACCTTGGTGAAATAAATTAACTCTTTACACCTAAAATTTATGAATTTTATATAAGAGGGCAAAGGGCTGATGTTTCTTCCAGGGTTTTAATCAGACACACCACCAAGTTTAAAATGTTAACAAACTTTGGATATTTTAACATCTAATTTTCAACACTATGCATAAAATGATTGCAAGATATTTCATGGTAACGTTACATGACCCGTTTGTGCTCATCCGCTCCCTGGTTGTTTAATAGCATTGACAACCCTAAGTAACATGTGAATATTATGTTAGCTACCTCAGAAATCAGAGAATAAGCACATCTAAAACATCTCTTACTTATCTTTATGAAAATGTAGAGGGTAAATGAACATACACAGAGATTTGTTGGCAAATATGATGATTTTGCGTATCACCGCTGAAACCCAGGCCATCCGATTTGGCGACGCCTCTTGTTGTTTTGTCTTTTTTCAAGTGCGAGACCTAACATGTCCTTCTTCGTGGTGAGGTTTTGATCTTTTAAATCATGCAATCAACTATTGCAGACGTTAACACAACAAAAACGTACCATTTTGAAGCAAATGTAAAAGACAATTCTCCAAATACAGAATATATGGTAGCGATACCCAAGATGCACTTTGATTCTCGTGAGTGTGACGTCACCTGACAAAGACCGATACCCGCTACCTCACACCAAATGTCAGGTCATGTAGATAGGCAAGCATGTATACAAATAATTTAGTTAGCAGAAATCCGAAATTTACCTCAACATATTAGAGGAAGATGCTGATAACTCGACTGAATTGATGCCTGAAGAATGCACTTCCAGCAGCCAAGATAAACAGCAGTTGGCGATTAAAGTTTTCTATGCACAATTTGATTTGATGAAAGTCACGAGACCGATTACTCTCTCTTAAATCACGTTGATGGATAAAAATAATTAAAATAAGCATGTAACGACCACAATCGGAGGAAAATAGCTTAGTAGAAGTACCGATACATCACTTAAAATGTACTCAAGTAAAAGTGAAAGTACACAATTTTTAAACTACTCAAAAAAGTACAATTACTGATAAAAACTACTTAATTACTGTAACGTGAGTGTTTGTAATTCGTTACTTCACACCCCTGCATTTTGGCATCTAGATGTGGTGAAGACGACTAGCTGAAGTTAGCATCAGAATGGGGTAGAAAGGGGATTTAAGTGACTATTAACGTGGAATGGTTGTTGGTGCCAGACGGGCTGGACTGAGTATTTCAAAAACTGCTGATCTACTGGGATTTTCACGCACAAACATGTTTACAGAGAATGGTCCGAAAAAGAGAAAATATCCAGTGAGCGGATATCAGGCTGGTGGTGGTGGTGTAATGGTGTGGGGGATGTTTTCTTGGCACACTTTGGGCCTCTTAGTACCAATTGAGCATCGTTTAAACGCCACAGCCTACCTGAGTATTATTGCTGACCATGTCCATCCCTTTATGACTGCAGTGTACCCATCTTCTGATGGCTACTTTCAGCAGGATAGTGCACCATGTCACAAAGCTCAGATCATCTCAGACTGGTTTCTTGAACATGACAATGAGTTCACTTTACTCAAATGGCCTCCACAGTCACCAGATCTTAATCCAATAGAGCACCTTTGGGATGTGGTGGAACGGGAGATTCGCATCATGGATGTGCAGCCGACAAATCTGCAGCAACTGCGTGATGCTATCATGTCAATATGGACCAAAATCTCTGAGGAATGTTTCCAACACCTTGTTGAATCTATGCCACGAAGAATTAAGGCAGTTCTGAAGACAAAAGGGGGTCCAACCCGGTACTAGCAAGGTGTACATAATAAAGTGGCCAGTGAGTATATATATATATATATATATATTAGTGGTGGGCATAGATTAATTTTTTTAATCTAGATTAATTTTGGAATTAATCTAGATTAAAATGGCTCATTGAATTCTGCGAAGGCATTCAGAATATGTGCTACCCAAATAATGACTAAAAGTAAGTCTTTGAGAACGGGTTTCTCAAGCCAGGTGGCGCATTAGACCAGGGGCTCATCTCCTGTTTCCAAAATGCATCACAAACTTTAATCTCTTCCGTCCCAATCCCACGAAAAACTGGGGAAAAACTCGTCCCGTTCCACTCCCGGAAGAATAACTCCCATTCCTCCACTCCTGTTTTTTTTTTTTTGATAACTGTCAATTACAGTAAAATATAGTACAGATCACAGTGCCCACCTTATTAGTTGAATAAAAACCCAAAATGTCGTTTTTTGTTATTATATTGAACTGAAAGCCATCTTATGCACAGTGTTGCACAGATTAAATTTCATGTAAATCATCCATGCTAACACACACGTCTTCTATTTTTATTTTTTAGATATTTCACTCTCTATAGATATATTTTTCAAAGACGGAGTTTTGAAGTTTCTCGCTCAAGTTCACATGAGACCTAAAGCGCATCCTGTTTGCTTAAAAGCGCAACGTTTCGTTGTTATTCTGAGTGCACACAAATAAACGTAGAGTCTTTACAGATTCGAAAGATGTATTAGGCTACTTTTATCTGTATGACCAAAAATGACGGAGATTTTAAGAGCAAGTGAGCGCACCGAGCCTGTCCTGCAGCAAGCAACACAAACACTTCAATAGCGCACATTTCTCTAGGTTAACATCATATTGAGCGGCCATGTAAAGTTGCTACTACATACATCTTTCAGATGAAAAGCCATATTTGAGGTTGATGAATGATAGGTGGCGTTTGGATGTCCTGCCCGATTGTATTACCACATAGACCAGCCGTTAACAATCTGTCCATCACGGACTGCGAGCCTCTAGTTCAAGACTCGTTCGCCCCCTACAGTGCAATTCAGGTATACATCCGCTAAAATATCAGGGTGAAAGTCATCATAGCTTGCGTAGTATAGACCCAGCTCCCAACCCAACTTTGAGAATAGATTAACGGCGATATTTTTTTTATCGCCCGATAAGAGTCTCACGTAACGCAGCACGTTAACGCCGATAACGGCCCACCACTAATATATATATATATATATATATATATATATATATATATATCACAATCAAGAACACTGTTGCAAAGTCCTGCATTGGGCAACTTTTGCTGTGGGCTGAAGCGAAACTCCTCGCCCTCCCAGAACGCTATTTGGACTGAGGTGGAACCCCCTGAAATGTGATTTTCGAATGATCTTGATAGCTAAGTTGTCCCAGAATGAAATTGGGCTAGTTTTGGTTGTGATTGGATGAGATTTGAGTAGCAATTTATCTGGTTTTGTTATGCAGACCTGGCAACCCTAATTAAAAATACCAGAGTAATTTAACATTTATTCTTGACTATCTACTTTCATAATTGTTGGCAGCCAGAATCCTAATTGATAGTGAAACTTCATCGGAAGCATGACGTTTTACACCCAATCACAGGAAATGATGAGTAATGACCACTTCTAAAAGTCATTCATTGTAACCCCATTTTGGTCTAGATATTGTAATCTCAAGGAAAGTTAATAGAAATTAGTGCAAAAGTATATTGTGGAAAAACATTTAGCTGCATCATATTTTGTGATTTCACCAGAAATTAATTTATGAGAGTAATGGGTGACCACTAATTTACAGTAAACACATGTGGAATTATGTTTTATATCTACAGGGAATTAAGTTTGCACATCAATCATACATACATACATATTTTTTTTTAAATTTGGATTAATACCCCTCCATACTTACACTCTCAATTCAAGAACAGGCAGAAGCATGTCTTCATGAATAAGTAAAGAGTGTTGCATGCCAGTAGGATAAGTAAATGTAGGTTAAGAAGCCCGGTTAAAGCCACACTCAGTCAGCAGTTAATCCAATCTACTGTAATAATATTACAACATTTAATTTGACAACTCTCAGATTTAACTTGACTTATGGTCAATGCCGGAGCTGGTTCATTAAGAATACTTGCTTTTTCTTAAAAAAACATAAAAACGTTTTAAGAAATATAATGAGTAATTAATTCATAAATATCGTTTTTGAAGAGTCATAAAATATTTCAAAATCTGAAGTAACCAAACCTTGTCAAAATAGTCTAATATTTAAATAGATTTGTTGACTTTGGCACACGCATGTTGGTTGTACCACATGATAATAAGTAGTGAAACTGTTTTGTTACAATATTAATACATAATTCAAATTAAACAAATGTTAAAAAATAATAGTAAGTTGTTAAAAATACAAGGATATATATTTTAAAGATTGTACCAAACTGATTTATTTTGAAGTATTAATTATTTCAATTAAATAAAGAATGAATTTTGATTTCAGGATTCAGTTAATATGTTTGACTTTATGCCTCTGGATGAATTTGAGTTCAGGAATTAAAATCTGGTTATCGTATAACATGATGAACTCTATACGTACCAGTGACAGGCGTGCCTGCATCGATGTTAAGTCCCTTGCCACGCCAAGAAAGGTGGTCCTCTGTAGTGGAGAAAGCACACTCTTTTTGGTGTTTAGCCATAACCCCTACTCTTTCATGTGGGCAAGAACGAAATCTCGATGCCAAACTGCCAACTGATGCGACTGAGCTAGAATCAATCAATCGTCGATGTAGTTCATTATGTGAATACACTGAAGACGAAGAGGCGCCGGGGCCGCATCTACGCATTTTGTGAAAGTGTGGGGTGATAATGCTAGGCCGAACGGAAGAACACTACATTGGTATGCTCTGCCCCCAAAAGCGAACCTCAGAAACTTCCTGTGATACGGAAGGATGGATATGTGGAAGTATGCGTCCTTGAGATCTATCCTGACAAACCAGTCCTCGGATCTGATCTGTGGCACGATTTATCTCAAAGTTAACTGTGGCGAGGGGGGCGTGGAAAGGTGGAACGCGCTAGGGGGAGAGCGGGTTCGGAGACGAGCGGGGAATCAGTGGGCAAGTGAATAATGATTAACACCTGTATCTGATTCCAGTGATTGCTGGGGAGTCTTGAAAAGGCTCCCGCCGGCCTGCAGTGGGGAGGCAGTAATGAGAGAGAGAGAGAGAGAGCCCTACCGCCAAAGAAGAGCAAAACCACCACCGAAGAAGAGCGCCGGAGTTTTGTTTACGTTTTGATACTACTGTTTTATTTTGTGTTATTAAACACCCTTTTTCTGGCTCGCCACCCCTGACTTCCTCGTCATTCCTTCCCTGACCCTCGAACCGCGTTATACTGGTGCCGAAACCCGGGACGAGGACGACGGTACGCCGCCGTCATGCAACCCGCCAGCCCCACCCCACTTGCGGGGCTAGTCAAGTCGCTCGCTGGTCTTCATCAGGCGCAACATCAGGCGCTGATGGACATGAAGCTGGAGCAAGAGGATCGCTTCCGGATATTGGTCCAGGCGCAGGATGAAGACCGGCGGGCCATCCGGAGCTGGCTAGGCCGGGAGGAAACCCCCGTCGCAGCTCCATCGATCGCCCACGTCCCGCTGATGAAGATGGGACCCCACGATGACCCGGAGGCCTTCGTGGATCTCTTCGAGAAGACAGCGGAGGCGTGTGGCTGGGCGCGCAGCCAGTGGCCGGTGCGCCTGATCCCACTGCTGACGGGGGAAGCGCAGGTAGCAGCCCAACAGTTGCCTGTCGCCAACCTCCTGGCCTATGAAGACCTAAAGTGGGCCATCCTTCAATGCGTCGGCCGGAACCCCGAGCAGCATCGCCAACGCTTCCGCTCCGTGGAGCTAGGGGACTACGGCCAACCGTTCGTGATGGCTCAGCAGCTCCGGGACTCATGCCGCAAGTGGCTCTTGGCCGAGCCACGTGACGTCGAGGGAGTGATCGACCTGGTGGTGCTGGAGCAGTTTGTCGCCAGACTACCCCGGCGAACGGCCGAGTGGGTCCAGTGCCACCGCCCGACGTCGCTGGCCCAGGCCATCTAGCTGGCGGAGGACCATCTGTCGGCGTGCCCCGGGGTCGGCGAGCCCCGGCCTAATCTCTCTCTTTCTCTCTCTCTTCCCCCGTCCCTCCCATCTCCTTCTCTCTCTCGCCTGTCCCAGCTCCCAGGTCGCGGCTACCGTGGCCCTCGAGCCCGCCACGGAGTGGGCAGGGACAGCTCCGAGAGGGACAGAGCGACTGGGACCCCGGGCGGGAGGGCCAGAGCCCACCACCTCCCCAGTACTCTCTCCGCAATCCCTTGCCCACCCTTCTGCCGCTGGGCGGCGGTAAGGCCTGGGCCGGCCTGCTGGAGATGCGGGACCCGGCACTTCCAGAACCAATGTCCCATGATGGAGGTGGGATTGCTGGTCCGGGTCCCCGACTCCCCGGAGGCTGCCCCCGATCAAGCCGGGCAGTACCAGATACCTGTGAGTATCAAGGGGGGTACATATCAGGCCTTGGTGGATTCGGGCTGTAACCAAACCTCCATCCATCAAAGCCTGATACAACAGAGGGCGTTGGATACGAGCCGCAAGGTTAAGGTGAGGTGTGTACACGGGGACGTGGCGAATTACCCCTTAGTGCCTGTAGCAATTAAATTTCGGAGGAAAATACATAGAATGGAGGTGGCGGTTAATTCCCACCTCAAGCATCCGCTGATTTTGGGTACCGATTGGCCGGCTTTCACTCAATTGTTCGGGATAGTGTGTGCGGATGCCTCTTGGCCGACGGGGCGGGGCCAGGAGGAGGCGGCTGCTCGGTCCAGAGAGGCGCTAGCGGGCCCGGCCCCGCCTGCCTCGGGAGAAACGAGAGCCAGCGAGGGGGTGAGAACCCCGGAGCTGGACGACTTTCCTCTGGAGCAGTCGCAGGACGAGACGCTTAAAAACGCGTACGACCGGGTCCGCTCCATTGACGGGCAGCTTCTCCGGCCGGACGTCCCCCTCTCCTACCCCTATTTTTCCCTTATAAAAGAGAGGTTGTATCGGGTAACCCAAGAGGCCCAGTCAAAGGAGATAACAACCCAGTTATTGGTCCCCAAGAGCCGTCGGGAAATGCTTTTCCAGATGGCGCACTGTACTCCCATGGCAGGCCACTTGGGGGAGGCAAAGACACGCGAGCGTCTCATGGCCCAATTCTTTTGGCCGGGCCTTCACAAAAACGTCCGCCGGTGGTGTGCGGCGTGTCATGAATGCCAGTTGGTAAATCCACCGGCCACCGCCAAAGCGCCCTTGCGTCCATTACCATTGATGGAGGTCCCCTTCGAGAGAATTGGTATGGACCTCATCGGGCCATTAGAGCGTTGCTCGCACGAGGACACCGCTTTGCATTGGTCCTGGTGGATTATGCAACGCGATATCCAGAGGCAGTGCCCTGCGCCCATTTCGCGAAGAGCGTAGCCGAGGCACTGTTTCGACTCATCTCCCGAGTGGGAATCCCAAAGAGATTCTCACGGATCAGGGCACGGCGTTTATGTCCCGCACGTTAAAGGAACTGTACGAGCTATTGGGCATTAAATCGATTCGCTCCAGCATCTACCACCCACAAACGGACGGCTTGGTCGAACGATTTAATCGCACGTTAAAAACATGGTTCGTAAGTTTGTAAAAGAAGGACGCCAAAATTGGGATAAATGGCTCGAGCCCCTGTTGTTCGCGGTGCGGGAGGTCCCACAAGCCTCCACGGGTTTTCCCATTCGAGCTCCTGTATGGTCGCCAACCCGGGGGTGCTTGACGTCATTAAGGAGTCGTGGGAGGAGGGGCCATCAAACAGCCGTAACGAAATTCAGTATGTCCTGGACCTCCGAGCAAAACTCCACACTTTGGGGCGGCTCTCTATGGAGAATTTGCTGCAGGCACAAGACAAACAAATGCGGCTGTACAACAGGGGTACGCTGCCGCGCTAATTCACGCCGGGAGATAAGGTACTTGTATTACTTCCAACGTCTAGTTCAAAATTACTCGCGAAGTGGCAAGGGCCCTTTGTGGTCACACGGCGAGTAGGGGAGCTCGATTACGAAGTCAAACGAACGGATAGGGGTGATTCATGTCAGATTTACCACCTCAACCTACTAAAACGCTGGAACGAGGGGACGTCGGTGGGGTTAGCCGCGGTCGTTTCGAACGAGGATGATCTCGGACCAGAAGCAGCACTCAAAAACCATCCGTTCGCTCTGGTCTCCGGGGGGGATCACCTCTCGCCGCGGCAGCTCACCGACCTGGCCCGGTTGCAAGCAGATTTTGCGGATGTGTTTTCACCCCTGCCCGGTCGTACGGACCTAGTACAGCACCATATCGAAACGCTCCCCGGGGAGGTGGCGCGCAGCCGCCCCTATCGCCTTCCTGAACACAAGAAAAATGTAGTTCGAGAGGAGTTAAAGGCCATGCTAAACTTGAATAGAATAATCGCATAGCGACTGGGCGAGCCCGATAGTATTAGTTCCTAAGGCGGACGGCTCGGTCCGGTTCTGTGTGGAGTACAGAAAGGTGAATGCTGTGTCGAAGTTCGGCGCTTATCCAATGCCGAGTAGACGAGTTGCTTGATCGGTTAGGTGCGCGCTTTTATTCGACACTGGATTTAACGAAAGGGTATTGGCAGATCCCTTGTCGCCACTATCCAAAGAAAAGACAGCCTTCACCACGGCGTTCGGATTACACCAATTAACGCCTGCTCGGCTTGTTCGGGGCTCCCGCCACCTTCCAGCGCCTCATGGATAAAGTCCTCCGGCCACACAGCGCGTACGCCGCTGCCTATCTAGATGATATAATCATCCATAGTAATGATTGGCAGCGGCATATGGAACATCTCCGCGCGGTCCTGAGGGCGCTGAGGGTGGCCGGGCTCACGGCAAACCCGCGGAAGTGTGCAATTGGGCGGGTGGAGGTACGGTATCTGGGCTTCCACTTGGGTCATGGGCAGGTGCGTCCCCAAATTGACAAGACGGCTGCAGTTGCGGCCTGCCCGAGTCCCAAGACCAAAAAGGAGGTGCGACAGTTCCTGGGGCTGGCGGGTTATTATAGGAGGTTTGTTCCTAATTTTTCGGACCTCACCAGCCCGCTGACTGTTCTCACTAAAAAGGAAGCACCCGACCCGGTCCAGTGGACGGAGCTGTGCCAACAGGCCCTAACCAAGGTAAAGGCTGCCCTGTGCGGCGGCCCGCTCCTGCACTCTCCTAACTTTGATCTCCCCTTTTTATTACAGACAGACGCGTCAGACAGGGGGCTGGGTGCCGTCCTGGCCCAGGTGTTCGGGGGAGAGGAGCGGCCGGTGCTGTATCTAAGTCGGAAGCTCTCAAAGAGAGAGACTAGATACAGCACCGTGGAGAAGGAATGCTTGGCCATCCGATGGGCCGTCCTCACCCTCCGCTACTACCTCCTGGGTCGGGAATTCACTCTTTGTTCGGACCACTTGCCCCCCCGTTGGCTCCACCGCATGAAGGATACCAACGCGCGGATCACCCGTTGGTATCTAGCTTTACAGCCCTTTAAGTTCAAGGTGGTCCACAGGCCGGGGGTGCAGATGGCGGTAGCCGACTTCCTCTCCAGGAATGGGGGATGCAGGCGGAGAACTCACCGGCCTGAGACGGGCGGTGGGGGTATGTGGCGGGCGTGGAAAGGCGGAACGCGCTAGGGGAGGCGGGTTCGAGACGAGCGGGAATCAGTAGGCAAGTGAATAATGATTAACACCTGTATCTGATTCCAGTGATTGCCGGGGAGACTTGAAAAGGCTCCCGCCGGCCTGCAGTGGGGAGTCAGTAATGAGAGAGAGAGAGAGAGAGAGAGAGAGAGCCCTACCGCCGAAGAAGAGCAAAACCACCACCAAAGAAGAGCGCCGGAGTTTTGTTTACGTTTTGATACTACTGTTTTATTTTGTGTTATTAAACACCCTTTTTCTGGCTCGCCACCCCTGACTTCCTCGTAATTCCTTCCCTGAACCTCGAACCGCGTTATATTAACATTTTGAACTTGAGCTGCATGATGGAGTCGTTCAGAACTCGAAGATCTAAAACGCAACCCCCCATCCTTCTTTGGAACGATGAAATACCGGCTGTAAAGCCCGGTTTCCCTGTTGGAGTGAGGTACATATTCTATGGCCCCTTTCTCTAACAGAGCTTTGACTTCTTGTTCCGTTATCAGAACCTACCAGAACCACCTCGTGGAAAATACCCCCATAAACTTGGGCGGGCGAGACCCGAACTGTATTGATACCCTTTTTCTATAGTCTGCAGGACTATACAGAACGAGATATATTTGGCAGAAGTTTCCACACTGTCAAAATTCTACTAGAGGTACCAGCCTCTCGAGACTGGTTTCTGGATTTATATGTAGTTTTACAGTCAGAACGACGTCCTGAAATGGCAAACCGAGAGGAAGCATCTGAACTGACCGCTCTGAAACCCTCCTCGGAGGGGGCGGGCATCCCAAAAACACTACGTTTCCAGGTGGACCTTGAGATATGCGCTCGCCGGAGACTGCTGCGCCCTGAAGCACACAAGGTTCATCCTGTGCCTCAGCAGCTCTTGAGCGCTGACCATGCACGGTCCTCTCCCAAACAGGCAACACAAAGAACGTGTGTATCCCTACCCGTGAAATAATGCGGGCAGGGATGAACGCACATTCTAAAAGCTTGTTGCTGCTTGCTCGCCATTTCTGAGAAATGAAATACTGACAGACAACACCAAATAAGACAAGGACAGTTTCACACATAGCACTTGTGAAGACACAAAAAGCTAGTGACAGCTTCGTTTGGGCAGGCTTTATAGCTTCTTAGTTCATGACGTCACCCACTCTGACGTCCCATTACACCTTGGATTGATTTCACGTGTGCTTCAAGACAAATCACGCAGAGCATTCCCCAAAGCGTCAAAATCGACGCAAGTTTCCTCGAAAGGGAAATCATTTGCAATATTTTTATAAATAATTTAAAAAAGAACAAAATGACTAACAACTGTCAGCGTCACCTAACCAAATGAGGTGACAAAGTCACCAAGCGTTTGGAAAAAACTATATTGCTTCCAACCCATTTGAATCTAATTTAGCCTGCAAATAAGCAGGGATCTTTTCAGCACAGGAAACAAGCAGGATTTCTTTGCAAACCAACGTTTTTGCTGTTCTCTTTCACTCCATGATCTGCACTGCCTTCACTGAGTTTGAGGTTTTACAGAGCCAGGTTTACATGTTATTTATTGAGGATGTATCATGGTGTGCACAGCTGCTGCTCTGTGGCTAGTGTATATAATGGCTGCGCAGCTGCTTGTTATTTGAAGTGATCAGGATACGCAGACAGCAGTAAAAACAGCTGAATCTGCTCATCTTACCTACATAGCTTTGAAAGAGTGCAGGATGAAATAAGCATACATGGGTGATGTGACAATGACTTCTTATTTGGACAATGAAATGTCACTGAATGGATGGAATAATCTCTTTGTGAGTATAACGATGGGCATATTTTTCTTGATTATAATGGCTTATGAGGTATGAGAATCATTGAAGGTCAACAGCAGAGCCAGACCATTGACTCAGGAAAAAAAAGTCATGACAACTCTTGATTGCGTCAGTCCATTGTGCAGGTCCTTCATTAGTGACTATCGTGAGCTGTGACATCAAAAGCAATTCAAAACTCTAAAGATGTACCCATGCATACAATTCACTGCATTTTCCAGCTGAAATGAGCATAGTGACAATAAAACACTAACAACCTGTATTCTTTTTAAACTGGCTTGGTAGCTCACCTGGTACAGCACTGACGCATATGAGCATATGACGCTTAATGCTCAGGTACGAATCGCAAGAGACATGAGTTATGATAATAGAGTTGAAGTCTAGAAAAAGATGAGAGAATACTTTACCAGTGGTTGTGATTGGTGTAGTAATGGATTCTATGGGTAGGATTGTCTCTGTTGATGTAGACTCTGATGTGATGGATTGACTTGAGGTTTCTGGTATTAACATTATCAGTTAGGTTCAGGGTTGGCTTTAGTGTAAGTTGTATGCTATTTTCAAACACAATAAAGCAATTAACATTTAGAGCTACTCGGCAGATATTTCATTTCTGAACTGCCTCAGTAGCCTATACCTACACTCTACAAAATGCTGGGTTAAATACAAGCTGGGTAAATATTGGACAGAACACATGCTGGGTTGTTTTCAATCAACAGTTGGGTTAAATGTCTAATTATTATCACACTTTTTATTTTCACATAGCATCAATATTTTGGTAAATATTTAGGTCAGGTAAATTTGAGAAATTCTATTATTAATGATAAAATATTGGTTTAGTATAAATGTTATTTTTTTAACAATTTTTTCCAAAGATATTTTGCTTTTGCAAGGATGGGAACATTTTAGAATTTTTATTAATATTCTGTTTCTAATATTCTAGCTTTTTGGAACATTCCAGAACATCCAGATCAGCCAACATACACTTCTGAAGTTTTGGATGAGTTGGTTTTGGTGGCTGTTTATATTAAACTGTTGTTACCTCAGTATTATGCATGTACCATATAATTTTTTATGCATGAGGAAAACACAGTGTCAACATATTTGTTTTGTTTTAATGAGTACTGTTAATGATACACAAAAAGGGATTTTCATATTAACTTCTGATTCACTTCATAAAGAAACACTACAAATAACAGTGAAACAAATATTTAGTATAAAAACAAAACTTTTATAAAAATTGATTTCAGTCTCTAATATTTCTCTTCTTTTAGAGGGTCATGCAAATGATGTAATGCTATAGTCATTTTTGTTTTATTATTTTGTAGCGAATGGGAATGCAAAAATCTAATTTGCTGCAGTCTCCCATTCATCACTATAGAAGTTTCCCCATCTATGATGACTTCGGTGACAGGTTGTATTAGCAGAAGTAATATTCTCATCTTATAAACAACTATTTATATGACCACGAATGCACGAATGGTGAGTTATTAATTATTATTAATTTATATTTGTGCTAAATGTTAATGTTGACTGAGTACAGTAGAAGCCTCAAAACCCCAGTTTTGATGAGATTTTTTAATAGTATGTTGCCATGGTCACAGAATCCCACGATCTCATCATTCACTGCTGTGGCATACGGTAACCAATCTGTCCAGGAGCGCCTGTGTTTTTGGAATACACTGCGGACGATGTTCAAACCAACCAGACCTTGAGTCATTTCATATGCTATTTACATTCTCTGCATGACTTTGACATGCCAGATTGAATTCCAACGAGGCTCTATCCATGTCTCTTGAGGATGTTTTCCATTTGTTTTCTTACAAAGACGCCACACTGCTCTGCATGAGATGTAGACATGAGAGTGGTGAAAAATAATCACTCTTCAGCATCTCAAAGCCTGGCTCAGCTCTACTTCACGTGCATCCGCAGGTTTCTTTGACAAAGTCAAGATGCTTTGGCTTTGGCTTTCATTTTAGATAGGAATCGCTCACAGTAGGAATAAAGTCAGATAAGTAAGCATGATATGGAAGGAAGTAGTTTCTGGAATTCTGATTTGGGAAACGTAAGACAAGCAAAAGATAAATCTTGAAGTGTGCTTGAGAGTTTTCAAATTCTGATAATCAAAATGTGCTCCAAAAAAGCTGTTATGTTTCCTTTCTGTTTTGTTGATTACAAAGCTACAGAGCTGCACCATAACCAGGGTATCGAGTGCTGTAGTTATGATCATTTTGTAGGCCAATCTGGAAGTTAGCATCACCCTGGTTTCCTCGACAAAAACCCAATAGGATATTTTCAGCTGGCTTTTGGATTATTGCTGAAAATAAGCTTTGTGACTAATAAAAGTGTATGATTTCTTACATATTTTGTTCATAACGATATGCATGAACACAACGAATAAAATGTCATGAATTTTGCAACCTGAATACACTTAGCAGAGGTAAAAACCTAAAGTCTTTATGACTTTATCATCACTGCCACTACACTTCTGACAACTCGTTAAAAACATTTTTTTCACTGAAAGTTGGAACTTGGAATAGTTTTAGACGTAAGGAGGCTGTAAAAACAGACTAGAGAGTAGATGGGTTTACCTGTTTGGCATGACGTTTAATGTTCCTGACAAACTTTTTAGCCACTTGCTAGCTAGCACCAGCTTTTTCAAGACAAATCAAAGTTTTTAAAAACTTTTTTCAAGTTATGTCGTAGCATGAAATGTCAAAATATTTCAGAGCTTTTTGAGTGTTAACCACAGACCTTATTTCAGGCATTTAACCCAAAACTCTTTTAAAAATCACACTGACTTCTGGACGATGGAACCTGAAGTGCTCTTTTCTGGGTTTTGGTCTACAGAGATGTGTCATCCCTACAGAACTCTGAACAATCACCTCCTCAAACCAAGCTACATGTGGAAACTGATTAGGTTTTGTTCACACGGCACACAATTCCAGCTTGCTTGAGGACTTACTGTTCACACTGTCATTGTGTAAGTGATGAAATCTGAATCTGAATCATGTGTTCAGACAGTGTCATCAATATCTGGTGTATCTTTGCCATAATAATAAAAACAAGACACAGAAGAACTTACTTCTGATATAATTTGGCATGCTGGCTTTATCTTTAAATCAACTTCCTTCTAAAAGTGAGGAAAGAGATGTTTTTTGTTTACTGAGGTTCAACGACCCACTTGAGGCCTTGAGATTCACTGATGTTACATTTTTAATTTAATCTTTTTTCCTCAACCCAATAATATAGTTTATTAGTCTAACAACTGTAGTGTTGTTACGTTACCAGGCAGTGATCACAATTGTGTGTTTATAGCTATGGGCAGTATTGCAGTCAATGGCTGTCCTAAAACACCTTTGGCTGGAGTCATGAGCCCAACCACTAGATGGCGTTTTTCCTCTCATGTCAATGATCCTTTTGGTCATCTGAGGGAACATCTGCCCCTCAGGCCAGACAGCAGCATTCTTCCCTCATTCAGAGGCATGATTAGGCTTAGGTAAAGGGATAAAGTTATCCTAGATTGCGCTATAGAAGACAATGAGTGTGCTAAGCATCAGATAGTTCCGTTTTTGGGTGCATAGCAGAAAACGTTACAACATGGCTCTGTTCTTATTTTGGACTCTTAGAAGCTGCATGACGTGTTCATTTTTAGATTAAAGTATATTGATAATCCTAAAAGAAATATATGAAGTTCAGTCTGTATCATTGTCCAAACATGATCATTTTCCACAAATATGGTTTATTTTTAAGTATTAGAAGCATAAATCTAATCTTTTTTAATGCAAGAACGCTGAATTTATTTATTCAACTAAAGTTGTTTATTTTATGTAGATAAAATAAATAGATTGCACTCACTTACCTTAAAATTGTTTAGTAAATTCAGTGAATATTTTTTTTGTGAACTATATAAGCGTTAAACTAGCATAAAAGTACCAATGAAATTTGAACGGTCTCCTCCATTTAAAATTGTGTTTTCTGTTCCAGAGGCTTTAAATTACTTTTAATTATTCATTTACAATTATTAGCTAATTTTATTATCCGAAAATATGATATATAGCTGTGTCCCCATCACAAAAAATGATATTTCTTATAGTTTTAACATATAACCTTCCCTTCTTGAGTATTCTGAAAAAAAGACCAAATATATATTTATGTATAATTTTTTTAGATCCAAAACTAGTCTCTGTTTAGTCACTCATGATTTTAGGCTCCGTTTGCAACCCTCTCACCTATTCAGTAGTTTTTATTTTCTTTCTTTCTTTTTTATGTTTATTAGATAATAACAAAAACAAACTTATCAGGGATAACTGTATTTAGACATTTCCCAAATGAATTGCAAAAAAAATGCAACCACTTATAAAATGAATAGTTCAGTTCATTAAAATAATAATTATTACAAATGATTCTCCCTTCATTTATTAGGTCGTTAAGGTTTTATGTATTACCTTATTAATGGTAAAAGCAAAATGCGCAATCTTTTGGATGGATGATTTTGGAAATATTCCTCATGCTGTTCATCTCTCTCTTATTCTTCACTCTCGTGCCTCTATTTCCTGTCTCACCTTCTTTATATTCTTCCTTCAACTCTTAACATGTGGTGTTGTATCCATCCATCATCTCCACCTATTTCTCACCTTCTCTGTCTAACCTCGTTCTCAAGTTCTCACTCTGAGAGTTTCAGCAATCTACCTTTTTTATACCCCTCCCACAGCAGCTATTCTCTTCCGTCAGCACGAGTGTGTGTGTGTGTGTGTGTGTGTGTGTGCTCTTTCAGATGGGAGTCTTTCTCTGCTCTTGGGAAGCTCTATAAATAGCGGCATGCAGTGATAAGGAAGAACAGTGCAGAATTATGAAGCATAACGTATCATACGGCCAATTCTAGCATGTAATGTAGGGAATAAACATGGATAAGTGATTGAAACATTTAATGTGCTCTTTTATTATATTTTGCATGATGTATACTGCATAACATAACTCAAGTCGCGGCATTCAGTGGTTAAACATTTCTTTATGATGATGCTAAGCTGTCTAATTAATGCAGATAACTGCATTGTATTTTGTATTGTTTTCATGTATAAATATCTAAACATACTTTAATCAACATACATTTACTTAACAAGCAAAATGAAACAAGATAGTCTCGTTTCTTAAAGGGGTCATATAATGCTACATGCACTTTATACAAGTAGTTTGAACTGAAATGTGTGTTGGCCGTGTGTGTACACAACCTCCCTATAATGATAAGAATCCACCCAGTGTTTTTTTTTTTATCTACTAAAATCTTTACCCCTTTCTCAAATCGAGCCGTCTGTCCTTGTGATGTCACACGGACGGAGGCCCCTCCCACGGTTGTTGATTGACAGCAGCGTTTCAGCACAGACTTGCATTGGTGTCTTACCCCAGACCCACCCTGAGTGAGCTGTCATCAGTGTGTAGACAAGAATTACTCTCAAGAGATTGAGGTGTTGTGTTGTTGGATGTAGTAATGAACACAGCAGTAGTCATTTGCTCCCGTCAACTGAGCAGCTGAAAAGGATTACATTTGGTTTTGAAGGGAAAGCACCTCAATCTACCTGAATGCATCTATGTTTGTACGAATCATTCGTGATCCAGCTTCATCTACAGAAGAAGTGAGTACAAGGTTTTTTAAATGAATCTTTGCAAACCACCTTTCCTAATAATGTGCTAATTAGCAAGTTTCAGATGAATGTGGCTAAAGTAAACAGTCCCTCAAAGAGTGCTCGGAAGAGAGGGGCGGAGTCAGCAGAGCTCTTTCTCATTTAAAGGAGAAGACACAATACTGCTTGCTCTGAAAAGAGCTGGTTTTGACAGATTAAAAATGAAATATTATACCAATGAAACATTTTAACCAAACGATGTTACATACTTTTCATTAAGACCCTAAAGAATAATATCAACTTGTGGAAAATGGGCATTATATGACCCCTTTAAAAAAGGAGAAACATAAAAAATTGTCAGTGGGGTAGGAAAAATAATGTTGTTTTCTCTTTGAATTAAGGTGTATGCATACAATCATGAATTCTTGATCAAAAGTAATGATCTTACGATATTTGCTGGAAAACATGACACAGATATTGAGTATGAAAATATATGTGTGTATGTATTTTTTTGGATATATTTTTTATCAAGAATTAATTAATGTATGCATAAAACCTTAATTCAAAGGGAAAGCAACATTATTTTTTCATACCCCACTGACATTTTTTAAATGTGTTTTTTTGCAGTGAGACATTAAAATCATATGATTATTCAAAGACTGAGTATGTTTTACAAGAAAAATATATTTTAGTCTTTCTACTTCAACATGTTCAATGCAACTGATCATTTCTTTGTAATTATTTGAGAAGATTACTAGCAATGTATAAGTCAAAAATTTATTCTGCACTATTTTTTTTTCAGTGCAGTTCATTCACATATGCTGCATTTAGTTTACACACATCTTCATGGCGTATGTGAGCATGCATAATGTTTCTCTGCTGGTACAGAAGCATATGGAGTGTGTGTGTTTGTGTGCGTGTGTGTGTGTGTGTGTGTGTGTGTGTGTGCGTGCGTGTGTGTGTGTGTGTGCAAGTGGAGCTCTCTGCTGAGATGCAGAACTCTGCATCATGAATCTTTAAACATGGGCTGGAGGCTCAGCTTTCTCATGCCACACACCACTGAAGGAGAAACGAGATAGAGAGAGAGGTTTTACATTTGACAGCGTTTCTTCATCCTACACCCACACACCCTCTCGGTCTCTCTTCATGAGGGTATTCCCTGACTCCTCACGTCACGCTCCCTCCCTCCCTCCTCCAACATCATCAGAGCAATTATTCACTCTTGGGAACAGGAGGTGTGAGCGCCTGCCGCTCTCCTCTTCCTCCTCCTACTCTTCTGCAATCTAGCTGCCCTTCACTCTCCTCTCTGATGTATCTGCTACAAAAAAGACAGCTGCTAAATCAAATATTATTATAGGAGGAGAGTGAGAGAGAAAGAGAACAATCGAAAGCGATAAAAGAAGGTGGCAGAGATTGGCACAACATTAAACTCAGGATCCTTGAGGAACATAACGATGCTTGTGAGAGATGATGAAAATAGACTGAAAGAGATATAAATCCCTGGAAGAAAAAAGAGAAAGAAAAAGGACTGTGTAAGAATGATAGAAAGATACCACAGAACTGGCTATGTGAGAATAACATAATAGCGTACTACTCTAGTATTTCTGCAGTACACTATGTAGACAGTGTGTACTTATAAAATGTATACATTTAATAAATTACAAATTGATCTGTTTATCGAGAAATATTAGCTCAATACTAGTTTTTAAAAACAGTAAGTGAAGCAACATGCATTATTTCTAAACATATAATTTGGATTTTGAATTCAGTTTGGAGAAAAGGCATCTTATCTTATCTTTTGGCCATCTGTTAAAAATGATGCTGTTTAAAATGACTTAAAATGTGTTATTTAAAATTTTATGTGTACGTGACAATTTTTCATAGAAAGGAGGTGCTGAGTGCATTGATTTTTAGTTGGCTCCAATAGCATTGTGGGTGAGTCTGCTGAGCTGCCGACTTACTATAGCGTTGTTGCGCTACGGGTGTCTCGAGTTCTCTCTGTTTAAATCTAGATTAAAGACACATCTCTTTAGCTAAGCATTCATATAATGCATCTCATAATCTTGTACTGCAGTTATATCTTATCAAATGCACATTATTATGCTTTAGCTTGGGTTGAACTGATAATTTTTGCTTGAATGGAACAACAGCTATGCTAATTATGTCTCTATTTGTTTCTCTGTTTCTGATTAACATCCCGTGGTAACTAGGAATTACACAAGCTTCAGTCTGGATCCAACCCTTAAATGATCTGAGATGACCGAACACCTGAACACCTGAGAAGAGATGATGCCAACCCCTCAGAGAATATACAGAATTAACCAAATTTGGCCATAAGTTAAATATATTAGGTTTCTACAATATATAAATATATTGTAGAAACTTAATTTCCTGTAAAGCTGCATTGCAACGATTGTATCATAAAAAGCGCTATGCAAATTATCTTGAATCTTTTACAGCCACCAGTGTTCAGTTTAGCAGGAAACTTCAGCTCATTGTATGTATAGGTAAGTTTTGGGAGTTATGTAAAAAGATCAGAAGACATTTTCCCATGAGGTTGAATAGCATAGTTTGCTATTCCATATGTCATAATCAAGCTAGTATACTTTCTGGTATGTGACAAAGTCTGTGCATTTAAATGCCCATTCTCCATTTGATGGAAAAGTGCTGCTTGGAAAAAAAAACTTCCATCACTCACATCATTGATTCATATATTCAGATTTGCCCCATTCCTGTCTATTCCCCCTAGCTGCTACCTTCCTGTTTTTCCATTTTTCATTTCCTCTGGACTTTTCTATATTTCTATGCCAATGTCAGCCAATAGCAGAGCAGAAATGTATGCTGGCAGCTCTCAACCAGAGGAAATCAATGAGAAGGGATTGTTTGTTTGTGAGTAATGTGTTTGTTTGTGTGCTTGTGGGCTAGTATACAATCTGTGAATAGTCTGTGAACGATGTGACTTATAAGTGTGTATGGAATAAGTCACAGCTGGAGAGGGAATCGATAGTGGCTGTGAGTGATTGAGACAGAGAGAGGTAGAAACAGAGGTAACACTTTATTTTGATAGTCTGCTTTAGACATTCTACTACCTATAAGTAACTTTGCTACTACATGTCATCTATTAGTAGACTGTCTGCCTAATGTCTGGTAACATTTAGTTTTGCTGGTCACTCAAGAGACATTCTACTGACTATAAGTAACTTTGCATGTGTCAACTTATTCTACTTACCCTAACCCAACAGACTACTAAACCTATACCTAACCACAACACTAACCCTGTCCTTTTTTATGTGCATGGATTCAATAATGTCGAGAACTAAAGAGGGTTCAATGCATTTAAATGTATTGTACATTTCAGAGAGGAGTGTTAAATTAAAAAACACAATATTGGACTATTGTGCGTAAACCTTTATGTAGAGAGCACCATCATTTGAGAATAGTGTCAAATGGATTTGAAATTTGTGTGTATATATCAATATAAGAAATCAGAGAGAGAGAGAAAAAAATATGGATTCGTTTTTTTTTCTATGTACCATGCTCTGTCCTACTATGCACCATTTGTTTGATATACAGCTGCCATCCACTTAGCAACCCACCACAACACCAATACCCTGGTAACCCACAATGCAAAAAACCCCCCAAAAAAAACACATCTTAGCATCTGTGTAGCAAGGCCTGGTAACCGCCCTAGATCAACAGACCAACACTGCAATGACAAACATATACTTGACTTTTATTATTCTCAAAATATGCTAATTATAATCATGATACTTTAAACCTACTTTACCTACCTTAAGCTTCCCCCCATTTTAAATATGATTTTATTGAATCATTATTTTACCTGTTTTATAAGCTGCCCTATTTAAAAGGTTTGATTTTATTTGTGAGAATATTTTTAGTGCCTTGCAGGTATAGCGAAACACACACACACACACACACACACACACACACACACACACACACACACACACACACACACACACACACACACACACACACACACACACACACACACACACACACACACACACACACATCCTAGCAGAGCAGAATGAGTTCATTCTCTCAGTTCACTGGGTCTTTACACTCTCCCACACTTAATAAATTAATCCAGGACTAATTAAGATCTAAACTGCTGCTCAGTGTTAGCCCTTGCTGTGTCCCTGAAGGGAGGTCTGGATATATTAGGCTTGTGTGTGAATCTTGGCATGGGCATGTTTTTGGGGTGTTTCTGTAATATTTAATATGGTGTAAGGCTGCTAGTGCGTGTGTGTGTGTGTGTGTGTGTATACTTTTATAAACAGCCTGTTAGCAGCATTCTGTTTGTGAACTCCACACTGTGCTAGCAGACACAGATGACGTACAGAAGACATACTGCGTCGGTGGTGAGGTACAGTTATGGTATCAAATGGTAATGTATTTCAATGATGCATACCCTGGAATTAACTGATTATCATGGTATCATACCTATTCTATTCTATACTATTCTATCATATTATATTCTATTATATTCTATTCACAGGTTGTTGGGGGAAGAAACTCAAAGGAGCACAGAGCAGTCAAGTAGTCAAAGTCTTTACTAAATCCACATTGGGCTCAGGAGAACACAATCTCTTAACACGACGTAGACAGGACAAAGAAACTGAGGCAATGCAGGGCTTTAAGTACTACACCAAACGAGGGACTAATGAGTTAATTAATGAACACGGGTGGGAATAATCAGACAACTAAGGAATACTAGATCAAGGGAAATCACACAGAAAACAGACACTGAAAGTAAAACAGAATAAAAACAAACAAACATGCATAGAACGTGACAATTCTATTCTCTAACATTTTTGATCAGTCAACTTTTTTTGTCAGTTCACTGTTCTTTTATTCAATAATTTCTCACTGATTACAGTGAGAATCAGAAATCAGAAATCAGAATCAGAAATCTTTTTGTTATTGTTTTTTTTATTCAATTCTATTATATTTTGATGTTTGTCCTAAATATTTTACCACCAAATATTTCAATATGTTTGTGTACACTGTAATATTTATATTCAATTTTTTTTATTTTTTTCAGCTTTTTGTAATGTCTATGGTACAATATTTACATACATATACATTACATACTTATTAAAACAAATCCTGTTTTGTTATATGATTAGTGCATTTTCTGTTCTATTCTATTCTAGAATATAAATACTTTTTAATACACAGATTTCTGTGCTATTCTATTAAAGATTATTAAATAATTTGTCACTAATATTTCAATACGTTTTTGGTTTTTACAGTTATACATTTTTTTTCATTATATTATTTTTGTCTCAAATATTTCACCAGCTAAATATCTAAAAGGGGTTTATAGAATTTAAATATAATTGAATTTAAGTTTTTTGCATAAATATTTTATCAGTCATATTTAAATATTTGAATGTAATGTTTTAGTTTTTTCTTATAGTATTTCTATTCAAATCTATTCTATTCTACTTTTAATTTTGTTATTTTTATATTTTATAAATCGTTTAAATTATTTTCAGGAAAATATGAGTTTTAATAAATAAATATACATTTTATGAAATAGAAATATTATGAGATTTTTTCTATTCCATTCGATTTTTAGAAATTTAAATTAAAAAAGATTAAAAAGATTTTGCCACACATATTTAAAGACAACTGTTTTTTTTAAAGTTCAGATTTCCATAAGCTCTTATCACACTTTTTCTCCCACTGGCTAATTTCCGATGCTTCTATTATTGTCATGGGCTGAATGTGAGAGTTAGCACTTTATCTTACTAGAAACATGCTTCTCTCTTTCACTCACTCTCTATCTCTCTCACACACCCTCGCTCTGTCTTACATGGGGATGGTGATTAGAGCAATATCTGTAACTTTCCTCTAGCTACACGTCACAATCTCATTCACACACACACTTACACTCACACTCACACACACACACACACACACACACACACACACACACACACACACACACACACACACACACACACACACACACTTTTCCTTTCACACCTCTCATTGTGAAAGGAAGTTTCTTCACAGTGAACATCACTTTTTCTGTTGAAAGCAAGTAGTCTAGTAGAATGGCATTGGCTATGAGCAAACTCCACTGGCATACAAGCTGGTGTTTTAGGTGTTATGACTTCATGGCTCTACATGGTTCTTAGGTTCAGGTGGTAACTGTGTGCATTTGTTTGTTTGTATTTGTGTGCATGTGTGGGAGAGTGAAGATTAAAAGCATTATTTCTACTTTAAATTCTCATAAAGTATCACACTCCAGTACCTAACCTTGAGTGTTGCAGCACACAATCCCCCACACATGCCGTTCACAGTAAGCTCTCTATGGACCAGCCAGTCTTTACACATGATTACCTGCACATTAAATGACTCTTGCAGGTGTCGTCTCTGCTGTTGTTATAGGCATGCTGCTATTTATGGCAGCCACATGTATCCATCAGGCCATAAACTTGGGTAGCATTTGCCACAGTAACAGCCCAGCTTTAGTATTCGCAACTGCTTCAGAAAACTTCACTGCAGTCTGGAGCATGATTAAAGAATATTTTAAAGACCTCATGCCAAAATCTGAGTTTTATGGCTTGTAGTCCAAAAATGTTATGCTACCTTCAAGTCACGTCGGAAGGATTATATTTACAAGATGACCGCACATGAAAGCCACCGTAATGTTGCGTTACCATCTGTGAAATTTTCTTATTTTAAAATTTTAAGTAGGGGACATGTCTATTAAAATATCATGGTGGAATCAAATTGATTCTGGTTATACAAAATACAGCAATACTATTCATTTAGTCAGTTTGTTAGGTGATAACACAGACTATTGCAAATACAATAAATGGGTCTGTTTTGCATTCTGACTTTTGAACTCATAAGAATAAACTTTCCTGGAGGACTCGAGGGCTTCAGCATAGAGCATAACACTGGTTTGCTAGTGTACAACTAAAATGTGACAAAAAGAGCATGTCGTAGCTATTGGCTACTTTAAAAAAAGCATTTCAATATGACCCTTGCACAACTTCCCATTTTAATAGGAAATAGCTAAATAAAGCAGGGGCCTTTACACATGGGGTTTTTGGTTCTGTGCTGAGAGCTCGTTCGAAAGACCTTTGCATAATAGATCTAAGTGTGCTTTGTTCTAAGAGCTTTACATTAGAAGCTGTGGCTGAAGGGAAGCACTTAAAAGGCTAATTCGACTTCAGTGAGAGAATCAAATGTATAAAAATGTATCAGTGTCATTCAGTGTTTATATTGTTACACGTCAGAATGGATTTTAAACAGGAAGGTGGGGGTGGATTCCAAAAGCATGCTTTTACTGAACCAGTCAGGCAGAGAGATCTGTGCTGGAATGTGTAGAGCAAGAAGAATCAGCATTTTTAGAATAGAAAGAGAGAGACTGGTGGAAGCAAGGGGGTTGAAATGGCCAAACAGTGCATCTGCCTCAGGCTGTCTAGAATTACACAATCAGAATACTGCACTGGCCTACTGGAAGCCAATTGGAGCACTGTTACTGTCTATGGTTAACCAATCAGAACAGTGTTAACATTTACAATGGATCAATCAGATCACTCTACGTGTCTTTGACTGACCAATCAGAACATCGCCTAGAAAACCTAGATATTTAGTCAATTTTAAGAAATCAATGAAATATACAATATACATGAGTAAATGTACGTTGGTTGGCTCGATTGACTTTTCAATTTATAAGGCAGAACTTATTCTGCCTATATAGTGCACGTTGAACTTTCTCCCATTTACAAAACTATGTGAGCATTTTCTTGTTTTTCTAAAGTCTTTGTTTGATACTATGATGACATATAAAATGAAATAAACTCAACAAGTTAAGCTAACTCAAAATTTGAGAATGCCATTTTTTTTTTAATGAATAAAATGTTTATGAGTAATGTGAACTTTTTCTTTAAATCCTTTAAAAACAGCACCTAACTATTACAATTGTCACACTTCATTTTAAGGACCAATTCTCGCTATTAACAAAGCATTAACTACGACTTCTGCTTTAATAAACTCCTAAATTGCTGCTTATTAATAGTTAGTAATGTAGTTGTTACATTGTGGTATTAGGATTAGGGCTGTAGAGTATGGTCATGTAGAATATGTGCATATGTTCATCTTTTGGTTAAAGATGAAGAATGTTAATATGTAATGAATGAGTAATAGTTGTAGTTCAATCAATGGATCATTCAGGACTCTCTCCATGTCTTTAACTGACCAATCAATATACTGCACCTGTCTATTATTGATCAGAGCACTGTTACTGTCTATAATCAACCAATCAGAGCACTGTTATCATCTAATGGACCAACTGGAGCACTCTCTATGTCTTCAAATGTCCAATCAGAACACTGTTATGGTTTAGAACTGATCAATCAGAGTGCTGTTACCATCCATGACTGACAAATTAGAGCTCTGTTACACTCTTAAACTGAGCTATCAGAGCACTGTTGCTATCTATAATGAACCAATCAGAAAATGTTCACCATTTACAACTGGCCAATCAGAGCACTGCCTCGCCCCAGAACATATACTTGTGGCCAGCTCTGGTAAAGGTGGTTTTAATAATTTGAATGACTTTTGCAAGTGATCTGTCTCAATAAATTTGAGCTTACAAGGAGGCTTGTGTTAACCACTAGCCCTTCCACTTTCTCCAAACACACACACACACACACACACACACACACACACACACACACACACACACACACACACACACACACACACACACACACACACACACACACACACACACACACACACACAGGTTTCAGCCAATCATAGATTCCAAACAGGAGGAGTGGATATTCACAGTCCTCTGAACTATTGGGCCTTGTTAGAGTAAACAGTTTTGGTATTCACTGTTTTCGCTGTGTGAATGTGCATGTGTGAGAGAACGTTTGTCCTCACACACCTAAAACACTCAAAGAATGCTGTTTGCTCATGTGTATTCATAGATGTAAGAGTTACGTATTTAATCCACAACTACTGCCTATAGCACTCATAAAATCCAATGTACTGCTTTAAATACAGTGATGCTGCCAAAGGTAGAATAAAATACTGAAAATAATAAAACAAATAACAAAACACTTTCACATAAAAAAAGCATACAGGAAAAATATCACTGGCTGAAAAACTACCCTCATTCGTGCATATTCATTCATTCTTGTGCTTCAAGACATGTTGCACCAGGTTTGAAATCAATGGCATCAAATGGCAGTGGTTCAAAATGCACTGTGACTGATTTACATGTTACTCTCAAATATGATTTGAAGGCACAGTTCACCCAATATTTAATATCTCTATCATACTTTACTCACCCTCATATCATATTTTAAGAAATGTATTTTGTCATACAATGGAAGTCAATGGGCTTTAATATTTTTGATTTCCAGTGTTCTTCAAAATATTTTTATTTCACAAGCTGTTTATCATTTTTGGGCATTGTACAGAAAAGAGCAGACTGGACATTTCATTGAACAACTCCTTTGGGTTTACAAAACACAGAAAGTCATACGAGTTCACAAAATCAAACCAGCGAGTAAACAACTTTCTTGGCTGTACACTGTCCAATAATTTGAGAGTGATGAAAATAAACAAGCTTGGTCTGCTCTTCAAGATGAAAGGTCAAGAATGAGATGAAGCTTCTCATTTCAATTAATCTCTTAATTGTTGGTCAAGGAATGCCAGAAGAATTATGACAGGATTGAGGTAAGCTGTTTTTTTTCTAGAGTTATGATTGGCATGATAACACAAACATGCTCTATTTGAAAAGAGCAGAACTCCATGCAATGTAAATTTGTATCATTTTTCACAGATGTTTGGTTTATTAGTACTGCAGGAGGACAGCTAAGTGGGACAGGGCTTTACATTCACGCAAACATATAGCTGTAGGGTGTGATCCTAATTCATAATTCCATGGCCATGTGAGAGAGTGAAAAAACAGCCCTGAGTATCACATGCACACTGATCATGTGATGAACACCGGGATGATTACGCTCAGTGTGAGTACACACACACACACACACACACACACACACACACACACACACACACACACACACACACACACACACACACACACACACACACACACGCACACAAACACCACACACACACACGCACGCACGCACACACACACACAGAGAGAGAGAGAAACACATCTGACCCACTTCTCTATATAAACAGACATGTTACACACAGTTTTATTTAAATCACTAAACCCGATAACCTAACACGAATTTGAAACAAGAAAATTATTTTTTGATTCCATTACAAATCATAGTGCAAAAAAAATTAATACAAAAATAATACATTCAATAATTTATTGAATTATGCTTAAAATAGATGAGAAAAATAAATCTGCAAGTGCAATTTTATGCAGTTTTTACATATTTAGATTAAGGCTTTCTGAAGTGCTTTGGAGCTACTGTCACTACTTTGACATACACAGGTTTATGTAAATATCTTATATTAAATTATGGTTTTCTTTACTCATATAGACCATCTAAAATACAAAAACAAACATTAACTTAGCTGAGAAATGATCCCATAAATGTGTTATAACGTATCAACTTCCTGTAAATGTGATGGCTTTATAAGCAATCTGATGAATTACCTTTGCACTCTGAATTAAACACTACTTCCTCTGCTGTGCTCTTATCCAATCACTGTCCAGAATCCTCTGAAACCTGATCCTGATGACAGGCTAGTCCACTAGCCACCCCCATGTGTTTGTATAAAGGGAAATACATCTTAAAGCAGGTCCTGGTTAGTGACTTCATGGGTGTGGGATTCCATGATGGTGTGTGAACAGGTCTGATAGACGTGCTGAAGTCCATCGTCCCAGTTTAACACCCGGGTGTGACTGATTGTGAGACATTCCAACTGCAATCTGAATTCAATCAGAAAGGGTTTTAAATTGAATTGTAGAAAAGCAGGCTGCACGTGAAGCCAAGGGCTGGTAACATTATGATGTGATGCAATAGAGTGAAATCATGAGTATTGGATAAAGTTCATTATTAAATTTAGCTCATTTTAGCTTTAAATTGTTTTGGTAGTTGATGAAATTGTTTGTATGTGTTTACTCTTTCCAATATTCGTGCTAGTAGAGTTTTATTGCTCATTAGCAAGATATATGTGGTTTCTAAATCTAGTGAGCTGCCTATCTAGGCAGCAACACACGTGTGCAAAAAGATAGCCAGCATAATTATGATGGCCTTTAGGCCATAATCTAAGTCAGAATTGCATGCATTTATAGTGACGAAGGCACAATGTATTGTAACATCTATTCAAGGTGGTTGATCAATTTCATTTAATAACAAAAAAATATTCAGTCAATTAAATATTACATTTTTGCATAATAAATATATGAATACTGTGTGCGCACTGTGCATGCATTTCATATATAACACTATAATTATATAACTACAAGGATAGTGGCAGATAAACAGCCTTCTAATTTATTAGTGGCAATATATTAGTGAAGCCACATAGCGTAGAAACTAGCTAGAATACATAACTTTTACTAACTGAGTAGATATTGTGTGCACAGGAACAGTGAACACTACGTAGAGACCCTGTAAACTAGAATCCAGTTTTTGACTTGAAAGATCAAATTACCATTTTTACGCTTCAGTTTAACCATGTATTAATCCGCAGTTGCCAATACCAACCAACTAGTTAGAAACTCATCAAAGAAAATATTTATGAAACTCGCCAATTTTTTATTTGCACTAGTGCTTGCTGAGCATTTGCAAAATGCCACATCACTTTCCCGAATACTCACAATAACTAAATATTTTTTAAGGTGTCTTAGTAAACTCCACCACTACTGTTTCCACACCACCTAAATGTTCCTATTTATTAAAAAAGGCAACCGGGAACACTGTGTTCCCTTGTAGAGGTCAGCTGCTGTGATAGAACAGGCTAGTGCTGCCCTCATGTAATCCTTTCCTCTGCCTGGCATGGATGAACAAACGCATTAGCAACTAACTGTGGTTTGTGTTGTGTAACTCTGGCACAGGAAAGGAAGACACAGTGATGTGAAGTGTGTTTACTGAGTAGATAGTGAAATGCAGCTGAAAAGAAAAAATTAATCAAGAAAAGAAAGAATATGTTAACCTGATCTTATGATACATTTTAAAGTGGGGTAGGCATTTTTTCCGAAAACATTTTTTGTTATACTGGTTGAAAGTCTCAGTGGTCTACAGAGACCCTATGGTGGTGGAAAAACAATCGGGGTGGGAGGAAAAAAATATTTTCCAAATGTTTTGAGTTCCCTCGCAAAACCAGTTGAGTTTGGACAAACACTGTTTATTCTACAGCTTGCAATGGTTCATAAAACACTTAACGTGACTTAAAGGGTTACTCCATCCCAAAATAAAATTTTGCCATTATTCACTTACCCGCATGTCGTTCCAACTCCATAAAAGCTTTGTTTGTCTTCGGAACACAATTTAAGATATTTTAGATGAAAATAAAAATAAAGACTTTTTTTCAACAATTCATCTCCTCTCTGTCTCTCCTCGTCAGCGTAGCGCCATTTTTTTATATTACCCAGGAGAGACAGAGAGGAGATGAATTGTTGAAATTTTTTCTTTGCGACAAAAAAGGATTCTCATCGCTGGTGGTATTTACTTGGCAGTCAATAGAACAGTCACCTCCCGGTTTTCATCTAAAATATCATAAATAGTGTTACGAAGACGAACAAAGCTTTTATGGAGTTGGAACGACATGCGGGTAAGTGAATAATGACAACATTTTAATTTTGGGGTGAAGTAACCCTTTAATGAAGGTGATAAAAAAGACCAAATATGCTATCCGCTTGTTAAGTCTGACGTCACGCGTCCAAACGCTCACGAGAAAACAACAAAAGGTACTAATATACACTCACAATATGATATAATACTACCAAAAAAATTATAATACTATCCTTTTACTCCATACCAAAATCCCAGATAGCCAGACAATGAAAATGTATTTATATAAATAAATAACTATAAAAATGATTTATGTTTGGGACGCTGTGAGCATGGAGACTGTAGTGTACACCGTATTTGAAAATGTTTAGTTTAAATGTTTAATATGAATAAATAGTGCTCATAAACGGCTGCTGAGGTAGTATTCTCAAGTGAAGCGAGTTGAGGCTTGGACCCGGAAACAGCACTTCTTATGTCACCACTTAACAAGCGGATATTATGTATTATTCCATGGCCTGTCTGAATACTGGATTCTGATTGGCTGGCAGGTATGCAGTAAAACCTTTTAATGCACAGGTAGTTCCAAGTCAGTTTAATCACCGTTCCATATTAATGCGCTGCTTTACTTGATGTACACTAACCAACAAGCACCGCACACACACGCACGCACGCACGCACGCACGCACACACACACACACACACACACACACACACACACAGAGAGAGAGAGAGAGAGAAAGAGAGAGATAGAGAGAGCCTCTTTGCCTCCACTTAAAAATCCTTTACTGCACGGCTATCCGTTGATTATCCCCTACTTAAAAATATATGTGTACATGTATGCTTAGTGGCTTAATATTTATAAAAAACTGTGATTGTTATATTTGATTAAATTGTTATATTTTATTAAGTCTTCATTCATGATTAGCCTACCTTAAGCTTAACAAAACATGCAGTGTGTTGTGTTCATGTTCTGGGCTATTCTGCTTTATTAATAATAATATTATTAATATGGTTATTAATATTAGCCTAATAATGCTATCAGTATTTATTATTATCGAATTTGGTCCTCCAATGTCACTGTTTTAAATTATTTTAAGGAGCTGCATGAACCACTGCAAGCTGTAAAGTAAAAAGGAAGTGTTTGTCTTAACTCAATTGGTTTTGCAAGAGAATGCAAAAGTTTTGTGAAGGAACGCAAATATTTTTGCAAGAGAAATAATATTGTAAATATCTTTTGCTTTTTTTTCACCACCACCACCATGTCCCTTTAGGGGCTCCGTAGTGGTCTAACTATTACACATTAAAAATATATCTTCTGTGGAAGGCTCAGGACTATTAATTATTTGCTCAATCATTGCACTGAATGTATTTGCATGCCTCTGTGCAGCCAATAACAAGAGTTTGGGGCGTAGCAGGCTGAGCCAGAGGGTGTTTTGCCGGAGTGGGAAAATAAATTCAGATTCAGTGGGAAAATTCAGTAGGAAAATAAATTTTAATTACAAAAATTGCAAGACAAAATTGAAAGATTTGCCAAAATATACATCAGGAAAGACAACAGGAACAGGGTAAAACAGGGTAAACCTTGGTAGTCTTTAGCAAGATGGAGGAATTTGAAGGAATTTTTGGGTTTCAATCGATATAATGAACTTGGAGAGTTTCTTTTTTCATGCGAGATAAACTTCAAGTTAAAAGTATACATTAAAATAACCTTTTATTGAAAGTAACCTATTTTTACCTTTATACTTACCTTAAAATGCCCTCACTTTAATATACCTGTAAGAGCTGTGTCTGTGATGTTTGGGTTGTGAAGTATGAACACGGCATTTGCAAAGATTGTTGAAAACATGCTTTATTTTTGTAGTTCGGCTAAATCATACTAGTAGTGCAGAAACTGTCTAAGGTGCTGTATGTAATTTTTTGACTGTACCAAACCACAATGATACCCTAATATGTTTGCAGATGAAACATAGCAAAGTTCACATACCTGTTTCTCTGAAAAACAATGCTACAGCCGGATTTACTTTGAAATGTGTGTTCCGTGTCAGAATATCTGTTTTGGTTTTGGTCTGTGTGACACCACAGGTTGCCAGCAGAAAACACAGTGTATTGCAGTCATGGAAGCCAGCAAACAAACTGGGTCAGAGATCACACATTCCAGCCAATGTACAGAGCTTTGGCATCCATCTGCATATTAAAATGCAGTTAAATCAACTCATCAGCTTACAGCGTCAGACTCATCACCTTCCATTGACAATTTCACTCATTCCTGTTACCTGTCCATAATCTGGCAACTCACATGAGCATTAAGTCTGAGGAAGAGGGGGAGGGAGAAACAACACACTCCAATATTTTGAATTCTGACTGCAGCACCCATTTCAAACACCAGCTGACAATAGTACATACTGCACCTTTAACTATTTTACGAGGTGGTCCACCCCTAAGCCCATCCCTAAACGTAACATCAGTGGGCGTAAACTGATTCTACAAAAATGTACGAATGAGGTTGTATAAATTCATATAAGTTAACCACCAATTTTCTAAAATGTAAAATAGTTACGAATTGCCTTGAAAGTGTGTTGAATATGTTATTTCTGTGTGAGTGCACATGTGTTACTGGTCTCTTATGTGTGTCATGATGCAGACAGAGGTTGAGAAAGACTCTCATGGCCTGAGAGTATGGTCACATAAGTTTACCATGTGCTACTGCTTAGTATGTGTGTTTAGCTGAGCCTATTTACCTTACACATCTACAACCATCTGTATTATGGCTGCCAGTAGGTCAATAGCTGCTGTAGGTGAAACACTGATGACAGAAATATATAGATTATGCATATTCTGTTAAACAGATTTCGAATCTTAATGGTACTCTGCATCATATGAATAAAGCAGATTTTTACATTTTCAGAACTAAATGTTTCTGTGCAACCACAATGTGTTCTGTGTGGTTGCTAGGCCGTTGCTAGTGTGTTTTGGTGGCTGCTTACTGGTCCAAGCCAAAAGAGCCCCTCTCCAAGATTCTATGATATTCCACTTATGGCTCAGATTCCTTTTGACAAGCCATATGACTTTTAGGCATCATTCCTGTCCACTGCAAAACAATGTGGGGCGAATTATGCTTAGCACCACCAAAAATGTAAGATTATTAATTAAATGTTAGAATAATAATAGTTTAATGTTACTATAACTGTCACGGTGCACACAGCAGGGAGGGACGAGAACCACAGAGACGAGGAATAACTTATAATCAACAGTTTTTAATCCAACCCAACAGGGATAAAACAATGCCGGTCTGAGAGACACACAGGGAACATAACAAGTAGACCATACCAAAACGAACGGAAAAAATTAGGTACAATGCATGAGGAAGAACATGCTCTGAGAGGAAATCTGTTTGCATGTTTCATGGAAAAGTTGCTGGCCTTCTAAGTTACCTCTGTTACCTCTGTGTGTGTGTGTGTACAAATAAATGCAAGGCGGATACTGTGGAAGGGAAAATAAACAACATAGGCGACTGTAAACAGCATCTGTCAAAGAGCATTTCTCTAAGCACTGAGAGCTGGATGCTGTGATGTGGTCTTTCTTAAGGAGGTGTGTCCTCTAACTTACAAAACCAGTATTGATCATATGGATACACATTCATTCACTCTAAAATACAGGTCCTGTTGCAAGTGTTCATGTGCTCACGTGTTTATTCTTGCATGTGTGTGTTACATTGTTGCAGCTAAAAATCATGTAGACATTTGGATAGTTGAAATCTCTCTCTAATAAATTTCATTATTGTATGTATTATTCATGATCCATTGTGTGGGCTAAATTACCCGCTTATCAAGCTCTAATAATAAAGCCCTTAATATTGTTTTGCTGAACATGTTTGCTTGAACCATAAATGTACACTCTTAAAAATACAGGTTCTTTATCGACATCTATTACGCCATGAACATATAAAAATAAAAATGTTATTTCACAAATGGTTCTATATGGTACAAAAAGGTTCTTTAGATTATTAAAATTAAGTTTAATGAAAGGTTCTTTGGGGAACCCAAAATTATACTTCTATGGTATCATTGTGAAAACCCCCTTTTGGAATGAGGGGTGGGGGTATTAAATTTACAGTATTAAACTCATCCACACTGAAAGCAAGCCAACGGGCTCAGATTATAATCAACAAATCTTGACAGCTGGGTAGGCATGGAATTTTAATAAATTCAAAAAGTTTAAAAAATTATTCAATTAAATGTATTAGTTACAGTACCTGAAATACAGGTTAATTTCAATAAATTGGAATGTCCTGGATAAATGTCCTCATTTATTTCAGTAATTCAATTCAAATTGTGAAACTCGTGTATTAAATAAATTCAATGCACACAGACTGGAGTAGTTTAAGTCTTTGGTTCTTTTAATTGTGATGATTTTGGCTCACATTTAACAAAAACTCACCAATTCACTCAACAAATTATAATATGGTGACATGCCAATCAGCTAATCAAATTAAAACACCTGCAAAGGTTTCCTGAGCCTTCAAAATGGTCTCTCAGTTTGGTTCACTAGGCTACACAATCATGGGGAAGACTGCTGATCTGACAGTTGTCCAGAAGACAATCATTGACACCCTTCACAAGGAGGGTAAGACACAAACATTCATTGCCAAAGAAGCTGTTCACAGAGTGCTGTATCCAAGCATGTTATGTGTGAGCCAAAATCATCACAATTAAAAGAACCAAAGACTTAAGCTACTTCAGTCTGTTTGCATTGAATTTATTTAATACACGAGATTCACAATTTGAGTTGAATTACTTAAATAAATGAACTTTTCTACAACATTATAATTTATTGAGATGCACCTGTATATATTTTCAATGATATAAATCTTAACCTAAAATCTTAATGTTTTTAAAAGAAAATTATATTGATGCAAATATGCCAAAACCCAAAATGATAAAATAATGAAAGTGTGAAAAACAAGACGGGCCTGAAACAGAACCCTGTGGAATGCCCTGTGTGACCACGACGCTGAAACATGTACCTCAGGGCCGAGCGAGTGCGGCCTCTGTATGGAGCTCATTGTTCGTAATCCGGTCATGAGAGCTGCCGGATCACATGAAACAGCAGGTTTCTTTCACAGACACCAGCATGCACATACACCACTAAACAGTGTTTCCAGACTCTCTGGTACACCATCACTTCAGAAAATGCATGTTCATGAAAATTCAGATGCACATGCAGATGACCAATATGAATATACATTTTCCAGGGTATAATCTCAAAACATTATCATATCACATCTATACATGTTTTAGAATCTTATAAAAACGATGTATTAGTATTAACAATATACCAGTGCCAACACTGGGCAAAGCTATTAAAAATGTAGCTTGTTAAATTATGAAATACTTGAAACAAAGAAAAAAAAATTGCTACATGGCTAGTTATACTACAAGCTATAAAGCAAACCAATAGATTGTTTCATTGAAGATTCAATGTAATATTTGTTATATTCTATGTTATCCTCAACTCTTTAGGGTCTCTGAGGTCTATAGTATAAAGTCACTGTTGTACAGAGAAATAGCTCAGAATGATTTAGGGCAAAGGCAATGTATTTGAATAATTCACTCTGTGTGAAAACCAGTTTAAATAGTGAGTAACTGGCGAATCCCTCGTGGTTCTTTTTCAAGACTATCATCAGAAAATGTCTACCTGTTTGTTAGGAAAATCCTGCTACTTAATTTAAAAATGCTCCTACAACACCCTAGCTTTGTGACAATTGCGTTTGCATGTATAAGCATGCCTAATATTCTTTGCAGTAAATAGTTTCTTTTTTCATGTTCATCAGAGGAACAATTATGCAGAATAATACTGATGTGGTATTACCACAGAAAACAATTGCCTGCACTGAACCCTCTCCCATCCGACTCAGCACAGGTCACTAGAAAGGCTCTGTCTCTTTTCCTTCATCCTCCCCCACCGCCAGATGTGACTTATCACATGCCCCATCTGCTCAGAAAATCTGCATCATCGCTGCTATCTCTACAACACAATCTCTGAAGACACACACTTTAGAGAATACAGCCACACACGCCCACCAAAGCAGAGTCTGGTCTGCATATGTTTACGAGACCTCTTTGGATTAAAATTTATCTAATTTAGGACTTATTTATTTGATTTATCTGTTAATTAGGAAAGGGATATTCCACAACGTACCCAAACACTATGCATATATATATATATACACACACTATACATTTTGCACAAACAGTATGAAGCTAATATAAAGTTATTTAAAACAGAACTGTTTAAAAGCCAGCTTAACTAATCACAAACTGTTACATCTCTGCAGAAATGCACATGTTTATAATGATCAACTATTAGCACATTACTCTTCCTGTAATGCTATGGGGCCACTCTTTATTTTTCAGTAATGTACTTAAAGTTACTGTTCCTATAATATATTTTTTCTATTAAATAATTCATAAACCTACATTTTTGTCTTTAACAGCAAATGCTGTTTTGATCAAAATGACTGGGCTCCTTTTCTTTTGCGCTCTGTTAGTTTGACATGCATGTGTACGCTCAATTAATTTTGAAGTTTGAATATTTAATTGCTTGCTTTAAATAACGACATGCTGTGGAAATGGAAATTAATTGAAGTAATGTAAGTAAATGTGTGTGGTTTTAAAAAATCTTTTTGGGTTAGTACTTAAAGTGGTGTCATTTAAGAACTATAGCTACCAGAATGATGTAAGCTTACAGAAATCAGACAACCATATAGTCAACTGTTGTAATGTATCAAGCCTTATTTTACTCATAAATCAAATATAATGCTATCAGAAAACCCTTTGGACATTCCCGAGGGAATCCATGGTGAATTAGTCTTCCAGGTTTGCCTACAAATTGACATTATGACTGAAAAGCTTTATACAAATGTTTTTGTATTAGCTATAACTACATTTGGTGCTGTAGTTATTAATGTGGTCATTAGATACCATCTTGGATCAAACCATTAGGTGTTCCACACTTTTTAGTCAGATTTGTCATCATATTTTCAATAGCTCAGTGCTTACCTAGATGTTAATTATTCATTTACATTTTGGCAGATGTGTTTAAATGACTTACACAGTGCATTCAAGCTAAACATCCTGGGAACTGAACCTGTGACCTGTAATGTTAGCGCCAAGCTTTGCTATTTGATCTGCAAGTAATTTGGTGCAGCCGACAAAACCTTAAAAATACATTTTCTAATTGAGAACAACTCTTTATTTGCTCTTTTTTATGTGTTGGCTGAACCTATCACAGCTCATATTCGATTGCATTAAATAAAAATGTCATCCACTACTAATAAAAACCCTACTAAAGATATAACAGCTCTCAGTTTTAAATGGAATGTCACATAAGAAGCATATTGATGTTTTGTCTTTCTGGTTACATCTCGCTTACCCCTGAAGCTTGTATGCTGGCTGCCATGCCACCGTTCACTGTTGCCATGGCAAGCAAATGGGGACGACACTCGAGCACACTCCCAATGATCTGACCTTGTGAGCCAGCATCCAGCTGTGGAACAGTGTTTCTGAATGTGACGCCATTGGATGATGAATCACATCGAGGTCATCGCCTTAAATACAGCCCTTCCTATCAGGGTGTCATTGTAATTATTGCTTTAGTAGTAACCTTAAGCACATCTAATGCATTATTGATGCATCAGAGTGAAGAAAAGATGCTCAATGGGTCAATGATGTATTAGAGTGTCCTCCTGGATAAAAAATAATAATCTTTTAACATTTAGTTTAAAACACAAGTGCTACTTTCTTATAAATGTGTTCATGTTGGTTTCATGTGGCAAGATTTTTCAAGGCTGTACAAATGGTATGTGGTATAACCTTTAAACCTAATTATATATATTGTTTTAAACATTGTTAAATATATTTATTTTATTTGTTTTTTGGGGGGAGTTGCAGCACATTGACATTTTACGACCTGAAATAACCTTGCCTTGTCATGCAGTAGATATATTTTGCTGTTTCATGTTTTTTCTTCTGAATATTGGTTGCATCAACTTTGATTTGGCAGACGGTCGATTTGTTAAAATATTTATTAAGAAATAAAAAAAAGCTTATTCCAAACTGCCTAATAATGTTTTCGATTCAAGAATTTCATCCTTTTAACAAGACTTATTTCTTCTTTATGAAATAGCCAACAAGTTGGGTTGCTAAAGCTAAGGTAGAGACATTTTTGAAGGATAAAAACTAATAGTCATTTTGTGTCGACTGACTGTCGGCTGATACTGTAATGTTCCCATATTCTTGACAAATTACTCCAGCAAACATGGTTTCATGAGACAAAATTGGTCTGGTGTTGAGGACAACTGTTTGCAAAATGGGTTTCTAAAGTGTTGAGTGTTATAGGTGTCTGGGTGTTGTAGTTCTGTTATATTAGGACAAGTGTTCAGGGTCTGTTGGGATCTAAGACTTTGAAACATAACATTCAGGAAAGAGATGCTATGAATTTCAAAGATGTAAAGAGTTCTCAGGGTTTCTAGGACAGAATTGGGGACAGGGCTTTAAGGATGATTACTTTTGCAGGAAGTGGCTATAGGGCCTTAACACTGTTTCTGTTGGATGGCTATTTAGGGCAGGCCCCCATGGTGCATCTTGGGTGATGACTTTCCCCTGGTGTGGTAGAAGCGGTCCATTTTCAGAGAACATGCATTCACAATTCTTGTCTGAGACGCCAGTGATTTCAAATGTATTGAGAAATTTTCCTCAAGTATTGAACAATTTACAGTCCTCAACCCGGCAAACATCGCAGTAGTAGTAAGAAAACCCATGCTATTCCATAAAACACTCCATAATATCTCTAATGTACTAGCATGGGCTTACATTTAGCATGCTATGCTAGCACCATTATAGTTGCATCCAAAATTGCATACTGTCTTTGTGACTGTTAAAAAGGTATGTTCTGTTGGTGCTGATAGCCTCGTGGTTAGTGTGCCGACATATAGTGCAGTTGTGTTCACAGCGACTCGAGTTCAATTCCCATCTCGAGGTCCTTTGCTTATCCCACTCGCCTCTCTCTTCCCAATACTTTCCTGTCATCTCTCTATTGTCCTGTCCATTAAAGGCACAAATGCCCGAAAATATAACTTAAAGAAAGGTATGTTCTATATAGTGTATGGGTATTATGAATGAAATTCGCACATACTACCGTTGCCATGTTGTTACTGTCACATGACTTAGCATCAGTTGCATCGCCTCACAAATCTGAACGTGGCCTAATGGGATAGCAAACTGTCCATCAGATGTGGTTTCGCTGATTTTGCTTTGACGGTTTCAGTTGGGGTTTTGGGCATTAAACACCAGATTGGCCATGCTGGGAGATGAGCCAAGTCAGGCAAACCATCTTCGCTTGATACAAGCATTTTTTTTGCATGATTGTATGTTTACTTTATGTTAATTAATGACAACATTCATGGAGAAGAGCAGAACATATATTTTAAATAGTGCTGTCAAATGATTAACCGCAATTAATCGCATCCAAAATAAACGTTTTGTTTACATAATATATGTATGTGTACTGTGTATATTTATTATGTATATATAAATACAAACACATGCATATCTTTATGAAAAATATGTTATGTTTTTATATTACATATATTTATATTTAATATAAAACATAATAATATATAAACGTATATACATGTAAATATTTTCAAAAATATAAACCGTGTATAAACCGAGTGTCGGTGTATTTACATATACATAATAAATAAATTAAGTACACATACATATATTATGCAAACTAAAACTTTTATTTTGGATGCGATTAAGCACGATTAATCGTTTGATAGCACAAATTTTAATATCTTTTTAATGAGAACATTTCAGCTGGTCAGGCTGGGAAACCAAATGGCCGGCAGACTACCAAACATAATTTAAGGATTTCTTTTTCTTTTTTTAGACACTCGGTTTAAAATCAGAAGTATATCTAGCATATCTAACACTCTTCCTCCCCGCTAACTACCTCTGAAATCCCATTTGCACTGTGATTATAACAATAGTCGACTCTTTAGAAACTCTTTTATGACCTGATATAGCACTTGCTCAGGCACTGTTTGCATTGTGTTCTTGGAGTTCTTCTTGGAGCTTGTATTTTTAGCTACCTGTTCTGGTAATTGCCACTTACGCAATATGTGCGAAGTTGCTTTGGTTAAAAAGCATCTGCTAAGAGCAAATGACTTCTGCAAATCCTCGAGCCAAACATTTGACAATGACACACTTAGCAGAAAATTAGTGAATTGGATTTAGATGTCACAAACATTAAAACTGTTCTGTAGTAAATGGCTGAACATAACACATTTTTGTGGATGTGGCATTGAGCAGCATTAGCCATGTTAGCATAACATATGAGAACAATGTGGAGGCCTTATTTCACCATAGCTGGACTGGCAGTGTGCCGGCTGCCGCTGCTTTGAGCACAGGAGCTGAACTAATTACCCTCTGTCAGGAATTTGATTACGGTGCATTTGCCGGGCATCCGTTTGACGTGATAAGGGCCGTGCTTGGAAAAAAACAGTAACCCTTGGTAACACAAGCCTTTTGTCAAAGAAATGGATCCCTATAGCTCACATTTCTCCTCATCCATTTTCTTCTGTGTGATGTCAGTGAGGATAGATATATAATGTATAAAAGGTCAAAGGATATAGATTATGTTTAAAATAACACATTTCAGGACGTACCTGAAAATGATTCAGTTCTGCACATCCTGCCTTTTGTTACTTCATGTTAATCAGGTGTTTGGTGATTCATAAAAATCCTTCACAGAACGCAACTGGGCCATTCTCGTTTTGCAGTACTTTTACAACTTAAAGGGATAATTCACCCCAAAATAGTCCATGTGACATTAGTGGTTCAACCATAATTTTATAAAGCAGCAAGAATACATTAGTGTGAACCCCCAAATATCAACTTTATTCAATAATTCTTCTCCTTCGCGTTACCATAGGACACCGTTAGAGGAGAGTATCACAACACATGCGAGTACATTCTTTTGCACATAAACAAGGCCGACCCTGTGTTCTACGTCAGCAGCATCACGCGAATGCATTTTACATGTGCAGAGGTACTCTTGATAATGGCGGAAGATGTGATTTGGAGGAGAAGAATTGTTGAATAAAGTCATTGTTTTTTTTTATTTCTTTGCACAAAAAAAGTATTTTCGTACACTCAAAAAAAAAAGTTGTTGAACGAACTTAAAAAAATTAGAGTAAACTTTTCCACGAAATTTAATTAAATTTTTCCACCAAAATCTAATTTGTTTGAAATGAGTTGTTGTAATCTTGTTGTATGAACTTAAATTCCTTCAGTGAAGACTACAAAAAAAAATTGGGTCATTCCAACTAGATAAAGTTTTGCCATGCCATGCCTGTGCACAAAACAACAGCAGGGCAAAGTAAAATATAAAATATGATAAGCAAATAAAGAAACATACAACAGATAATTTAGGTATATACATACAAAATAGACAATGTAAATAGGCAAATTATATATGTAATAGTTGCAATCCAGCCGCTACATTGTGATTTTAACATCAGTAGCCTACACTCAAAAAAATAATTCATTGGATGAATTGTAATTGAGTTGGGCCAACTCAATTTGATCAAATATAGTTTAAATTAAATTGATACATTGATGAAGTGATGTTTTTATGCTTGCTAAAACATTTAACTGGATAATAAATTGTTTCTACACAAAATAAATTATTTGTTGGATTTACTTAACTTTAGGCATTAGCCAATTTGTTAGGCATAGCATATGATGATATTGTTACATCCATGGCATGCCCATAATTGTTTCTTTGTTATTAAAACAACTTTGTGTCATGTTAGCTGGTCCTCAACCCAAGCACATGCTCTACACTTTACCACAATGGTAACCCCCCAAAACACTAACATACCAGAAACTCTTTTAAATACAAACATAAAAGAACATTAAACATTAACAAGTCTCCCAATTTTATCATCTAAATAAAAAATGCCTAAAATAACATTTTATTTCAAGATTTACTCTCCTTATCCAGCCCTGTGCAAAGCATGATGGGAAGGGAAATCCACTTCCTAGTTACACAAGTAAAATCCAACGAAAAATATTCTTGTTGACTCAATTAAAAAAAACGTAAACCTAATTGTTTTAAATTACATTGTTTATATTTAATAAAATTAAGTTGGGACCATTTTTACCAAGAGTTATGTTGTATGAGCTCATTTTAATTAATGAAATTGAACAAAGAGCAAAAATCATTTTTTTGAGTGTAGCTTTGTAAAATTTTTGTTGAACCATTGATGTCACTTGGACTGTTTTACCGATGTCCTTACTAGGTCCGACATTTTTGTCCTAAATTTTCGCACGTAAAAAATCAATACGACCTTATGTTGTGTCAATCACTTTTGCACACTTCCTCTGAAACTGTCGTCCGTCAAAATACATTTTGGGATCGGGTTCGATTTTCTGTGTTTTCTCATTCGTTGCATTCGTATTTTGTTAAAAATGGAAAAATGCTTGCACAACATTTCTGCCTCAGTGTGCAATGACCTTAAGCCTGGGAAAATTTAAGTTGAAATTTTAGAATTTCTATAATATATACACCAAACTTTCAGAAATATGCTCTTGTCAAGTTCCAGTACTTCAATCTGCTAATTTAAACAATGGACAGAAATAAAAAGCTATGTTAGCAATTTTGTTTACGTTGTCAAGGCAAATTTGTATATTTCCGTTGAAATTTTGATATCATCACACAGATTGATGTAATTTTGTCAAACAATAAGAAATGTTTTAGAGTCAGGCAAACCAACTAACATAAAAACATCAAAGACTTCATAAATCCCGTTGCTGATAGATGCTGATATATTGGAGTTGAATGTTAAAATACTTTATACTACAGTACAGGGCAGTTGAAAGCTTGATTCTGATTGGTTGATGAACGTTCTAAAGTGTGCAATTACTTTCAGGGCAACACATGGCTAAAGTAGTTCCAGGCAGGTCTTGACAGCTTTACAGCGCCGTATCACTTTGCCAAATGATTTTAGGTTGCATCCAAAATCTTAGGCTGCTGGCTTGTTGTCTCGCTGCCTTATCAAGTAATGACTTTGCAGTGTTTATACACAAAGGCTCCTCACAAAACTAATTTTGGACAGGCTTCTGAACAGTTTAATGATCTACAACAAAACAGAGCAAGCGTTGGTGAAAGTGAATATTTAATTATAATAATACTGATTTCTTGCTAGAAGTAACATCAAAAGTGGAAAAAGTTGGTCAGAGATGTGCATTAACATACACATTGACAACCAAAAGCATCTTTTAGATACATCTTAATTTTTTTTTAGCTCAACCTTCCCGGATTGGAAAGCACAGAATTGTGGGATATGAAAAGCAGTGAAGGATACTTCTATGCAGCCTTCAAAAATCGATCAGATGAAGATATCTCAGGAGACAGGAAGTGAAGCTGACATTGGATTTGGATGAACATTGATGCATTCCTACCTTGGATTGCATCCTTCGAAGGCAACTTTTTTGCTTTCAAATGCAGCAACTGAGGCTTGAGATAGATGCGAAAGAAATTAGTCCTACGCACAAGAGCATTTTATCTACATAACCTGTCAAATGTCTTGAAGCTATAACCATAGTGTAAGTGGAATAACTTACTCCAGTCTGTTAAATTATTTAAATGCACACCGAGGTGGTGATGAGGCCACGACACGAATCGGTTGTGTATTATTTCCTAATTCAACTGAGCGTCATGAATTATTTCTTCATGTACCGGAAATATAGAAATGATTGAGTGGACGTGAATTCAACATGAAATTCTGACAGTGGGAAAAGGGTGAAAAACAATATGTCTATGGCAAAAATACTATTTTCTACAAGGGTGCAGTGGCCACATATACCATCATTTTCTAGATTACACTGAGTCACTGAATCATTCATCCATAGCCGGTCCAACTGCCCTTATTTTAGATCAGCATCGTGTCTGTCTGCAGATGGCCCAGGGGACGAGGTTCTGTTCTTGCTGTGGCTCTGTGTCTGCCCCGCTGAATGCATCGATGCCTCTAACTGTGACGCTCTTGCTCTGTTCTGCACGCAGCCGAGTGAACGCTGCCCACGTAGCCACGGCAGCCGTCGCATGCCACCCCACACAAAGACAGTGGACCTTCACACCACACATCACTGCATCCCACGCTTCACTCCCACTGCAGCCCAAGAGACAGCACGCTTAACCAACACAGCAATTTGTCACTAGATAGTCGTCCTCTTATTTTGAATGGAATGCACATGCATATTAATAAAGAAGCTACATTTTAGGCTTACTAATGAAATAATTCTTTATAAGGCAATGCATGTCCATTGTAATGTGGAAATGTCACTGCATTACACTGGTGCTCTACCGTAGGCAGTAATGTATTCCGGTAATTACTGTTTAAAACAAGAAGGCAGAGTGCAGATATGGTTTTTACAACTTTGAAAAGAAAGTAGTGGGGATTTATATATCGACTGATATTTGGCAATTTTGAGATTATTGGCAATTGACTGGCAGTGTTATCATTGCTTCCTAAAACTATAGTTTTCAAAAATTGAAATAAAGCTGAAATAAAATGTATTTTAAGTATTAAATATTAGATGCCTTGGCAATTTAATAAAAAAAGAAAAAAAAGAAAAATTATATTTTAACATTACTAAAAGAAAAACTGATATAAAACTTAATTAAGCAAAATATTTAAAAATATATATATTTTAAAATACTATTATAAATAGGATTACTATATCAATTGTAATATATAGTAATAGTACATAAACAATACTAAAATAACAATGCTAATTGGACAATACAAGCCTTCATTTACTTCTTCCGTGAAACAAGAAAGATACAGAAAACCAAAAGTAAGGTTTTTAAAAAAGATTTATGTTACAATCAGAAAAATCTGAATGACAAATCAACACAATCATCTGCAAATTATCCAAAGTTCTAGTATCTAGTCTTGTTAATGAAGAGAACAAATTTTGTTTTAGATATTTATTTAGTGAAATGTGAATGAAAATTATGAACCAATCATAAACCAAACACTATATCTAAATATGTCAAATGTATACTATATAACATGTAACATATAACAAATATACTGTATATTATTAGTATGCAATGTATAATGCCCAAATTATTTATTTATTAATTTAGCAAAGATTGCTGTTATGGGAAACTTTATGTGGAAGTTACTGGAAATATAGAAATATAAGAATGGTATAAAGAAGGAAAAACCTGTTCTCAAATAAATACGAATTATTATAAAATATATAGTGCAAGAACATTCAGTCTATTCAACTATCAGCACATTAGGATTAATGGGTCAGATGACAGATTTCATGAATGACACCAAATTAAGCTTAGTCATCTTTCTTAGCATTAAAAAATATTGATAAGCACAGCCCAACAGTACAGATCAGCCAATCTATTGACATGTGGCTATATGCATTAATTTGATTGGACCATGTGTTGGTCTGTTGCTAGATGGTCTCTGAATGATCCATTCAGGACAGTTCCCACATGGGGGAGTCTTGAAACACTGCACCACTGAGCTTCCCGGGAGCTTTTTCAGGAGCTGGGAGTGGGCATGAAAGCTGGGGGAAGGGAAAATCCACCGAAATCCAGAGCTAAGTGAGAAGAGGACTGGGATCAACAGTGCACTTTACTAGGATAGTGTTGTGTGTGTGTGTGTGTGTGTGTGTGTGTGTGTGTGTGTGTGTGTGTGTGTGTGTGTGTGTGTGTGTGTGTGTTCTCCAGAAAGGGAGGTGAAAATGTGTAAACGTTTGATGGGAGTGCAGATTGCTGCTCTGATATATGGCATCACACCATCTGTCTCTAGCTGGGGCCTACAAATTATATAGAGAAAAATGGTGTGTAAAGTGGAATGAGAATAGCATTGAACACATCACTTATTTCACTGTGTGAAAATGTATTATCACACAGAATATTTTAGTAGTCAAGTTTTCAGTGTTGCACTAATACCTGGTCTCCAAAACTTTATGTATTTATTGTTATTTTTGGGGGGATAATTGTGCCTCTGTCTGAAATGGAATACATTTACATTTAAGAAAAATAAATAAAAATTGCATTAAAAAAGTATCCAAAATCAGCATGGCAGTATCATGCTTTTGGACAGGTACAATGGTAATACCATGGTTTCTTATACAATGCTCCATTATATTATTTTACATACCCCTGAGTACCATGTAACTACCATGGTATAAATACGATTATCCTCTCATCACTATACAACAGCCATAGGATATTTTCAGTACATATAGACTGTCTACACTAGAAAACTTTGTCTCGGCTGACTTTAGTGCTACTTTCTTTTGCAAAAAAGTACATAACTCAACTCTACTCAAAAAGTGGAGTGCGGAAAATCAAAAACTGGAGCATAAAATCTCTTGAATCCCACAACAGTATGTATTCTGAGCAATGGGCAATAGCATAATTTATTTTGAAGAACTAAAGCTCTTTATCATTCATGTAAACAAAGACAAAATGTCCAACAAGGCAGCATTGTTAAAATCCATTTTCTTGGAAAAGCCTCCAAATATAAGCCTTTTTGAGAAGGATGGGAAGAGTTCTTTGAGCAGACTTACAGGCATATTATGGCACTGAATGTACTACTAAAGCTGATTCATGACCCATGTCCCAGATATTAGCCAATCCAGATAACCACCGGCCGTCCTCGTAGTGAACTCTGTGAACTGAGGCCTTTGAACATAGCAGGGTGGAAAATCAATTTCTTTACCCAAGCCCTGATAACAATGAAAAGGTCATGCTCTGTAATCAATAAATTGGAATAGGGATATGGCAAATACATTATATAATTAAGAATTATTATGTTATAGTAACATGAGCCATATATACTACCATTCAAAAGTATGGGGTCAGTTAGATTCTTTTACTTCTGTGAAATAAATTAATTATTTTATACAACAACGATGCATTAAATTGATCAAAAGGGCCAGCAACAACTTTTACTATGTTACCAACAATAAAAAAAAATAATATTTATATTTTATTATTTTGTTGTTTTTGTTGCAAAAAAAAACAACATATATCTCTTAAAAATATATCACGGTACAACACGAATCCCGGAAATGTTGGGGCGTTTTTCTAAATTTGAATAAAATTAAAACTAAAATAATTTCAAATTACATGAGCCAATATTTTGTTCACAATTGAACACAGATAACATAACAAATGTTTAAACTGATAAATAATGAAATTTTATTTATAAAATGAGCTCATTTCAAATTTGATGCCTGCTACATGTCTCAAAAAATGTTTACCGTGGTGTAGCATCTCCTTTTTTCTAAACAGTTCGCAGACATCTGGGCATCGAGGTTATGAGTTTCTGGAGTTTTGGTGTTGGAATTAGGTCCCATTCTTGCCTGAAATAGGTTTCAAGCTGCTGAAGAGTTCGTGGTTGTCTTATATGTATTTTTTGTTTAACGATGTGCCAAATGTTCTCTATAGGTGAAATATATGGCCAATTCAGCACCCGGACTCTTCTACTTTGAAGCCATGCTGTTGTAATAGCTGTAGTATGTGATTTTGGATTGTCCTGCTGAAATACACAAGGCCTTCCCTGAAATAGACGTCGTCTGGAGGGGAGCATATGTTGCTCTAAAACCTTTATATACCTTTCAGCATTCATAGTGCCTTCCAAAACATGGACGCTGATAACACGCTGATAACACGCTGAAAGGTCTCCCTCCTCTTTAGCCCGGAGGACACGGCATCTGTGATTTGCAACAAGAAAATTACATTTGGACTCGTCTGACCATTTCCAAATGAGCCTTGGCCCATAGCTAATCATGTTACAGACCTGATGTCAATTAACTTAATTAGTTGCTAGATGTTCTCTCCGCTGAATCTTTCCAAAATGTCTTGCTATTTTCAGCACTTTGTTGCCACCGTGTCAACTTTTTTGAGACCTGTAGCAGGTATCAAATTTGAAATTAGCTCATTTAGTGGATAAAAAATTTAAATGTATCCGTGTAAACATTTGTTATGTTATCTATGTTCTATTGTGAATAAAATATTTGGCTCATGTGATTTGAAAGTCTTTTAGTTTTCATTTTATTCAAATTTAAAAAAAACGTCCCAAAATGTCAGCATACATTTATATACAATACAGGTAGGGAAATGGATATAATAATTGAAGAATTAAACTTAAAAAAGACTATGCTGTTGACAACAACATTAATCGGATTGCTAGGTAAACGTCTGTCTATAATGGTTATACTGTAGATAATGACTTAATTCTGAGGTCACAGGCTGCTGTTGGTGAGCACTAACATTTAAAAGGTTTTGTTGGTGAACTTCTCACCGTCTCTTTGTAATGTAATGCTGTTTACTTCAGTCAAAGCAGACACAGTTAGGAACACCCTTGTTTAAATAGGGCAGCAACAAACTTGTGAAGGAAATAAAAAAAATTGAAAAGTGAAAGGCTGTATGAAGCCCGGGGAAACCACCTTGTTTTGCAGCTTTTTGTACAGAAATTTCAAGCAGCATATGAGGGATGGGAACATGGAGCAACATTAACGTACATGGTAGGAGTTTGTCATTGATATTATTAAGATGAATAACAGTTTTAATTATTCCAATCCCAAAATGCCCGGGGCCATCCCAGTTACCAACAGTGAATTGTGCACCATGCCTTCTGCTATTATCTCGTCTTCGCTGACACCCAACTGATACTGAAGCCACTGCAGTGGGTGATGCAGAGACCTGAGCTCTGGCTATGGCTCTCGGCAGGCTGGGGGAACGTTTCATTATTGATGAGACCACATTCTGAGCATTTCTGCTGTGGAGGAGGACGGTGCAGCCCAGGCTGACTCAGCACTTTTTCGTCCGCCACTCAGACTGATCAGCCGTGTCAGCGTTTCACAGGGTTGGGAGCGCTTTGGAGGGAGAGAAAGAGTGAGTTATTTCAGTTTGGAGGCCAGCCCCTATAATTGCTATTGTGTTTTGACACGTAGACATACGAGTGTTGGTATGACTTTGACAACAAAAGTTCATATTAAAGAATTAGATCACACGGAAATGCAATTTCTGCCATTATTCACTCACACTCACATTGTTCTAAACCCTTTCTTTCTTTCTTTCTTTCTTTCTTTCTTTCTTTCTTTCTTTCTTTCTTTCTTTCTTTCTTTCTTTCTTTTCAGTTCTTGAGTTCAGCTCACTTGATTCAGGACAGTTCCAGTGAATAACAGCTCACAGAATATTATTAGAGAATAACGAATACTTTTCTGTCCATTTCTCACACAAAGGTATTTCATGACTTCAGAAGACCTGGAAAATATTGCTCAAGTTCAATGGACTTCTTTGTGATTCTTTTATTGTGCTTTTCATCCTTTTTGAGTCATAAAAGCCTCAGTCCCATTCATTGTAACTGCACTGAAATGTGTGACAATTTAGAATGTTCTCTTTGGTGTTCCATAAGTCATACAGGTTTGGGTGGCAAGCTGGGATATCTGAGGCGAGTTAACATTATAATCACATGATAATGCTTAAATGCAAACTGCCACTCAATGCAGACTTTCTGTTTCTTTCTCATACATATGCACACACCCATAGGCATACATATTCTGAGCTGATTGTCTATAATTTCTTCCTCTCAGGACCCAGAGGACTAATGAAATCGCAAATGCCTCTCTAACGTGAACAGCCGCCTAGTCGCATTCCTTCCCACAAGCAGGGCTGATGTGCTACTGACTGCTTGGTCCCTTCAGCTTAATTAGGATTTTATCCCTCAGGGATCCCAGCAAGAACAAATAGACGGCGAGCAATACGCTCAAGCTTTGGCCCAATGCAAAAAGAACGCTACAGCTGACTGATAAATCGTGTAACATTTGCATGCTTAGCTCTTATAGCAGGGTATCTAGAGAATATATAACGTCTAAACTACATTCAGGTGTGGGTGTTTGAATGAAATAACTATGCAAAATGACTGTACAAATCGTTTGAGTATGTGAATGTCAAGCACTCTATGCAGTGCAGCCATTTTGGCTCAATATCCCTGTCGGTTTAAATGCAGTCGTATCAGTCCTGTTATGCAGTGCCTTTTGAGCTCTTAAATGTTAAAAAAACTAAACATTTGTGTTGAAAATTTGTGTACTAGTCTTTTACAGAAACATGCCTAGCACTTAAAACATTTATGATAGCTATAAATTATAACTTGATTGTTTACACAACGAAATACATTTAAAAAAATACACAAATAAAAGATAATTTTATTACAAACTAAATTAGCAAAATTATTAATTTTATATAACATTTTAATTATTATTATTGTTATTATTTTAAGTGAGACAATCCATAAAATATAATCAGAATCTCCAAATATATGGCTAATACTTTCCCACCAAAATATGCAATTTCTTGGAATGTATTAATTAATCCCTTAATTAAAGGGTTATTACAAAATAATAATACAATGAAAAGTGATATTGAGAGCATAGGAAAACATATAAATTGATTATTACTTAAAAATCTATATTTTTTACTTTTATTATAAGGGAAAAAATTGAATTATTTGTAATAAATTATTTTTTCCCCTCATTTATAACAGAGTATAGGATAAGGAAAATATAATAATTTAAAATAAAATAAATAAAATATAAAATAATTTAAATTGTACTTCAATGTGACAATTGTAAGAAAATGAAATAATCTTGTGAGTTTAATATTCTATCCATATATTAAGACATATGTTGGGATTATGAAAATATACTGTGAACCCAGAACGATCCTGTTGCTTGCTGCTGCGACTGAGAATACGAGCCCTGTTGCGTGTTCAGTTTACATCGCTTTGTTTAGGCCTGTGTACACTAGCTAAATATTTCATGCCACACAAAATAAGCAGTATTACACAACACAATGCATCTTCATTACAACGTCACTCTCTTCTCTTGAGGAAAGTATTGTGCCATAATTATGCCTCAGGTAGGGGTGATTAATTTTTCAATGGATTCAATGTTTTATTCATATTCTTGCTGGCTCTTTGGCAAATGAAACCGGAGACTGAACCAGGGTCGTGTCTGCAGTGGCTCAGTCTTTACAGCGAGACACAAGTGCACATCTGCTTGTTCAAATGCACCAACCTCATTCAAATTGCCTTAATGCATGTAAATGTGCTTGACTGACTGAATCATTTTGCATGGAGGTTATTTGAGCTCTGCTGCAAAGGTGTGTTTCCATTGAAGCCAGTCTGACTGGTTGTCTCTGCTTTTTAATCCCTTTACCAACATGGTGACATCTTCATTCCACATTAAATGTAGATGTCAAACAGACTGCCTTCTTCCCCCGTGAGGCATCTAAATAAACTATACTGAACATCCGAGACTGTGCTGGAGAGGAAATCTGAGAGTGAGGTGTTAGGTATACACCGGCAAAGATAATAAGCAATTTCACTGGGGTTACTATTAAACTTTTCTAATTAATGTTAGATGAGTGGTTCATAAATGAGTTAAACAAAGAGAATCGTCTTCTGGTTTTTAATTAGATCCCAATCAGAGAACTTTGGTTGCTGTGTGACCCAGGTAAATATGAGGTCTCTGGAAGAAATGATCCAGAGATTTGTGTCTTTTATTTATAAAATCCGACTGTTAGAATAAGCAAATGCCATAAATAGATTTAGAGTCTGGGATGCAGTGACTGACTTCATTTTGTAGGCCAACCTAAAGTCAGCATCACCCGGGTTCGCAAAAATATTTTTCCATTTGCTTTTGGATTATGACAGAAAATAAGATCTGTAACCAACAAAAGTTTATGAATTAGGGTTTGTTTAGCACAACAATCTTCACAAATGAACACAACTTGTATGGATTCTGAAACTTGTCAGAAGTAAAAGGCTAAACACAAGCTATAAACGAACTAGAAGAATATAAACGAAGCAGATGAGTTTACCTGAACATGATGTTTATTGTCCTTGACAGGCTCTGTTAGTTCCGTTTAGCCACATGTTAGCGATTGCCTTTTTCAAGACAAGTAAAAGTATTTAAAAGAGCACAGCAGGGTATTACTGATGTATTTGATGTTATATAATGTGAAAATATCTTAAGCCAGACCTTTTTCAGACAGTTAACCGAAAACCAATAATAATAAAAAAACATTGACTTCAGAACAAAGGAACCAGAAGTGCTAAAATGCTAACTTGTCTCCAGGTGTTGGCTTTCACAAATATGTCATCCCTGCAGCACACTATTTCTCCATCATTTTTAATTTGATTGTCATTTTTTATGTTTTATGGGACTAGTTTTTCCCTCACTAAAGCTCTCAAGTGCAGTCTTGTACTTCTGTCTTTTTATCTGCAATGTTGGGATTCACTTCTGGTTGATTTGGTGGCTGATACTTCTTCATTTTTAAAAGCATTTTTGTATCTCTATGGACAAAATGAATGGTAAAGATTCTTCCAGAGTCAGAACATATTTAAAGTATAGGCTGCATCTGAAACCATATACTCTCTTAAGTATTTTTTAAATAAAATTACTAATATTATTACAGCAAAAAGAGTATGTTCATGTATGAATGTAATCTGGACGTGCTATATTCACCACTTTGTCATTATCACATGACCTACCAGCGTCAGTTGTGTAATCAAGATTCAAGAAAGATTCAAGATTTTTTCGTCACATACACAATTATACAGAATATAACCAGCAGTGAAATGTAAGTCAGGTCCGTTCCATAGACAGTGCAACTATATGTAACACAAACACAAGAGAATACAGATAAATACAGGTATGAAAAAAATGAAGTAAAAAATAACAATACAAAATAAAATAATAAAATGTGCAATAAAATAAAATGTACTGGATGGTATACTGTAGACTTAATAAATAATAATATAAGCAGGAATATGCAAACAGGTTGTACTGGGTATATACATAGCAGCTATACGGATGATGGAGAATAATGAATATCTTACTGATTATTAAATGGAGTCATGTTGATGTTATGAGACTGAGTTTAAGTTTAGGAGCCCGAGGGCCTGGGGGAAGAAGCTCCTCCTCAGTCTCTCAGTTTTTGCCATCATGCTCCTGAAGCGCTTGCCAGATGGCAGTAAAATGAAGAGATGGTTACCGGGTGATTTGAGTCCTTGATTATTTTAGCAGCTCTGCTTTTGCAGCGTTTGAGGTAGATGTCCTGTAGAGAGGGAAGAACAGACCCTGAGATGCGCTCAGCACACAACTCTCTGCAGAGCTTTGTAGTCCTGATTGGAGATGTTTCCATACCACACTGAGATGCACTGAGTCAATACACTTGCTATGGCCCCTGAATATAACGTTTTCAGGATTGCTGGTGAGACCCTGAATTTCCTCAGCTGTCGCAGATGGTACAGTCTTTGCCTGGCTTTCTTAACCTGTGTGATTGCACTGCCATTCATATATCCTCTCCCATAGCCTCATGGGATAGTAAAGTGTCTGTCGTATTCACGCTTCAGAATCACACCATAAGTAGTAGGTCATCCGGGTACTTTTTGCAATTTTTTTATTAGTACTGTGAATCCAGACATACTTCTTTTGTAACTTACTGTCTCACCTGCTTTATAGTAGGGATGCAGCCATGAACTCTTGTGCAGCCGGATTTTGAACCAATTAGATTTTAGTGTGGGCGGGCAACCCAATGCATCTCAACAGATATAAAGCATTTGCTAATTTCCTGTGATAGCTGGTAAGGCAAAAAATTGTCGCTTTGTTGTGACGTGAATGGTCAGACAGTGGTGAAGTATTTCAGATACTTATGTTATTTACTGGCAAAAGCCACTATTACTGTATTATCTGGATAATTAAGTCTGATTGGTCAAATAGTTTAGTATAATGACTGATTTCCTTTCTTGTCGACTCCATTGTCTTTTTCTTTGAATATAATAAAATAATTTCAGTTTATACAGCAATCTTTTGTGCATATCATTTTTGTATTTGTAGTTGTGTTATAATAATATAAAAGGAATGTTGTCTCGTACCTAAGATGTCATCCACAGAAGCTGATTTCTGCAATCTGACTTCATTGTTGGTAGACCTAGTGCTATGAGAAGTCCAAATGATGATGGTGGAGGAGCTCCATTATGGGGTGAAAACAGCAGCAATGTCAGCAGCAGGCCTTAATGAGGCCTCTGTCTAAGGGCACAGCTGTCATATTCAGAGCCACTCTCCTCCCTGCTCTCTGACCCATTCGTTTGTAGGAACACTGGTAATGAGATTGATCCGGGTCGCTTAAAACAGGGAAGAAGGGCACAAGCAGGTGTCATCGCAAATGAAAAAAGCCAGTGCCTGCTGATTCCAATTCCTTCCAGCATCTTAAGAAAGGACACAAATGTGCACATGCCGCAGCATTCTGTCACCAGGGGACAGGGGAAATCTCAGGGACATTGCAGGAGGGTATATACATTTAAACATGTTGCATAGCATTTTGTGGTGCTGCATATATATCCCACTGAGACCTCCACTTTCAACATTAATCATGCTTACCCTATTTTTCAACATAAAAATATAAAATAATAAAAGTATGAAAAATAATAGGCTATAACGATCGTATATAAAATAACATCTAATAATAATGTATATATATTAATAATAATAAATGTGTCCCAATTTACCAGAATGTATAGATAGATATATAGATAGATAGATAGATAGATCTTGTTGACCTTACAGGGAGGAGATTTCAAGACGTAAAGGGTAAAGGCGGAAACTCGTTACTCAAATGACCTTAAAGGCAGACACATATTTATAAATCGCTTCCAAATTAGGAAAAAGTGGGCGGGAACTGCCGTGCGCTCTGACCAATTAAAGTCCGTGTCTTCCACCAGCGTGGGAGGAACAGACGCCTTGTGAGGTTCCCATGGGCGTGGTCTGACGCGGTGGAGGCGGAGCTTTAGCCGGAAGTGTGTGTGGACTGGGTTCTCCTCTCCTTGTCATTTGGTTTCAGTAGATTTTGCCGTGGAGAGGAGAAGGACAGCAGCGGCAGTGCAGTGAAGGGAGCAGCAGTGCGCTGGTGAAAAAAAAAAAAAAACAAGACAGAGAAACGAAAATTTAACAATGAAAAGGACGCATGAACGCATTGCAGGTCACCAGTAACTAACCTAGTCTTTTTATATTGAAGTCAATGACGTAGAATCGTCTAAGCAAGTGATTTAAAGGTTAGCAGCTGGCTAAAGCGAGACAGGGCTGTGTCATTGAGAAGGCAGGACACGTCAAGACGAGGAAGGGAGAAAAATAGACACTCCTGTTGGATTAAAGATCCCCACTTCATAGTATCAGATCACCAGTTTATTCGAGCTTCTGCGTTGTGATCATATCTGGAACGAGTGTCTGTCCTCAGTCATCGCTCGGATCAGCCACTAAGGTGAAAAGTACATTTATTTATAGATTTTTGTGAACGTATTTATCATAAACCCTAATATTAGATGTGTATTGTGCTTTTATATGTGGTAAATCGTGCTGTATTTTGAGTATTTTGTAGTGCGAATGTAGAAGACGTCATCATTTTTCAGCTCGAGCATTCGTTCGTTGAAAAGGAAAGGCAATAACGTTACTAAGGATACATTTTTTTCCCTTAGATGATATTTAAATTATAATAACAGTGGTACTTTGTCGAGGAAGCTATCTTAATGTATTATTTCTTCGTAAGAAAAAAACGATCGAGTCGGCCTTTCGGTTAATATGGAGCCTTTTAGCAGTTCCTGCTGAATAAGCCGGTAGCCTGTTAGCTGCTAGCTGAAGAGACGTCACGAATCTATAATTAGAGCTGAAATACCTTTATAACTTGTTTTATAGTCAGCATGACATAATACTTGACAACATATACCTGTCATATCATACATTTCCTGGCGATGTTGATCACATTCATCTGTCCTGTCAGTATTTGTGACGTCTGGTGGCGTAGTGCCACATAGTCTCTCACCAAAGGGTGTCCTCAGTGTTTCCAGTATGTCATGAATTATGTGGTGCAACTGCGTCAGGGAGTGTTTTAAACATGGACATGCATTCTTTTTCAGGGCTTAGGAAGCAAGAATAACTGTGTCGGAGCCAGGTTGAACTGGATAATATAAATGGGGGATTACGGGTTTGGAGTCTTAGTGCAGAACAACACTGGCAACAAGTCTGCTTTCCCAGTACGAATCCACCCTCACCTGCAAGCGCCACACCACCACCAGAATGCGACCGCCAGCCCCGCTGCTTTCATAAACAGCACCCCTGCCGGAAATGGCGGGAGCAGCAACGCTTCGACTTGGCTGTTCCCGGCGGCTGGCGCTCACAGCAACATGCAAGATGAAATTCTGGGATCCGAGAAGCCCAAAGCTCAGCCACAGGAGCTGCAAGAGAACCAAGAGAAGCAGCAGCAGCTCTCCCCCGAGAGAGAGAGCGCCATCATCTCTGAGCTGGAAAAGGCTCGTGCCGAAGAGAGTAAAGTGGAGAGCGGGTCGTCCGACGGGACCAACGGCAAGGAGAAGCTGCGTTTGGAGTCCCCCGTGCTGACGCCCTTTGACTATCAGGAGCCCTCGGGACTTGGCACAGCTGCCCAGTCCAGCACCTCCTCCTCCCTGACCAGCTTCAACAACTGGTCGGCTGCTATCCCCGCCACCCCCTCCACCATCATCAATGAGGACATCAGCTTCTTCAACCCGGCCACCTCGGCCAACAACGGCCCTCTGCTGTTCCAGAATTTCTCCCACCATGTCAGCCCAGGCTTTGGGGCAACTTCTCCCCTCAGATCGGTCCCATCTCCCAGCACCACCCTCCTCACCCCCACTTCCAGCACCCTCACAGCCAGCACCAGCAGCATCGCCGTTCTCCGGCCAGTCCCCATCCACCGCCGTTCCCCCACCGCAGCGCCCCCTTCGGCCAGATGCCGCATCTCTCCAACAGCCTGAGCAAGCCTCCCTCACCCTGGGGCAGCTACCAGAGCCCCTCGCCCTCTCCTTCTTCCACTTCGTGGAGCCCAGGTGGGGGTTACGGTGGCTGGGGTGGCTCCCAGGGCCGCGAGTACCGCCGTGGCTTGAATGGTGGCATGACGCCTCTCAACTCCATCTCACCGCTGAAGAAGACCTTCCCCAACAACCACATGCCCCAGCAGAAGTACTCCCGCACCAGCCCTGGATTCAACCCGAAGTCCTGGATGGATGACAGCAGGAGTGAGAACATCTTCCCTTTCCAGGTGTGTATATTATATTGGCATAATGATCTGCCTCAAAAATAGTTAACAAAAACCAGTGAATGACCAATGTTGGCCTGGCCGATAGAGGCCCGTTCATACCAAGGATAATAATTATAACTAAAGTTTTAAAGGTGTAATTCACCACTTAGCAAGATGGGCTTTTAATAAAACTTGGTCATCTATGTAGTAGAAAGATATTTTTTTTGCATGACTAGAAAAAAGGGCTGTGGTGTTGTCTTTTGCCAAAAAGGTAAGAACTTCAAAACCCACAACTTCAATAAAAAATATATATCATATATATATATATAATGTACGTCTTTAAATATTCTATTTACTGAAAAATTTAAATAAAACAATTAAATGATACAAATTATTATTACAACCACATTAACCACTTAATTGTAGAAAAAATACAATTATTATAAACTTTTAAAGGAATATTCACACAATTTTTCTACCATGTATTAATTTGAACAGTAAACCTCTGTTTGTTTGCCAGAAAAAATCAGGGTTTCATTTTCATTTGATTAAAAATAAATAAATGGCTCATGCCTTCATTTGATTATCAGAAAAATAAAACAAGAATTTCTGGAAGAAAAAAAAGGGCCCTATTGTTAAACATTTTGAAATTGAGAGTTTTGGACTTATTTTTTCACTGATATATGTTTTTGTTATTACACAGAGAGTAAAGTACCGAAAAAAAGGTACCGAATTTTAGGTACCGGTACCGTACCGGTTTGAATGTGAGCGATACCCAAACCTAGTTCGTACAAAATCCCTGGAGCTGTGTAATAATTGGGGAAGTCTTGGTGTAGGCAACATGGAGAAAGACTACACATTGTTAATTTATACTAATTTCAGTGAAACTGTGTGCGAAAAGAGGCCATGAGCAAAATCTATATGGGGAATTCTTCGCCTTGTGCTAAATTTCACATTTATGCAGCTTCTTTTGGAATGACTGGATTTGGCATACAAAATGTCTCAGATAAATTGTGAATGTGACCACACCTTTACAAGAACATGGAAATCCAACTGTAACAATAATAAGGAACAATGTATTTAAAATCACTTTAATAATATATTTTTTTGAGCTAATAAATGAAAAAAAATCAATAATTGACAGCCAATCAGAAACCACCCAACTTTAAAGAGCTTGAGCATTTAGAGCAGCAGGCAACAAAACTGCAGAATTAATTGCAAAAACCCAGAATTAATCACACTTTTATGAAATGAATCGCGATTTAATCCCGCCTTACATAAACATTTTTAAATATACTTTTAATTTCAAATTCAATCTTCAAATGAATGTACAAACAGCCTACAGTATATTTTTTATATTTGTTTAATGTCATCTTTTTTATGACTGAAGGCCAGTATCACTGATACCAATTAATACTGATTTCCTTATAAAAATGTTTCCCCCTAATATTTAACCATTTACTATAGCCATTCAACTTACATTATAATTAAGAGCTATCAATTTGAACATTTATTAGACTTTAAAATATAACTTCTAATTTAAGTGAACTTAAAACTCTTCACATAAACCCATTATAATAAATGTCATATTACCTGTGCCCCTCAGCAGAAATATAAAGAAAGTGAATAAAGTTATCAAACACAAAACTACAAACTAAATACAAATGAATACTTGAAGCTATAAAAGTAATTGATTTCCTCATTTTGTTTATTTTATTATTTGATTAACAGATATCATCGAAGCTGAGTTATGTTGTTTTGGCTTCTATTTATTTAAGAGCTGTTGCTGCTGAACGTGACACGGATCTGACACTCATTGTATTTCCTCTCAACTCTCTTCCTTTTTTGACTCATTTCAGTCTCTACTAATGAACTGACGAGTTGAATCGAGGGTGTAAAATGAGGGAGACACTTTTGAAAACCGTTTCAGAGACATGTTCTTAATGTAACTCGTATATAACATATTACATGCACAGTTTTGAGGTAGCTTTAATCGCCTTTTTGGTAACTTCATGTCTGACCATGACATTGCATGCTCGTAGTTTTTTCACGCTTTGATATGAAATGATAAAGGCTACAGCACGCGCTGGCGCATCTTGCACGCGCAACAATCACAGGACCATTGTTTGTTTGTTCGTGTCTCACGCCTGGCGCTGAAGTTAAGTGGAAGTGTGTGACGTGCGTCTGAAACATCTCCAGTTTAATGTGGTCATAAAGACATTCTGCGACTGAATAAATGCACTCCAATAAAGCGACCGAAGTACCAGCTGTGAGTGGGGTGGCCAACCCTAGCCCCGCCCCTGCGTTAACAGCGTTAAATAAATTGAACACGCTAAACTGAAAATGAATCGCTTGCATTAACAAACTAATTTTGACAGCACGTGTTTATAGCTATCGTTCTTGGTGTTAACAGGCTTTAGGTGTTCCAAAATCTACTCAAAGCTTTATCAAAGGCTTAATTATATGGTTAATAAAATGGTGAGAATAATAGTTTAATCTAATTTAAAGAAAACGTTAAACCTATCAATTTAATTACAGCTATATAATGCATATAAACTAGATAATGCACCCCCTCCCCCGCTCTTTATATAAAAAGGTGTTGTGTGTCTCTGTGCACTCCTATTGGCAGTTGCCCCAACGTGTCTCAACCCAACTTTCTCACGTCATCAACGGTATCTTTTGGCTTTTGTCATCAGAATCTGGCAGTTTACATTGAAATGAATGATTGCCGCTTGCTTTGATGCTGCAGTCGCTGTCAGTGTGAACCCTGTAACATGTGGATCATTGTTTTGTACATTTGCACAGCTTTAATTTGACTGTTTCGGCTCTCTCATGGCACATTGCGACAAATTCTGCTTGAGTTGGGCCCAAAGCAACGTGTGCCAGAGGCTTGGATGACTAACTTTGCCCTGCCTGTTTTGTTTTCCAAACAGCTCTGTGGGATTTTAGGAGCTGACAGTTGCCTACCATGACGCTGTCTGGGATGGTTTGATGCTAATCTTACAAAGCGAATAAATGTATTGTAGACATTGTCTTTTTGACCTATTTGATTGCATTTACATAAGCCATTACATGAATCTTAGTAGCACAGGTTTTAAAATGTCGGCCAACCTGTTTTATTTCTGGTAGTATATTTTTGGCCTTGTCATACTTAATTCTCTAGATTTCGAGCTAGATTCGATAGATTAATATAATCTTTAGGTCTGTTAAAGTGGTATATACAATGCATAAATATAAAAAACAGTTCAATGTATTTACACTACAGCAGCACGACAGTCATAAGTGTTAATAAGCTATACTAGAACTGCTCCTGTTTGTTTAGAGAGTCTGTCTGTGTACATGTGATGGAGGGGTGGAGTGATGATGGTGAAAAGATAGGGCATAGAGTCCTAGACTGGCAGTATATTAGTGTGTTTTTTTCTTGATAGAAAACAAGTGTTGTACAGTGAGGTATTGGGCCATGGTATATTGTGAATGTAACATAATTTAATTATTTTCATTATTATATTAAGGACTCAATTTATTGATAATATTTTTTTCTAAAACATTATTTTATCAAGCAAATTGAGTGTAATATAGAATACAAATATACAGTAGACCCTGTCAGAGGTTCTGTTCACCTCCCTTCTTTAGACTTTCCTGTCCATTAAAGCCAAATTTATTAATAATAATAATAAAAAATAGATACATTTGCTTTCCAAAATGGTGCTATGGGTCAGTGTAAAAAAACAAAACAAGTAGCACCATAGGGATAATAACAATGCTATAATATGCTGTAATTGTTTAATGGCAGATTGCCTTCCCATATACGGTAAAACAACTCAATCTAATAAGACATTTTTAGTAAACTACTGTTACATTTACAGACTTTGGAAGTGAAAATGAAGAGTCACCTTATAAGAATGATACTCTTCTAGTCTTATAATTTACAGTAAGCAAATGTACACTGATTTTCTCTTAATTTTTATTTATTTATCATATACACAATTGTACAGAGTATAACCAGCAGTGAAATGTGTTCTCTGCATTTAACGCATCCAAGTGCACACACTTGGAGCAGTGGGCAGCGGGCGCTGCGGTGCCCGGGGAGCAGTTAGGGGTTCGGTGCCTTGCTCAAGGGTCTCACCTCAGTCGTGGATAATTCCTGCCGGAGCTGAGATTCGAACCCACAACCTCGGGTTACAAGTCCAACGCTCTATCCATTAGGTCACGGCTGTCTCATAATTTTCTCTTTGGTATTTTGTTTAAAAACAATTGTTTGTTGTTATCAGTTATGTACATTTGGGTTTTATGTTACATCTTATGCTCTTTAATTTACGTTATCAACGTGTCATGTGTTACCATGATGGTGTTTTGGATTTGTGTGCACCTTCTTTATTTTAATATATACTAGTCTGCAGCTTGTGGATGCTTGTGATGAACTCAAGTTCATCGTGTCTCTTTTACGTGCTTTGTTATGATGGTTATCAGTATATTTTATACAGGTACAGTTTTATTCAATTTATGAAGGTGCTGTAAACGCTATCTTTAATATTTTCAAAATATAATATGGGATTTTTTACATGTAACTTGCCTTGTTTTATTATAAATAATAATAATTCCAACAAATTTAGCGTCTGTAGAGAAACTGCGTCCATTGTGTCTGCCATATTTTTAACCGACACACCCCAACTCAGAAATGTCAGATAATCCTGTTAACTCATAAACACAATCTTTCTGACATGACTTGAATGCACTGTTGCCTCTCAAGGTTATGTCGCAATACAATTACATTGCTATTGTCCTCCTTTTTGTTGTTTAGAAGAATCAAATATTCGTTGGTAGTTGGTACTTATAGTAAGCAGGGTGAGTTCTGTGGGCCACCAGCCCTCATTTGTGTCAGTGTATCTCCCTTTCAGCTTGATTCCAGTGAACAGGTGCTTCCCAGATCCTCTTATCGAGCCCTTTGCTCACAGAGGTCATCATCTGGTTTAGGAACTTGGGTCAGCTTGCGGTTTTGTGATCTAGACGTGTTCTGTTCTTTTGTAAAACCAACAAACTGAAGGTATTTGATAGTGCTTGGGACCTGTGGCTTCCATCGCTGAGAACAGGCAGCTCTTATTTGCAGCTATTTGCTCCAGCTGGTTGAATACGTGATGTGATTCCCAGCACTGCATAATGTCGCTGGAAGTTTCCACAGGCTCTGTGTACTCTCAGCCAAGAATATCTGATGTTTGGTGTGAAAGCAAAGGCTGTCTCCGGAGGGGGGGCAGGACACACACACACAATATACACACACACACACACACACATTGACAGACTCGCACATGAACAGGCGCTGCCGAGATTAAGCAGTTATTCAGAGAGAAAATTAGAAATGGGACACAATTCATGATGGTGAAGATGGTTCTCATGACGAGGTTAGATGACTGAAGACACTGTAAAGAAAACAGAAAAACAAATATGGCTGTTGGGAAGTGTCTTTTTTTTTTCAATTGGGCTGTTATATGCCCAAGGCTCAATTAGTGATTAAGCGGACACAGAGACGTTTTAAAGCTGTTTGTTTTATTTTCAAGGCCAACTTTTGTTTGGCTATTGTCACGGGGCGTAGGTGCCTACAGCAAATAGTCATCTGTTGCTTTGCTTTATCGTAAAGAACAGAGGGTTAGCTAAGGATTTGAATGCCTTTCTAGATTCGTTCTGTAATATTATATGCACACTTGTGTTACCGTAATGAGTATGATGTGTTTTAAGTTATGCTATGCTCTCGGTCAGCCAGATCTTTTGCTTTGTAAATTCTAGCCATCATCTTAACTCTCTATATTCTACTTTAAAATCTCCTATGATTGTGTGGGCATCAGGCTGCCTCAGCACAGACATCCACCCCACAGTGCATAAACTGCCTCTATTCTTGGGGATCTTTGTGGTTTCCAACAAATAAAAATATTTTTGGTGTTAGACTCTAGAATATGAAAATGATAATTCTCTCATCATTTAGAGGCTGTTCACCCAGAACGTGTTTATGAATTTTATTGTGTTGCTTTTCCTTTGTTTTTCTATGTAAACTTGTGCAGCATGGATGCCTTTGACCATTGAGTTCGAACTTGGTATCTTTTGCAGAAGAGATGATTTTACAAAAGGAGATGTTTTGCAGTATGTGCAAGATGCTATTTCCCATACAGTAAAACTAAATAGGCCCTATAAATCTAAGAACTGTAACAGAAAACAATGTATGTTGTGATATATTCCCTGGTCGCTGTATGTGGCCAGCATAATATCTTTTTTTTTATGACCACATTGTCATAGATTAATTATCCTTTTTTATTGGCATATTATATTGGCAAATTTGATTAGTCAGCTAGTAGTAATGCATATGTTTGTGTTGAAATACTTTACATGACGTATATTAAAACCAATTTTTCGGTACAAATAGGCTTGTTTAAATCCTTAGTTTTTTTAGGTTGCGGTCTTAATGGTTTGTATTAACCTACAATTTTGAGATCTGAGGTTGTATTTTTTTTCTTTGCAATGGCACAGTACCGTAATATTACAGCAGTAATGCGAAAATAAATTCACTCTAGCTGCCTTCTCTCCATTTGCTTATTGCATTTTTTAGTGGACTCTGTTTTAAATGGATACGCTTATCTCTGGTATATTGATTCAGTGCTGTCTGGAGATTGATAGACCCTTCAGTGTCCTTCAGTTGGAAACCACGTATCTTTTCAATGTTATTTTGTCATATTGATAGTTCTCCAATGAGAAAAGGGCTATGGTAGAGGCATGACCATGACAGCCATGGTTATTTTATGCCATCTATCTGAACGAGAACTCTTCCTACACTTTAATTACTTTATCATCAGAGTCAGTTGCACTCCCCTGTGGAAAGTTTCAATACCCCCTGCCTCCCCAACCATGTGGAAAGGCCAGATTAATAGGCTTTAGAGTGATTTGATGTGTAAGGCTTTGAAATACCTTGTGCTGCGACAAAAAACACAATGTCAAGCCTCTGCCTCCCCATTCTCCCCCGTCCCCCTTTTCATTAGTTTAACCATGACATTTCAGATTAATGTCATTCCTGAAACATGCCACACTTAATCACTCACATCAGGGTGTTCCATCAAGGTCCCTTTCTGAAAAGCTCACAGCAGACTTTTTCCATATCGCTTGAACTATGATGACCTGAAAACATGCCCCTGGTGGGTAAAGGCCTTTGAGTCAGCAAGCCCTGCACAGTCTAATTATAGTTAAACCCCAAAATAGCTCTCGTGTTAAGGAGCGGAAAATGCTCATTAACACCTTTTTAATAAGATATGGTGTATAGAATGCAGCTCGTTCGGTTATTGTCAATGATGGCTTCAGTTCCTTATGGAGTTGGTTCTTCATCAAAGAGCTCTCAGCGGAGTGTATTGTGCAGTAATTCTGAAGACGGCCTTTGGCCTGCTCTCGGGTTCTGAATCAGCGAGCCAGCCCTGTGCTGTGGCATAAGTGCCCTGCATGAACACACGGCCTCTCTAAGCTGATGGGGATGAGTGGTGCTCTGAAAATCCCAGCAGATGCCAGATCGTGACTGAGCATGAGCAGATTGTACCGTTAATCATGGCACCATCCAGTTCAGATGGAAGCTGCGTTATGTTGGAGCTCAGGTACACCACGTTAGTTATTTATACAAATAGCCAGATGGACCCGACTGCATCATGCATGTAGCTGTGAGCAAGTTGCTTCTCTAACTGTGTGGCTGTGTTATTCTTTATGAGGCCTTTTGTTTAAGATATTTAAAAAGGTGGCATATTTGGTGTTAATGCCAATAACAGTAGTTTTGAAAAAAAGAGTTAGGATTAACTAAATTAATGAATGGGGATGAAATTAACACATAATTTTGGTATGCAATGCATTACATAACATAATACATATGTTACAAGGGCTGCTGTACTGGACATGGATTGTTTTTCCATGTAAACACGTACTAGATGGATGCATTTGACTGTTGTGCTCTAACAGCATTCTGAAAACTCAAGACCGTGTTTAGACTGTGAAATGTGTCCATTCCAATGCCCTGCCTCTCACATTCGGTGTGAACACTTCTCATTAAAAGTGATAGTTCACCCAAAAATTATATTTCTGTTATCATTTACTTGCACTTAAGTCATTCAAAACCTGTATGACACAGATGTTTTAAAAAACTGTTTTGGACCCAAATTAACCCCACTGTAGGGCTGTGCGATATGACGATATATATCGGATGTACGAAATAAAAAGTCTATCGTTTCATTTGTTCTATCGTTTATTTCGTAGTATCGCAAAATACATTGTTTATGGTAATACCTTTTCATAATTTGAGTGACTGCGATCTTTATACGCCGCCCACCACAGGGCGTGAAGGGGAGACCGAACGACCAGCCAGGACAAAACCAGAGCTCGTTCCTAAACGAGGGACTACATCTATAGCATGGTCACGTGTTTTTAAGCACTGCCGTTTTAAAACAACCAATTTTAAACTGCTGAAACTCAAACAACAGAGCTATATGCGTGCGCCGTCTCTGTTTGTGTGAGAGGAGCGCGCTTTTTCTTTTTCGCTTTGAACAATTACATAAACACACGTATATGCGTCAGAATCCCCGTCTTTGCAATTATCCTCATAAACACAGCGATTTAGGTCTTAAGAGCGAGTAACCGGCAGAAAGAGAGAACGCATATGTAACAGTGTATTAGATCCGGACTTCAGTCTTAAAGGGGAAGCTGTCCAATAGTCGTTCATGTTAATCATAGCACAGATTTAAAACTACACAAGGAAGAGGATCTTTGTTTTGTAGTGAACTATCCCTGTATTGGCACAGACATTTGACGGTAACTCTATCGCCCTCTTAAGTGCTGAGATTTGTTATCGGCATAGTAACGCAAGAGCGCACATCAAGTATGCACAATAGGATTGCACTCTTGTAATGCTTTAGCCAAACATTTGTGTCTTTGTTGACGTACTTGCATAGAATGTCTTTCTGACCTTCAAAAAACAGGAAGACCTAGTTTCTGTTATTGTTTGCTTTTGGTGGACAATAGAATGAAGAGTCTTGAGCCTGAGATGTTTGTTTATTAATGCAAGTCTCCGTTTTGAGATCAGGTGACCTCTGGTCCAGTTCAAACACACGATTGTGCTGAATCATCAGGTAAAGGGGAATATACTAATCCATTTAAGGTATGAATGCTCTTTGTCATTTATCAGCCTTGTTCGTCCCAACAGTTATTGTTTGCAGTCTTTAATAATTCCCCCCCCCAAAAAAAAATAATAATCCAGTAATAGATTATCTGGTACTGCATGACGTTAGTATTGCCAAAGCCATGAATTTGAATTGAATCACACAGACTGAAAGTCCCTTTGGCTAATGGCAAATGCATATATGCAAACGGTTTAATTATTTGTATCTGGGTAAAAATATTGTTCAAGCTGTGTTTTTCAGGTTCTGTATGAGCCATTTGTCATGCAAATATCAAATTCGGGCTTTATCTGTTAAATATGGGTTTTCAGCCTTTAAAAAAAATCACTCGCGTCTCACACAAGAGAGCCCAAAGCCATGTAAAATTAATATGTTCAACTTTTAAAAAACATGTAATTACTAGATTAAGAAATTAGCTTGCTAGCGAACGTGCTTATTAACCACGTAAACATGAACCTTGCGATCATGTGATTAAATGTTAATAAATTACATGTATCAGCAATGATGAATCTTTATGATGAGTTTAAAGCGGCTCTGACAGAAAGGCTGTGTGTGCCCTGACAGAGACGCGCTGTTTTGAGCTATTTGCTCTTTTCCTAAATGCATTACTTACATTTCACAGGTATATTCTCCATCTGTAAATGTTAGAAAGCCATGGAAATATTTCCATTTTGCTGTCAGATGTGCATGAGCTTTTGCTTTGCGATTCTCCGTTAAACTTCACAGACTTGGTTCTGAACGCGCGCTGCAGTGCGCATGCGCGCCAAACAGACGGAGCGCAATGAAATAGGAGTGCAATAACTCTTGAAAATATATATTTTGCTGAAATGTTTGTAGTTGGATATTTTAAACCTACAAATAAGTGCATTTGTATGATAGCACTAACTGTAAAGTGACTGTAATGAGGTAATCAAATTTTACTCAATTAGCCTAGTCTGTGCTGTTTTTATATCGCATGTGATTTTAAGCCTTTTTGCACATTATATATGCCTACATGGTTACATTCACTTTTATTTGTTTAATCCAAATACAAAATACTGAGATACGTACCGTATACCGCAAATCAGCCAAAAATACAGAGATATAAATTTTTGCTCATATTGCCCGGCCCTACTTTGAAGAAACATTTGGTAATATTTTGCTCGATGCGCCCTCTTGTGGCCTCAGGAGAGAAGCCAAAAGCTTTTTTTTCTCTAACTGAATTTATGCATTTTAAATTAGAATATAATATATTTTTTTATAATATTTTAGTAAAAAATTCTAATTTAATTTTTCAGCCAATTTGGCAGCCCTATTAAACATTAGCCACATGATCGAGAGGTCAAGTCCGTAGCGAGCACCAAATTGGATTTATATTTTGGTCTAGAGCCTCTTGAGCCTTTCATTTGTGACTTCCTTTCAACAGGATTTAGTTTTTAGAACAAAAGCACAACAGCTTGAACTCTATTGTAGATGAAAGGGATACTCCCGCAGAGCTGAAGGGTATGAGAAATGCCATAATAGTTGTGTTTTCTTGATACCCATCCTCCTTTTCTCCTCTCACAGGATCGTCCCCGTTCATTCGATGGCTTTAACATGCATTCTCTGGAGAACTCTTTGATTGACATCATGAGGGCTGAGCAAGACACTCTGAAAGGTAAGATAAGACTCCACGAAAGGAGATTGTGTGTGATGGCCAAAAACCTTTGCCCTTCAGCAGTTAGATTCACGTGGCCGCTCCGTGGTTTAAGTTGCATTGCTCTCTCTGTAATCAAATGAATTCTGTAGCTGGCTTGTACTCCATTAAGGGGTCATTCACACAGAACATGCTTTTTCATCTTACTGCACTGCTTTTCAATTGGTGTTTTATGTAAACGTGCTAAATTATCACATTTGACTGTTGCGGCTGTTTTATTGTTTGTAGTGCTCAAGTTATAGTTAAACTTAAAAAAAGTAAAGGATAGTCCCTTTTTTAATTTCACTGCCCAGCATTTCACAGTTTTGCATGCAGTAATGTTCTGTGGAAATGGCTCCTAATAGTACCAGCATGAGTTTGCTGATTTGATGTAGCTCCTGTTCTGTGTCCCATTTTCTTGAAAGTTGGTTGGTTATTGCATCACTTTTATATTCCTCTTTTGAGGCAGCTGACAACTGATCGCAAGGCATGGTCCTGGAGGCCTCAACTTTGATAGCAGTTGTAAATTCATACAAATTACAATTAATGAGCCCATGACGTTATTCCAAGCGTTTATTAGAGCATGTTCTGGAGCAGACAGTAGATGTAATCTTTTTTATGGTCACTGCTGTTGGCTACGGCCGCCTGTTATTTCCCAATTGAGCAGACAGAATTATATTGAAAAAAAAGGTAAATGGACATTAAAACATTCTCTTTGCAGTCTTTTTACTTTGCAGTAGCATTTTACACCCTTTGTTTTCTAGCATACCTTTTGTAGATTTTTTTTAGCATCAGATGTGGTGTTACATTTTTGGTGTGAGAGTGAGCAGCTGTAAAAAGCTGCCTATTAGCGCTGAATCATTGCACACACACACACACACACACACACACACACACACACACACACACACACACACACACAGAGAGAGCAAGAAGAGAGATAAAGCTCTGTGTTGACCTACAAATAGCTGTGTCTGTGCAGCAGAGCTTAAACAGAGCTCCTTCCACAGCTCTAACTCTGAAGCTACACTAGTCTTTACAAACACATCAGCCTGGTTTTGTGAGATTGTTGACTTTCATTATATGAACTCTCAAATTTGTAATCTGTGGCTCAAATCAATACGTTTCAGTGGAAACTTCCATTTTGTTTGTTTATTTATTTATTTTTTGTCATAAATGTGACTCTGGACCACAAAACAAGTCTTTAGTAGCACGGTATATTTGTGGCAATAACCAAAAATACGTTGTATGGGTCAAAATAATCGATTTTCTTTTATGCCAAAAATCATTAGGATGTTAAGTAAAGATCATGTTCCATGAAGATATTTTGTAAATTTCCTACTGTAAATATATCAAAACTTAATTTTTGACTAGTAATATGCATTGCTTCATTTGGACATCTTTAAAAGTCGATTTTCTTAACATTTTGATATTTAATTTTTTTGTACCCTCAGATTTCAGATTTTCATCTCGGCCAAATATTGTTTCTATCCTAACAAACCATCCATTCTGATGATGTATAAATCTCAATGTTGAAAAATTGACCATTATGACTGGTTTTGTGGTCCAGGGTCACATATGAGGATACACATTATTACATGCAACAAGGCAATCAATGCCACAGTCAACATTAGGGTTGGGAATCGAAAATCGATTCCGATTCCAGAATCGGACACTTAACGTCAGGAATCGGATACTTGTTGTCAAATTACAATTTCGATTCCACCTATCGATTCTTATGCGCTTTTTAAATTTTTCTTCATCTGTGAGGACAGGTGTGATCTAGCGATCTGCCAGGACCTTGCTCACTAATCTAAGCCTCCACAGTTTGGCTGCATTTGCGATCAGAAGCCTAATATATGTAATATCTGTGAAGAAGTATAATATCTGTGATAGCTAAACATGTTGCAAGAGAGGTGTCACCACCAACATGACATTAATTTAATAGATCGTTAACGACCGCGAACATGACTCAAACACTAACGTGATTCTATTCCTAAATTAAAATGATTTGTCTGTTTCAACCTTTGAAGTGTGCGATCACAATGTTGTGATCACTTGGTTCATCCGTGCAGCAGTGCCACCACTGATCTAACCTTGGCCACCCTGCTCAAAACTGCAGTTGTTGTCCCCTTTTTCTTGACAAGAAATGCCTTTAAGACGCGGAACCGGTGTATTTTTTTGCATCCACATCCAACGAGACTTTTCAGATGCGCACTGCAGCTTTGCCTCAGCGCCAGGCGTGAGTCTAATGAGCGGAAAAGGTACACTAGCCAAATGAGCTTCGGTAGAACAACGAGATGCTGTTAGGCTATATGTCAGTAAAACAAACTTTCCTGTCCGTCAGCCGTCACTGTGCTCACGGTGCACGCCCTGATCGCGTCATCATAAATAAGCGCACAAAAACTATGAGCATACGACGTAGTTAAGTCATAAAATTACCTAAAAAGGCGATTAAAGCTGCAAACTGTGCATGCATGTATGAATGCATTACATTTAAGAACGTCTCTCAAATGCATAATAAAATATAGGCTATCATGCAATGGTTTGCTAAAAAGAGACACAGGATAAATGCTTGATATCATTATCTAATCACATTGGAATCGAAACTGGGAATCGATAAGCAGAATCGAAATCGATAAAATTCAAACGATACCCAACCCTAGTCAACATGCAATCAAAATTGACCCTATTTCATTAGTACATGGTATTCTGTAAATAATTAAAAAAATATATATATATTGTTTCATGTTTATTTTTAACTGCACATTGTCATATGAACAGGCAGTCAGTGGCAGTGCTGATTTAAGTTTCACAAACCTTGAAATTTCGAGCACTGATTGTTTAGCAGGTGAGTCAGATGTTGATTCCGTAACTGCTTGATGGTTTCGGTGTTCATTCATTGAATGTGTTTGTGGGTGCTTTTGAATTTCATTTTTGTGTATCGGATTGTACTTTTCTCGCTGTATGTTTGTTTTTGCATACAGCCCACAAGGATGACTCGGTTCACTTGTTTTCGTGCTCGTACATTTTATTTTTTCTATTTATTAATTTTTTACATTTATTTCAGGCTGTAAGCTTGCAACTTTGATAGAATATAATTTTGTTCACCATAGCTCTGCAGATTCATGCACTTCATCTTTTCTTTAAACAGAAGCATTTGATGTCACATGCTACACTTTCATGATTTAGATTTCCACACATTTGGACCGTGATTAATGCAACCCCAAAATGGTTGGATGGTTTCTTGGAATCAAAGCTGCTCACCCCCATATACATAATAACCAAATTAGAACAACCCTCAGGGTCAGCTTCTTTCTAGCAGAGCATAATTTGACCACCAGAACCAGAAGGGCGTCCCTGCAGACACCACCCCAGTGTGGCAGAGATGACCAAACAAGAGACAGGGAAGAGAAGTAGTCCAGTGTACAAGCTGCTTTGAATAGCTTCCAGCATTGTCCTCTGCCTGTAAAAGAGCTCTCTGTTCTTGCTAAAGCAACAAAATGGTGTGCTGGCCCTGGCCACCAGACTGCTCTCAGAGTGAACGGTAGAAGGAGGGGGCTGCCAGAACCATGTTAACACCACAGAGAGAAACAATCCATACCAGCCGTGCTGGTTGTACTTGATGTTTCCTCTCATTCTTCTAATAGAGGCAGAACGAGGCTGAGTTGAGCATTAGAATGAAAGTGATCTATATCCGGGATAGTATTGTTATTCTGATATGTAGTGGGTGGTCATCCGAAAAGAGGCGATTTGGATGATAATGTCTTACACCCAAAACACTATAAACCCAATTTCTGATGATGCACAACCGTGAACACATGCAAGTCTTAATGTCCATGAACAAATGTTTGTGATTTGAATCAGACTCCCTCTGTCAGTGAGTTGTTACTGAGTTCACAGTTGACACCCTCACTGAACCATGTGGCATTTTCAAAATGATCTGAGAACTGTGATGTAGACTATAAAATTATGAGACTAGGGCTGGGTGATATGGCCCAAAAAATTATCACGATAATTATTTTCATATCAGTCGATATCGATAATTATCACGATAAATGTCAAATCTTTATTTCTTTTCAGATTTCGCTCCAAAGTGAAAGTTTTAGAAACCAGACCATTAATTTTCCTTAACACAATAATTATCTAAATAGATATTTCTTAGTTTCTGCACGCTCTAATGAGTGATATTGTTTCAAAATCAAGAAATAGGTTTGGGTTGCCTCATAATATTAATGATAATAATATCACTTTTTCTCTTAGAAATACACATTTGATCGTAGCTTGAGTTAGGATGCACAGTTACATTTTTGTTTATTTTAAAAATCAGTAACATCTGTAGCAACCTCAGTTTTATATAGTAATGTTCCAAGTTTGTATTTTTATTAAGCATTGGTCCCCATAGTGGCATACATTTACATAATGATAAACAGTTAAAACCACACATATAGCACCTCAATAACATGGTCAAAATATAACTAAATGGTTTTTAAGTAGTCTATTTTGAAAAAGACAGTAGTAAAACCATTCATTATAATGTACACATGCTATAGCTGCCTTAACCACACATACTTACTATAATTATATACCATTACTCCTGGAATAATATTAAATGTGAATATCCCACATTTCTGCCACAATACCATAGTGCAGTGAATGTTACACAGTAAATCCATGGTAAATAATGGCGATGCATATTGAAAAGCCTTCTGACTGTCTCGCTGCACAGTGTTTCTCATGTTCGCTTGCATTATGCAGCCGAGAAGCGCGCCACAGAATGGTACTTTGATGTCTTACACTGACCATTCTGTGCAGCGCCGAAGTCGAACACGCCACTGACTGGATCTCACAGCACTGCTTAGTGATCACGTGACCGAGTAAACGCATCTGCTCGTGAGCTCGCGTTTGAACTGTGATCCGCTGATAAACAGTCCGTGTGGCGCGATTCAAATGAGTCACGTGGTTTCGTTCCGCTTTTGGCGCATAAACATTATATCGAAAATATATGAGACCTATATGAGACATACCCCGTCTATTCACTGACTAGTTGTCTATGTGACAGTTGAGACATGCAAAATTTCAGCGATATATTTCTGTCCTTTTTTTGCCTTTATTGAGTGATTTACCTGTTATTTGTCAACTAGAAAATGTAACATTTAGCATAAATTCAAGTGGCTGCATAATTTTTGAAACTGGAAACCTGTTACTCTACTGTGTATTAATACAAACCACGTGTGGATACAAAATGTGCTGTATCGTTCCTACCATCCAGCTGATTTATACCCTCTTCTCTCGAAGGTCGCCTTGGATTCACCCATACGGGAGGAGACAGCCCCTTGCCCATAAATGGTACGCACATGCATTTTATTGGTTTAATGTTCTGGTGGTTGGACAGGCCCAAGCTGTGTGTTGAAATAATCAGCAAGGTGAACTTTGGGGCGATTTGTCTCACTGGTTCCTTTTAGCTGCAACATTTTCTTTGAATGCTTTTGAAACATGGGGTAATGCAAATATTTACAAATGTACAAAAATTAGACAAATATAGGATTTAGTTAAATATAGATGATGTATAGTTATATACCATAGTATAGGTGTGCATAATCTTGTACTTTTGTGCAAATAAAATAATATTTTTAGGATGGAATGAACATGGTTTATGAGGATATGTACAAAACCCACAGCTTCTGAGTCAAATGGTGATGAAGTTAAAACTCGCCTTGTTTTAAATCGTTCAGAGGTTTGAGAAGTAAGAACATTTTCACTTTCTCAAAGGGCTAGCTAAAAATATATGTATTCAAATGTTTTCTGAATGAGATGAAATTGCTACATTGCCATGAATTGTTTAATGTACAAAGTAAAATGCAAATAAAATGTAAAAAATAGTCGAGGCATATTTTCCATGCTTTTTAAAATCTTAATTAATCCAAAGGGTGAGTATTATTTTAATATTATTAATTTTTCATGCACCAATATAATATGTATTTTTATAAACTGCAGTATTTATCTTCAATATTTTTTTTACAAAAACATAAAATACCACACAGAGATTTGATTGAATGAAACCGGTAGCTTGAACGGTTTCTACCATTATGGTAATGAAATCACTCACTGGCTACTTTATTAGGTACACTTTGCTAGTACTGGGTTGGACCCC